>VZTG01002138.1:2127473-2144164 GCA_013397845.1 Melanocharis versteri | reverse complement strand
CCCCCCCCCCCAAAAAAAAAAGGCAGGTTTGGCTGCAAAACCAAAATGAGATCCAAGGTTTCTCCTCTAGTTTTGTTTTTGTTTTTGTTTTTTTCCCATGAAAAGGCACAGTTGCTGGCTTTTAATTCAGGTCCTATTCAATACCTTCATGTTATTAACATAATCAATTCTAGCCTTATACTTCTCAAGAAATACAATTTTGGGAAAGTGACTTAATGAAAACAAGTTTCTAGCTTATAGCTGTCAAGTCTGCCTTTCCAGTGAAAGCAAATTTCTCAAGAGTCATCTGCTTCCAGGTACATATTCTCTCCTGATACTCATTCAAAACACTGTTGAAGTATTGTGGGGGTACAGAATTCTTTCTGCTTAAAAGTGGAAGTCTGGTACTTCTAGATTTCCATCCTATGTACAACGGACAGTTACCATAACAATGGATAGTTACCGCAATATTAGCAGATGTTTGGTTGCTTTGTTAGCAATCAAACACCTGATAATATTGCTTTTCTGAATAATAGTTCAAAATAGTGGCTCCTTTATTCTCTTTCAGCTGCACAGGGATTTTAAAGAAATAGTAGTATACAAGCTGGCCTCAGAAATGCGTATTCCAAACGAGAACGATCCCTTAATGTTTGTTGATACAAAGTAAATAAGCTAGTTCTACGCAGAAGTGAATTTCACAGCTGTTTAATACAATAAATTGGAGTTTCAGTAACAATGGATCTATCATGGAAAAAACACATTTTCAAACATGTCTCAATGTAGAAAGCATTGGAAGGAGCAAGGGGACTATTTTAGTTTTTCCATATCCTGCATTAGAATTACATTCATTGTGTGATTTATTTAGAGTTTAGCCTATAGTTATATTAGACATAAAAAAACTAGGGGAAAAAAGTTTAGGGAAAAAATCAACATATGTCATGGGATATAAAGAATAGCTCTGATATGGGAATCACTGAAGAGTCCTGGCCAATTTAGCTTTTGAGAAAAAAAGATGGAGATTTGTAAGGACAGAAGTAGAGATCACTAAAAAGTTAATAAATGTCCATGAAGCCAAGTGTGATGCAGAGAACACAAATAGGAAATAATAATTTTAATATTGCATTGTTAAAATAAAAAGATTACACCAATAGAAGTCAAAAGTCAAAAAATGTGCAAGAAGCTAAAAGTATTTTTTTATTTTCTCTTGCACAGGATTTATGAAACGAATTGCCAAAGGATGTAGTGGGATCAAATAACAGAAATATATTAAAAAAGATATCAGACACATTTTCAAGGGTAGGATTTTCGATTCTAAGGCAATCTAGAACTTAGAAAGTCTGCAAATGGATGAATGCTGGAACCTGAGAGGTTAATGAGAAACCACCAGATCAATGTTTCCCATTAATTTATTTTTTCTAAAAATATCCAGGGTGGTGATGAAGGCTGACTTGCGTTCTAATTCACAAGGAAAGTAAATACAATTTGATCAATTACATTGGTAGAAAAAGTAACCCCCTGGAAATAGTTTTTCCATTGTATAGTCATTGTATAACAGATGGAATGCGGGAAGAGGACAAAGATATCAGCAGGGTCACAGTGCTGTTTTCCAACACAGTGATTTTTGTGTTTCTTGGGCTAATTGTAAAGTCTCGCAAATTCCCAGATCATTCATTTTCTACCTATATGGCTTGCAGTAACATATTCTACTGTATTCTGCTTTTACTAATCATAATTATGTTAAGCAATCGTGTCATTAACATTCGCTCGGTGTATTAGTAACATGTTGATCATCAAAATATAGCAGTATCTTTGCCACGAAAATATATTTTATTTTTTATTTTATTAAGTTTCCTGGCTCATTTTTGTTTCAAGGACTGTTAGTTAGAATGAAAAAATAAGTTTCTTTACCAAAAGTCAGCATAATTCCAACAAGCGCTAGAAAACCTCAGCACTCATTCTGCACAGTACTTCCATACAAAAAAACATCAAAACAGGAAAACTATACTCAGTTTCAGGGCCCAAAACTGAAATTAATCTAGGGAATGCACCTAAAAAGTTTGAATTGCTGTCCAGTAAGCCAGACAGTGGCAGACAAAGGTCGGTAACGATTGCAATGGAGTTGCTCAAATGAATAGAGATTATCTGATTGAAAAGGTGATGCAGCCACAGATCCTAAACTATTAACACAATCACCTGTAAGGGGAATGGGTGTACTGAGAGTGCTTATACTGTCATGATGTCAAAGGCACATGTTAATCCAAAATTTATTTATTAAAAACAAACAAACAAACAACAACAACAACAAACCGAACAAACAAACAAAAAGTCCCCTGGGATTAACATTCAGATAACAAACATCACAAGCTTGCACTCAGTTAATTGCAAGGGAGCTGGATAAGTCCATTATTCCGAAGTATCCAGTCATTAACAAGTCAAAACATTTGTTTGCAACAGGTTTATAGAGGTGACACATGACAATATTCCTGTCCAAACACACTACAGGTATTATTTTCTTCATCTTTTTATCAAAATCCTTCACCTTTTCCTTATGATAGTCACACAACAGTAAGAAAAGTGGGAACTCCTACGCCTTTGCAAACCGACAGATTTAAAGCATCAATCCTCTTCAATAACAAATTGCATACTGAGACCTCATAGAATTCCTGCTTCTTGCAACAATATCAAAGAAATGCAGGCGGTGCCGGCGGCTGCAGCGGCCCCAGCGCAGGGCACGGCTGAGCCCCTCAGCCCCGGGGAAAGCCTGGGCAAGGGAGGGCAAAACGCTGCCCGGCAGCCAGGGCTGAGCCGGGGGAACCGTGCGAGAAACAGCGCTGCGAGCCCCGAGGGGACAGCGGGAGCGGGGACGGAGGCGGGAGAGACCCGGCAGGGAGGGACCCGGGCCAGGGAGAGACCCCGGCGGGGCAGGGGCTGCCCTGCGGCCCGTAGGAAAGACCCACGTTGGAGCAGGGGAAAGCGTGAGGAAGAAAGAATGGAAGAGAGGAGCTGCTGTGGACGGGCAGCAGCTCCTCGTTCCCCATCCCTCTGCACCACTTGGGTTGATGAGGTATAGCAGCCAGGAGAGAAGGAGCAAAGCTGAGCCTGAGAAGAGGGAAGGGGTGAGTGTCAGGAGGGTTTTCTCATATTTGTCTTTGCTTCTCAATATGTTGTGCTGTTTTAATTGGCAATAAATGCATTTTCCCCAAGTCGAATCTGTTTTGCCTATGTCGGTAACAGATAAGGGATCTCCCTGCCTTTGTCTCGATTTTTTTACTTGATTTTCTCTCTTGGCCAGCTGAGGACAGGGAGTAATATAGCAGCTGCTTGGCATCAGGCCTCCACAAAAGGTATGGTTAACCTTGTAACTACCTACTTATGGAAATCAAGCACACGTTCCAAAGCTTGCAGTGCTCTGTAATTTAAAACTATCCCCTTTATAAGAAAAAAAGTTACCCAAAATGCTGTCAAAACCACACAAGGGCTTTATAGGTAGTATAATATTTAATTATAATTAATAACATTTGATAGGATGACTGTATTTACAAATAACACTTCAGGAGACAGCTATAAAACGGCCTTTATTGTCTATTTGACGTTCTAAAATCTTCACTTTTTAAAAAAGGTTCTGTTTTAAAGGTAATTATAGCTTCAGCTAATCAGGAAACATATCCTGCTTGTGAACAGAAACATGACTTCTCTTTAATTTATTTTTCTAGTAGTTTAACAAAGAAACAAGATCATTTCTCTGCCAAAAAAATCCATTAGGTAAGGAAATGGAATTGTCTTCAGCAACGTCACTAGAGTTTGGATCAGCACCTTGTCTTTGATTTATGAAGACTAATCTATTTGCAAAATCTAAATCAAGGTCTTGATTTAATAGTTCCACCAGATATATAAGAAAATTAAGACCTTCCATTCACTTGTAATGAAATATTTTTACTTTGCCAAGTATTCTGTTAAGAATGTGAAGATGTGTATCACATCTCTCTTCTGACTTCTCTCACACATTTCTCTGCATTAGGAGAAAAGTTTAACCCCTGTCTCAAATGTCCTCAGAGAGTTGGGGCTTGTTTCACTGCAAAGATATCTGGAATCCTAAACTTGCCTTTTCTTTTCCTGATGCCAATTTTGAGCCTTCTCCTCCTGCAGCTCTGCTGGGGGACCCTCTAGGTTTCATGAGTTCTGCTGGTATTTTTCCTTTTGACAGTTACATTAGTTCTCCACAGTTTCTATAATGAAAGGTGAACAAGGTCTGTTCTGAGCTCTTTCTAGGGCTGGGATTCTGTGAGATATCAGAGACAATCCTACAGGATATAAATATATATCTTGCACTGATCCTTTCAGCTAGTTTCAGTTTGCCCCCTCTCTGGCTGTGCTATTCAAGATCTGCTAAGGAAAGCTGTGGTCTCTTTCCCTTATATCAGTATCAACCCTCAGTCTTTCTCTACAGATTAATCATATATCTGTGTCTGCTTCCTAGTGTTGGAAGACTAAAGGACTCATATTTAGCTTTTGAGTCTTTTTCTATCAAATAAGTATCTTTGGATGGAAGACAGGTTTCTGCTAAAATATAATGCATGATCTATTTCAAGGAGCTCACCAAGTTCTAATGCATGGCCAGAAAATGATGGCTGTGAAAGGGTAATTGGCTAGCCATATAGAACAGCTTTAACTCCCTTCACGTGTTTAGCTTAATGGTTTTCTTAAGGGCATTCATGTTTTCGTCGTCCCAATAAAGGTTAACAGAGGTCTGCTGTAAAAATTGTTAGCTCCGTTTAGCCTTAGCTTGTTATCAGGTCAGTCCAAATAGAGGAGAGGAAGTTCTGCAGCATAATCCCAGATTCCTTTTTTCCGTTCTTTTCAATTTGTTTTTTTCTTCCAAAAAAATACATATAATGCATTGACTATGGTTTTCATGCCCTTTAATAGCTTAGTATATACATAAACTAAAATTTAGCCTTAAATGCTCTAATAATTTTACTTTTGCTGGTGGAGACACTGGGAAAGCTTTTGCCTACTATTTATTTCCCTGAAGCGTAGTATAGCCAGCTTTTGCCAACTGATATTGCAGTGGTTCACATATATCTCCAGCTCTCAGACAACTTCTGTCTGGTGTTACTGGGCAACAGCATGACTGGTGCTGCATTGCTATGGCAGACATTCTGATCGCCATTTCTACAGAACTAAGTGGCTGACATTTTTCTATATTTTGTCCATATTAGAAGCCTTTGGCTTAACTCAAGAAAAGAAATTCGGCATAGGTACATTTCATATACAGTACTGCAACATGGACGCAGTTTGGTCCCAAACTGATGTAGTGTTGAGATTTTCACATTTTGAAGTTGTTTCCTGTGTTTTCTGCTTCATTTTTTGAAAATACATATTTTTCTATTTTCAATTAAAGCATATAACTTTATTCTCTTCTGGAGGATTTCTATTTTTTGTTCAGGTGTGCAAATGTATATTAACTCCAATAGCAACAGTGCAAATTTAAAAAGGAGATAATATTTGCCTTAGCTCCCAGGTATGAACCAGTAAAAATACAGAGAGCTTTAACCCCCTTCTCTAGATAATCGTGGATGGAAGACATGCTGGTTTAGACACCTGCTGTAATTTACAATAGACTGAGGATACCTCCAGCTGTACCATATGTTGAACACCTCAGGGGAGCATTGCAGAAGCTGACTTCCATCATGGCACAGGAGAGTTTTTCCCTGCTCTCTGTTCTTGATCTCTGTCACCTTCTGGTCTTGACTCTGATGCTCGCTGCCGACAAGATGAGTGATGTAAGAACTAATACCACAGCACTATCTCAAAAAATCCTGTCAGGCTGGGTGCTCTGCTAGTTTAGGGTCATTTTATACTGCTATGAAAATGCAGGGGAGGGTATGGAAGGAAAGAAAAAGAAGCCGTGCTGTGATAAAGCAGCTGAACTTCGGTGCTTTTAGGCTCAAGTTCAATCAGTAGTGTTGTGTGCACTGCTTAAAGACCATTGCAGAATATGCAATATTTACATAGACTGTCAGGCCAAAGAGAAGCAAGACATGTCTTTTCCAGTTACTTTTGTTGCAGTAATAAATACAGAACAGTGAAATGTACTGTAAAATACGCTGAAAGGTACATAGTAAGACTGTAATTCCAATGGAAGTGTTCTGACTGACAAGTAAGAGGACAGGGAAGACAGAATTGTTTCTTAATGGAACTTTGGAACTTTGACATAGAATTATGTCAGTGAATTACAGTAATATCTTTCTTTTTCATTCATACAATGCAATTTAGTTTAATAACATGTGGAAAATGAAGTATTGATGACAGCAAGTAATTTTTTAAAGGTCCTTTTTGGAGGGGCTGCTTTGCAATAACCCATAAATAATTGGGGGAAAAAAATCATCGGGTTTTGAAGCCACTCTTCCCTGTAATGTTTTGTGACTTTTGAAATAATTTTTAAAATTGCACTGTGAAAAGACTGAATATTAATTTTTGAAATAACCTGCAAACTGAAAATTCTAGCACTGCAAACCTTGTCTTTAAAACAACGTTTTTTCCATTCAAAATGTTTTTTAATTACTAATTGATGTGTAAATAAATTTTGAGAGTTATTTGGTATGAAGTAGTGACAGAAGGGCATTAAGATTCTCTGCCAAATACTTCAAGGCACATTCTACAAATAAAACACAAATATGTATTTCTTGATTCAAGGCTGAAGATTGAAATTTCAAGTGCAATAGACAATTGCAAAAAATACAGTTCCACCGGTATGGAAGAATGTTATCTGACAGCCAATTAAAACAGTATTTGAATTCTCCTTCCCCATTATCTATGCATGCACAGAAGGTAGATTATGGTAAGTAAAAAAAAAAAAAAAATCAATTCCTACTTAGTTGACGTATGTAAAGTTGCAAAATTGAATGTTAAATTTGAGATCAATGATAACATATCTATTAACCAATCATCCAAGTGTCCACATTTGATACACTAACATTTGCTAAACCTCACAGCTGGGTACCATAACTGAAGTATAAACTACTAATAGCAGTTGCAAATAGGTAGTGAGATTGATTTTCTTTGTTGGCCTTTCCACTGTACACTTCAATGTATGAGTCCTCTCTACCTATCTTGTCAAGTTTTGGTAGGAAAATCATCTGTTTGTTTGTTGGGTTTTTTTTCCTTCTGTTTTAACCAGTAGCAGAGACAAAAAAGCTATCGTAATCTCATGCTGTTATCTCTCTCTCAGATGATAACTTTCTTATGTTTTCCATGGAGAGCTAATCATGAGAAAATCTCTCTTCCAATAAACTCAAACAAAGCAGAGTATATCCATAGCATCAGGCATCTTCCTCAGATGTGTGGAACTATGCTACTCAGTGCTAAAAAGCAGCATTTGTTGATGTCTGCCATGCTGCAGACAAACATCCGAGTCTGTGAATCTCCTGCTCTGTTCTATCCATATCTTACATTAGAATGTAGGAGAAAATTCTTCACAAGTAATTATCTGCCCCCACAGCCAAGACAGGGTAAGAAAAATAAGAATAGAATAGAATAGAATAGAATAGAATAGAATAGAATAGAATAGAATAGAATAGAATACTTCAGTTGGAAAGAACCTACAACAGTCATCTAGTCCAACTTCCTGACCACTTCAGAGCTGACAAAAAGCTAAAGTGCATATATTTAAGAGCATTGTCCAAATACCTCTTAAACACTGACAGTAATGGGGCATCAACCACCTCTCTAGGAAACCTGTTTTGATGTTTGACCATCCTCTTGGTAAAGAAGTATTTCCTAATATCTAAGACCTTCTCTAATGCAGCTTTGAATTATTCACATGCATCCTGTCACTGCAAAACAGGGAGAAGAAATCAGCACATCTCTCTCTCCTACCCCTCCTCAAGTGTATGGAGAGAGCAAGGACGTCTCCCTCCATCCTCCTTTTCTCCAAAATAGACAAGCCCAAAGTTCTCATCCACTCGTCAGGCGACATTCCTTCTATCCCTTTCATCAGCTTGGTCACCCTCCTCCGGACACATTCCAGGACCTTCACATCCTTCCTAAGTACTCAGGGTGAGACCACAACAACACTGCAGGATAATCTCCTCTTTTGATGGGCGGGTGATGTGTTTGATGCATCCCAGGACGTGAGTTGTCCTCTGGCCTGCCAGAGCACACACTGCAGGCTGACAATGAGCTGCTGCTGACCCGCACTCCCAGCCACCTTTCAGCAAGGCTGCTTTCCAGATGTGTGTCTTCCAATCTGTACTTGACAAGGGTTTTTATTCCATCCAGACACAACACAAGCAAAGTTCTAAATGTTTACAGGCAGTGAAACTTCTTCAAAATTGTACATGTTCTCTTCCTAAATTCCAGTGAACCACATTTAGCTTTCAAAGCAAGAGGCATGACAGATATTTCATCTTCTGCCACCTGTTGTCTTAATGTTGAAGCAAGCAATCGTTTCCCCTGCTGTGTTAGACACGGGCATTTATGACCATTCCAGTGTCTGAATTTTGGGGTTTTTGATCACACACTGGTTTAGGCAACACCAGGACTGCTGGCAACAGATGGTGTACACTGTCTCAAAGGGGGAAAAAGATCTTTACTCAGGACTTAGCAGAAATAATTTTACACTTTTACAGTGAGAGCTTTACATTAGATTTGAAGAGGAAAGGGATAAAAATCAGCACCAGACTGTCCCCATGTGCCAAACGATGAGCCACAGGGAAGAAGACTTGCCTGGTTGAAGAGAGAGTTGTGTCTGGAACTCAGGAAAAAAGTGAGAGTTTATGAAATTTGGAAGAATGAACAGCCCACTCAGGAGGACTGCAAGGATGTAATAAGATTATGCAGAGAGAAAATTTGAAGGGCCAAAGCTCAACTAGAATTTCATCTAGCTACTGCCATTACAGACAGCAAAAATGTTTTTACAAATGTCAGCAACAGGAGGGCTAAGGAGAATGTCCGTGCATTATTGGATACAGGGGAAAATGGAATGGCAAAGGATGAGGAAGAGGCTGAGGGACTTAATGCCTTCTTTGCCTTAGTAGCAAGACTGAGTTGTCCTCGGGGTACCCAGCCCTGGAAGACAGAGATGAGAAGCAGAGTGAAGTCACCATAATCCAGGTGGAAATAGTGGCCTGCTGTCCCATATAAACTTGCACAAGTCTATGAGACCAGATGGAATCCACCCAAGGATCCTGAGGGAGTTGGCAGAAGAGCTCACCAAGCCACTCTCCTTCATTTATCAGCAGTCCTGGTTAACTGGGGAGGTCACAGGTGTCTGGAGGTTAGCAAATGTGGTAGCCATCTACAATGAGAGCCAGAAGTAGAATCCAGGGAACTAAAGGTCATTCAGCCCGACCTCCGTGCTGGCAAAGATCGTAGAGCAGATCATCTTGAGTACAATCACACATCATGTGCAGAACAACCAGGATATCAGGCCCAGCCAGCACGGATTTATAAAAAGCAAGTCCTGCTTGACTAACTCAGTCTCCTTCTATGACAAGGTGACCTTACAAGGTTGTGAATGCTGTCTCTTCAGATTTTAGAAAAGTTTTTGATTGTCTTCCACAACATTCTCCTGGAGAAACTATCCATTCGCATCTTCGTTGGGTGTACTCTTCAATGGGTTAAAAATGGCCTGGATGGTTGACTCCAGAGAGCAGTGATGGATGGTGCTACTTCCAGTTGGCTGCTGGTCATGAGTGGGCTTCCCCAGGACTCAGCACCGAGGCCAGTGTATCTTTATCTATGATCTGGGTGAGGGGATCAAATGCATCCTCAGTAAGTTTAGGGGTGATGCCAAGTTGGGTGGGAATGTTGATCTGCTGGAGTGCAGCAAGACTGAAGAGGAATATGGACAGGCTGGATTGATGGGGCAAAGGCAATTGCATGAGTTTGAACAAAGTGCCTCATCCTGCAATTTGGCTATAAAACCCCATGCAGCACTACAGGCTGGGAGCAGAGTGGCTGGAAAGCCACTCTGACGGAAAAGGACCTGGGGGTGCTGGTTGGCACCCAACTGAACATGAACGAGGGTGTGCTCAGGTGGCCGAGAAGGCCAATGTCATCCTGGCTCGTGACAAAAATTGTGTGTCAGCAGGACCAAGGCAGTGATCATCCCCCTGTACTCAGACCAAGTGAGGCCACATCTTGAACCGTGTGTTTGGTTCTGGGCCCCTCACTACAAGAAAGACATTGAGGTGCTAGAGCATGTCCAGAGAAGGGCAACAAAGCTGGTGAAGGATCTGGAGCACAGGTCTGAGAAGTGGCTGAGGGAGCTGGTCTTGTCTAGCTGGAGAAAAGGAGGGTCATAGGAGACCATATCACTCTATATAGCTACCTGAAAAGAGGTTGTAGTGAGGTGGGAGTTGGTGTTCTTCTGCCCAGTAACAAAAAAAAAGGACAAGAGGAAATGGTTTCATGTCGTGACAAGGGAGGTGTAGGTTGGATATTAGGAAAAAAATTCTTCATGGAAAGGGTGGTCAGGCATTGGAACAGGCTGCTGAAAGAAGTGGTGGAATAACCACCCTCTGAAGTGGTCAAAAAAATCTGTGGATATGTCAGCTGGGGATGTGGTCTAGTGGTGAACATGGCAGTGATGGGTTAACAGGTGTACTCTATGATCTTAAAGGTCTTTTCCAACCTTAATGATTCTATGACTCTATGTCAGAAACAGGCCTATGGGAAAATTCTGTGGGCTAGGGAATAAATCTATATTTAGTAGATTAGCATGCCTTCATTAGTGGCTTTGCTTGAAAATCCACTCTTTTATGGAGCAATGCTGTCTGAAATAAGTTTAACTAAATTTCACAGAAATCAAAACTAATGAATTTCTCATAACCTTACTAATTAGATCAAAATCCTAAAACTTCCAAAGTGACAGAGAGAAAATCATAAATGTGTGTCAGTGAAATTCAGAACTTTGTCACTCTGGTCTATTAAATTTTGTAGAAACCTTTCCAATATATTCAACAGATATAAGCCAAAATTAGAATTGGAGAGCCTGTTATATTATACAAATATATCTATTCAATTTCCATACGAATATCCAACTACTTATGCTGGTACATTCTTAAATGTCCACTTTATGTAGAAATAGAATACTAGATTATAAGAACCCAAAAGAACAGATTCGTCCAATTTGAAATACTCATGTTTAGAGAGCTTCGCTGATCACCCTAGTTTTACCCTTTCGTTTTTAGTTCTATTTTCATTCCCAAGCTTGTCACTTTCAATTTTCCTACTGATAGCCATCTGTAATTCCCTCCTGAATTTGTTTGTGTTTTCCTAGTTCCTTTCTAGTTTTCTCAGTACTTTCTCAAGACATGAGAATGCAACAAATGGGTAGTGAGAAGCAGAAATCTTGTTGTAAAAGCAAAAAATGGGAAAAAAAATTCTCATTTGATCATTTATGTTGAACATAAATTTTAAGAATGACAGCTGGAAAGTATTCTTTCAATATAGTCAAGACAGAATATCTTTATTTTATTGAAATTCCTTCATGAATTTATTTTTAAATAAAATTACATCTATACTGAGAAACTCTGACAATGTTCTGTGGATTAAAATGGTGCTTTACAGGGAAAATAATTTGTCTTAGAAGTTTTGCACTGACTTACTCATGTAAAAATAACTCGTAAGAAAGAAACACATTTTAAATATTTCCTTGTATGTGTTTTATATACCATTCTTCAATTTTTAGAACTTTCACCTCAAAACCATGTTAATTACACATTGTGAGTTAATGTAGTGCTTATGAATAAAAGACAGTAAAGAAAACTATAGAGTTTGACTGTTGATACTTATAGACATCGTGTTGTTCTAGCACAATGAAATATTTTGGTGTTTCCATAGATCAGTGCAAAAAAAAAGAATTAATCTTCATCACAGAAAGAAGATTATTTTGGCATATGGATATTCTTGGGTTAATATCATTTAAGTAAATTAGATTTTCAACTCCCATGATATTTTACCTCTGAATAAGGGTATAAGGAACAATTTTATCCTCTAAGAGAATTAATATTCTTCTAGTCATTGTCACTATGATAAACTGCCCAAATTCCTGGTTCATCCTGTACTTATCTTGGTTTGAATTCTAATTCTTTTAAAGTCAGTGGTCAGAATTATGCACAGCATTTCAGAGGATGTTTTACTAGTATTTCTCTCTATTGAGAAAAGATTATATTATTATCAGGCATAATATATTGGCACTTCACATCGTTCAGGAATGAACTGCAAAACTCTCTCTTCTTTGGCCATTTCCACTGGTAAACTTAGATTAACACTAGTCTCTGTAATTACATTGATGTATAACATAGCATCCTCTGCTGTCAGCTTTAAAATTTATTTTGATTGCTCTAGTTTTCAGAAAGCAGACATTCTTGAATGTTATTTTAACATTCTCCCTGTTAAGAATATTCACAATTTGCTATTTGTGCCAGAACAGTTCTGAAAATTTTATTTGCCACTTAAATACAAAAATATCCCGTTATCTACCTAATGCCGAAGTTAATGTCAAGGCTGTTCTCCTTTTAAGTAATTGGATACCTTTTTTCACAATCTGTTTACCAATTTCCTCTTATCTACTTCCACCAATTCACCTCGTGGTGCTGTACGTGGTGCTTTTGACCAGATAGGAGAGAGATACATCTGTTTTATCTACAAAAATCATTATGCTTGTTTGAAAGAACAAACCAGGCAACGCCTCCCCCCTGCCGAAGAAAACAACAAATTTGAAGTTAGTTTGAAATTATCTGCTTTTCCATTTAATCTCATCTCAACTATTCTTTCCTTCTAGATTATTTCAGAAGCAGCACTCACTCTTGGCCGCACATCAACTTTTTGTTCTCACTCTTGCCAGTGTAGATTTTCACCTAGCAACAAGTGGTGCTATTTGCAGCCATCATATGAATCATACTTTTGCAATTTCAATATAAAACTCTCACCCATTGTACAAAAAAAAATCCTATAATTAGAGTTATCTTAAACTTTAAGGTTATACAAAGTTTAACTACAGTTTTAGACAGAACGGATAAAGTGTTGCAAGAACATATATCCTTATTCAGTGATGGAAAGTCTAAATGACTGCTTTTAGCCTGGCATGACCTGCAGTAACTATAAAATTATTGCTTAGTCAAGCAGGGAGATAGCTGCTAGGAATTGAGCCACTGAGACACTTTTGGATAACAGAAGATATAATCTGTTGTGAGTGTGGTTCACTAAAATGTCAGGTTCAAGAATAATTCCACCAAAATATCAGGTTTAAGAATAATTCTAAGTGGTGAGAATTTTTTACACAACAAACTTTGACCATCTTTAAAGTCTATTTGTCTTGTTATGTTCATCACCTCGTGCTGCATCATACTAAACATAAAAAATGGCAAGACTGTTAATGTACTCAGCAAAGCCTTTAAGAAAAACAAACCAGAACAACAACAAGCCCCAAACCGAATAAAACCGTAAACGGCTTAGTTCCTACCCTTACCTTTAACAAATATCAGTATTTGAATAAATTGTCCTTAAAAATACCTCTTTCATAACAAGCTCAAGCTGGAGCTTTTTTTCTAAGCTCAGTTTTTGAAAACTAAGTCCATTTAAAAAGACAAAAGAATTACAAAAAATACTAAAATTACTAAAAAAAAAATTACAAAAATTACTAAAACTGACAAAAGAGATACAGGACTGATGCTGATGCTAGAGTGGGGCCAGCAGTGGCATATCTAGTCTAAGGCTTTTCCTCAGCAGTACCTTATACCAGGTAACTCATGGGAAGATGCATGACATTATTTTGTGCAGTGAGTTTTTCAGGCTCCTTTTGTGTTTCAGGAAAACATGTTGTATAGTTCAGGAAAATATTGCTCTTTTATTTGCTTTAAAGCAGACAGTTTTAAAGTTTATTAAATGTAATTCCATTTTTGTGAGGGAGTCAGAAAGCAGCTGTGTGTTACTTAGCTGCCCATGAGAGTCAATTTATATGCAGGGATGAATAAATGTGATCGCTCTTCTAAGAAAAATAATTTTTAAAAAAAGAAGTTTTGGTATATTTAGTTATCTTTATTCACTCTTAGGCAATGCTGAATTTTCTTCTCTCTTTCATTAAATAGAAATGTTCTCAGGCAGTTTTAACAAATGCCGGTAGCCCTTTCACTGAGAGCTGAATTTTTCTAGTTGTAGAAAATTTACCTTGAAAGGGCACAGTTAACTGACATTTCTCTCAGTAGCAGTGACAGCTTTGAAAAAAATATCAGCGTTCTTACCTGGGAGCATTCTTGTAGCCAGTCCAGGACTTAGTGCAGCACACCTGTGAAGGCATGAGGGAGGAAAAGGAACCAACAAGGGTCATAGATGGCTCTACGCTGCCAAGAGTTGTACTTCGTCCTGTCTGGTTACGTGTTATCCCAGAAATTCAGTCTCTTAGCCTAAGTACAAATAATTGCTGAGGTTGCCAACAAATGAAATAAACTATATTTGTGATAGAAGAAGGCTTGCTGTCCCTTAAATGTATGAGAAAGACAATTGCCCTCTCACTAGCAGGAACACCTAGCCTTAAAGTAGGACATGTGCAAGAGAACGTTCTTAGCCCTCCATAGCCAAAATAACTGGTCCTTTAACCTCGATTGATGTAATGGAACTGACGTTTGCTCAAATGCAACACTCGAAAGTGCCCATTAAATTTTTTGGTATAATAAACTTATTTGACCCGTTCCTCTGAAAGGATGCTAATTTTCCATTTTCTGCAGAGGTTTTAATTTTGCTTATGAAACATTGCTTCCACAGCTACAAAAGATTCCTGAATTTTTCCTCAGGCATGTGGTGTGGTCCCAAGTAGCTGTAATGTGCTTCTATTATATTTACAGTGAAAATTTTACATGATTTTTTGCTTATAAACAAAAAGTTAATTACCCTAATGAATTTTCAGAGGTTAAACTCACAACTGTGGTTTATTATATTGCAGTATTTTGCTTGGTGCACAAAGAAATAAGAAACATATTATATGGGAGTGGATTAGAATGTAGAGATTGACCTGCCTCATTGTGGGTCTTAAAATAAGCCTTCAGTAGATTAGAATGACTGCAACAATTTTGCCTCATGTTTTGCATAAAAATGCACTTTAATTCTATTTGATCTAATGTTTCTCTCCATTCAATAGGTTTTGCTACTTGATTGATTTTGCTATTTGATTGAATAAAACCTCTGTTTCAGAACAAAGTCACAAGGATTTTATCTCTCATAGAATATTAATGCAAATAATCAACAGTTTTTCTCTTCACAAATAAACACCTCCCTTTGAAATTCCCTTGAAGTAAGGTAACCTAAATGTACGCTTTTGGAAAGTGTTGACTGTGTGAGATAGAACAGATATAATAAGCCCAAACATTAATACTGTGTCACTGTAGCTTTTTATTATTATTATTATTTCCTGGTTCCTTAGGTAACTAAAATCTGTTCAAGGTGCATAAGACAAGACAGGAAGCTATCCTGTGCACATACCTGGAAAGTACACATCAACTTCTAATATTATTAAGTGTTTTCTAAAGCAAATCCCAAAGTGAAGAAAGCTCCTCTACATACACACTGGTGGCATTAAGAGAAGAATTTGGTTTCATTGTTATGTAACACATTTCAGGTGGCATCTGGATGTGTTGCCTTGACACACCTTGTTGTGGTCACGCTCAGTATCTAGCATATTGTCAGCTGAACAGCAGTCATCTATATTATTTACAGATGTTGTCATAGAGGTGAATAATTTGCATATTCACCAACTTTCCTAATCTCACACTCCACTTATCCCTCTCTCAAAATGATGCTACTATTCTATTATCTTAAATAGAAGCATAACTTTCTTCTGTTAATACTGCCTCATTTTGTTTGATGGGGGTTTTTTTTCAGTTAATTCACTGAGAAATAGTGTAAAATTGTGGAATTGTTTAGGCTGGATAAGACCTTTAAGATCATTAAATCCAAATGTAAACCAGCGCTTCCAAGTCCATTACTAAACCATGTCACTAAGAGTCGCATCTACATGTCTTTTAAAAGACATCCAGGGTGGTGACTCATCCATTTCCCAGGGCAGTGTTTCTTGTAAATGCTTAACTGCCATTTTCTAATGTTGCTTATCATCGCAAATTAAACCATAGGATGCTTGGGCGTTTGTTTTCAAATAGGCTCAAATTGCAGTACAACATGTAGAGTGATTTCAAATTATTGGAGGACTTCAAATTTTATGGGCACTTCAGTATGGAATTTAAAGCACTCCAATAATTTTAAATCGCTGTGTCTTGCACAAAGCAATTTAAATTTATTGGAAGTGAAATCTGGCAGTGATCAGGGTTCTGGGCATCTCAGCATACATTGGTTTGAAATTAAAAGAGCACTTTAAATTTTTATAAGCACTTCATTTAAAGATCGGGGCTCTGGCCTGGGATGGTATAATTTAGAGCTGGTAAAGGTTTTCCCACTTGAACTCAAAAAAAAAAAAAAAAAAAAGTAGACCTCTTTTCAGAATAATCTTATTTTGCTTAACAAGAGATCTGAAATACAATTTAGACAGAAAAGTAAAAAAAAAAAAGCAAACAAGGTTTTTTCTATCTCATCTCATTCATTTCAAAGAAAGCTATTTCTCAACTAGAGAAACTAAAACCCGAAGAAATCCAGACAAAAGTATAATCAAATTATACACAAAATGATGCTACTTAAATAAACCCAGGCTATTTTTCCCC
>VZTG01002138.1:2087470-2127395 GCA_013397845.1 Melanocharis versteri | reverse complement strand
TTTTTAATCTGCACCCAATTTAAGTTTACGATAATCTTGTAAACTTCATGGAACCGGAGCAGATTTTTAGCTCTGCTGGAAGAGGTTTAGCACAGTACAGGCGTTGACAGCTGTGCAACCCTCCATGTACCTATAACTATCCAAGTGAGCACGAAGTAAAACAAATGCTTTCAGGACGGTGCCCTGTACAGGGCGAGGTGCCCGGCGGTGGCGGCAGAGCCGGGGCCGTACCGGGGCTGTGCTGAGGCCGTGCCGGGGCTGTGCCAGCGGCTGCAGCGGCCCCAGCGTAGGGCACGGCTGAGCCCCTCAGCCCCGGGGAAAGCCTGGGCAAGGGAGGGCAAAACGCTGCCCGGCAGCCAGGGCTGAGCCGGGGGAACCGTGCGAGAAACAGCGCTGCGAGCCCCGAGGGGACAGCGGGAGCGGGGACGGAGGCGGGAGAGACCCGGCAGGGATGGACCCGGGCCAGGGAGAGACCCCGGCGGGGCAGGGGCTGCCCTGCGGACCTGGGAAGGCTCCAGGCTGGAGCAGTCGAAAGCGTGAGGAGAAGGAAGCAGCCTCAAGGAGGAGCTGTTATGCACTGACCACGGTCCCCCATTCTTCATTCCCCTTGCGCGGCTCAGGAATGAAGGAGTGAAGTTGAAGAAGGAAAAGGACAGCAGCAAGGGCGGGGAGTGTGCGGAAAGACATTTTTTTCATATTTGCTTTTGTCTGCCACAGTGCAACTATCTTTTAATGGTCAATAAATGAATTTTCCAGGAGTCGAATGTGTTTTGCCTATGATGATAATTGGTAAGGCATCTCCCTGTCTTTTATCTCAACCCACAAGCTTTTTAAGTCCTGTTCTTTCTTGTTTTCCACCCGATCCCTTGGAGGCTGGATATGAGGTGGGTAGCTGAGCAGATGGATGAAAGTTTGGCTGTTGGCCAAAGCTAGATCACGAAAGCTGGCTGGTCTAAAGCTACTTCAAAGACTTTTCAGCAAAACAAAGACTTTTACAGATCTGAACTCCAAGGGTAATCCCAAATACCCTAGTACAGAGAGTGCTAATTAGTTCAATTTCTTTATCTAAACTAGAGAACTACATCTAAACAGCTACGAGGGTTTATACTATAGAAAAACCCTCTCTCCACTTCTGAAGGCAGGTGTGTTTTTTTTTGTTTTTTTTTTTCCTAAGGCTCGACAATGCATATTACAGGGTTTAGACCATTTATTAAGACAGCAGAGTGAGAATAAAAAACTCTACCCAAATTTTCTCTTTAGTTCTATTACCCTAGATGAAATGTGATGGGCAGAATGCTTAAAAATTATTCAGGAAAAATCTATGAAGTCAGCCTCTTGGCACAAATAAATTATTGCTTCATTATGTGTTTTTTATAGGATGCCACTTCAACAGTGTGGTCCATGGATTTGGTACAGATTTTTTAATTATTTTTTTCTCTTTTTCTTCTAATGGAAGTCAGCCTCAATGCATATTGTCAATGTATATTGTCAGGAGTCATGCATAAACTGCCTGGAAGGATGCCATGCATATGTTTGATTAGAAGGAAATATGATGCTACTCGACATTATTGGGTTCCACAAGACTAACTTCTGGTAACTGAACATTTACAGTCTGGCAGGCACCTTCACAAATGAATCCAGGATGGTTGTTCACGGTAATTTGCTTCCAGTGCTATTCTTGGTAATTTAATTGTAAATGAAACTGTTTTACTGTAAACAGATGCAAGATTCACCCACCCTGCTGCCCTGGGAGACTGAAAAGGTAAAATTAATAATTTTTAACATCTCCTTTAATAACAATTCTTTACCTTCCTACAGATAAACTTTATATCTTCACATAACAATGGCTTTGGTTCCTTAGAACCACATAGTAGTTCAGGTTGAAAGGGACCTCTGAAGATTGTCTTGGGCAACCCATTGCCCAAGCAGTCTCATCTACAGCAGGTTGACTGGGACTGCGTCCAGCTGAGTTTTGAGATAATTTAAAACATGCTGACATCCTGTACAAAAGTTGGCAAGGGATCCTCAGCTGACTTTGGGGTGGGTAAACAAACCATTACCATGAAGTTAGATTCATCATTCCCATGAATCCTATCATCATCTTTGCCACTACATTGCCGTCCATGTCTGATCTGTGCTGATCACTGGTGCCCCCAGTATGAATGAAAATTGCCCAGCTCTCCACTGCCTTGTAAGTGAGTGTACAGATGGGCCTCAGTCCCTCAGGACTGGGCTGTTGTCTTAGAAATCCAGGATGCTAATCCACAAGATGCTAATTCAGTGTCTTCCATTTCCATATAGGATGTCCCAAGCATGTGAACCCCTAGGTTTTGCTGGGGTCATGGGCTTAACCCCAATAGAAAGTCACTTCATCCTGACAGGTCGGCCTATGTGTATCCGTAGTAGAAACTGATCCTTTTCATTGCGTATGGAGTCATCAACTTTGGTGGTTTTTCAGGGCTGAATGCTCTGATTTTGGAGCTCCCATTACTTCTCCACTGGTTATTGATGGTAAGAATTGCTAGTGTTAGCTCTGTGTCCCAACTGGGTCAGGAGACATCAGCATGCCTTTTAATCAGGCCATTATTCTGCTCAATAATCCCATTGTCTTGGGGCTTCTGTGGCAAATTGAACACCCACTTAATGCCTGCCTTTCAAACTCAATCTTGAATCACTGCGGCAGCAAAGGATCTGGAGGTGCTGGTCGACACCTGGCTGAACATGAGCCAGTGTGTGCCCAGGTGGACAAGAAGGCTGACGATATCCTGAAATATCTGAATATTCTGAAATATCAGAAATAGTGTGGCCAGCAGGACCAGGGCAGTGATCAACCCCCTGTACTTGGCCCTGGTGAGGTCACCAATAGAGTACAGTGTTCTGTTCCAGCCCCTCTTGGCAAGAGGGACATTGAGGTGCTGGAGTGTGTCCAGAGAAGGGCAGTGGAGCTGGTAAAGGGTTTGGAGAACAGGTCTTATGAGGAGAGGCTGAAGGAACTGGGGTTGTTTAGCCTGGAGAACAGGAGTCTCAGGAGGGACCTTATCACTCTCTACAGCTACCTGAAAAGAGGTTGTGACCACGTGGGAGTCAGTCTTTTCTTCCAGGTAACAGGTGACAGGACAAAAAGAAATGGCTTCAAGTTATGCCAGGGTAAGTTTAGATTGGATATTAGGATATCCACCAAAAGGATTTTCAAGTACTGGAACAGGCTGCCTCAGTACGGGAATGAGTCACTATCCTTGAAGGCAGATGTGGAACCTAGCGACACAGTTTAGTGGTGGACTTCGCTGGGTTGACGATTGGACTTGATGAACTTAGAGGTCTTTTCCAGGCTTAATGATTATATGATTCCAAATGCCTCTTAAAAACTGACTATCATGGGACACTGACCATCCCTCTAGGAAGCCTGTTCCAGTGTTTTACTACCTTTTCTGTAAAGAAATACTTCCTAATGTCAAGTCAGAAGCTCTTCTGTTGCATCTTTGAAGAATTCCCACATAAGATTCCTGTCACAAGATATTAGGGAGACGATGTCAGCACATCCCCATCGCTTGCGCCTCCTGAGGAAGCTGTAGAGAGCAATGAGGCCACCCTTCACCCTCCTTTTCTCAAAACTAGATGAGCCCAAAGTCTTCAGCCACTCGTCATAGGCTATTCCTTCCACTCCTTTCACCAGTTTTGTTGCACTCCTCTGGATGTGTTCAAAGACCTTAACATTCTGTGTAGATGTGCCCTCTATGATAGAAGAAGTGTCAATCATATGGTTCAGGAAGCGACCATTTTAAAGTATGGGAATTTATATTAGGCTGAAGCTGAGCAATTTCTTTTTCCTCTACTGAATAGAAATGGTGGATTTTTTTTAATTACCGAAAAACTGCAAGTATTTTTCCTGAATATATATTAATTCTTACAGTTTAGCCATGCCTTCCTGCTCCCATTTTTCCTACTTAAGAAAGTTTGTTCCATTCAGCAACAAAAAAAAATACTTACAGGACATCCCATTCAGATTTATGAATGACAACAAGTGAATAGTGGGTGAGCAGTGAATAATTCAATTTGGTCATAAACTCTCACTCTGTTAGAGTCACGAAGAAAAAAAGAGAAAAGATATTAGCTATTAAACAAGTCACAAAAGCACAACAAAGTTACCTGATTCTTTACAAGAAAGTTTTCTCCCCATCTGTTCTCTGGATGACTGAACTCATTTATTCTTGACTTCACCATTTGTCAAACCTTTCTTTCTAGAATCTACCAGCTTTATCTTCAATCAGACATGAGGAATATCAGATACAGATATTTTCTGATCACATGAACATGGGAATTTAGTCTACTTGGATTGCTTTTATGCATTTTTATCAAATTAATCACAGCATATAGTGCAGTGACTATATTGTTTGATACAGTGTGTGGATTGCAATCTGTCATACTCAACTTCAGTTGTGCATCCCATAATACACTGCGGATATATTAATGTGCAGCTCCTTTAGGCAGCAAGCCAGCACTTCCAAGGTCAGTCATTGCCCAAGTAAAAGTATGGGACCGTGATCAGGATGTCATATCATTAACACATAACTACCACAGAATGCCACAACATTTCTCCTTTCCCTGCATGACATTTGTAGACTATGTAATGAAGTAGACTGAGTCTTGTCAGCAGATCTAAGGAAGCTCTTATCTAGTGGGGGCTGGTGATGTAGATTCATGCAAGTTCCCTTCACTGGGAGCAATATCATTATGGCCTGAGTTCAGAAAGGTAAGGTACAGAGAAGGAACAGTAGGGAGACTGTCAGAAGACTGAAATATTATAGTTTATGACTTAAATATTTTCATGAAGGACTTTTGCCTATTATGGCAAAACTGTGTTACAAAAGCTGCAGAGGAAACCACCACACCCTGAATGGTGCTCTGAGAGGCCCTACACCATTCCTTGATGAAGATAAGATAAAGTAACACCTCAGGGCTGGGGACGTTCACAAAGCACAGGCCTAACACCTTCAGGGTGGAGAGCACAGCCCCAGGGCTATCAGCTGCCAGGCTCACACAGACCCTCACACCAAAGGGTGGGGAGAGAGAAGCTTTGGGTGTGTGCTGCAAAGCCTCTGGTGAGAGGTGCAGTGAATGCCCATCCTCTGATGTGCAGACCAGCCCAGCTGAGGGGCCCTTCACTGGGGAATACCTTATCCACAGCAAAAGGGGATGACATGGCCCATCAAAGGCCCCCTCTAAAGGGGTCCCCAGACCCTGCACCAGAACACCAGAGATGATGCAACAGACCCTCAGTGTTGCAAGGGACAGTGTGAAACTGGCCTCCTGCAAGGGAAGCACGTGGGCATTCCCACCTAGCCCAAACCATATATTAATCCACTGAATTCTATACTCTTCGGCGTGTGGCAGTGTGTGGTGGCGTGTGAAGACGTGGCAGCAGCAGCAGGGGACCCTCACCACCGAGAAGACCAGACGGAGGGGAGCAACGAGACATCGTTGGGAGCCTCGGATGGGTCACATGCTTTTACCTAAATCCTGTCACTCTCTCCCTTTTCCCCTGACCCCCATGCACACTTCTTTCTCTATTTCTTTCTTTCTTTTCTTTCTTTCTTTCTTTTCTTTCTTTCTCTCTTTTCTTTCTTTCTCTTTGCCTCTTTTACTATTAAATAAAATATACCAATTTTTTGGCACCAATATCTAAACTCCTTTGGTTTTAATCTCATTTTTGGGTATATTTTGAACCTTCTAAGTTATTTCCAGTTTATACACAGAGACTCAGCTTTCTTTGCTTTTCTGGGTTTAAACCAGTTTGTACGAAGGACCTGGTTGCCACCACTGATTACCTCATTTGTGTCAGAAGCGAGTCAGCACGCACATCTGTTGGCTCCCATCCTTTGTTATGGTTGAGGCTCTGAAATGAGGGAATGGGTGGCAGTGGGTTATAGAACACATATGGGCAAATCAAAGGCAGAAAGGTGAAGAAAAGCAGCTTACATGGAGGTCTGTGTCAAACTCACCTTGTGTTTGGCTGTGAAGTTGCCTGACTACACTGAATCACTGTGCAATGAAAGGGGTGACTTTGCACCCTGCCCCTTTTTCATTGCTTGTCTCCATGTAGATCCAACATAGATTCAACATTAACTCTTCTCAGATTTTCCTATGTATGCTTTATCTATGTAGCAAGCTATAGAGTGAACCTTGCCACAGAACTTTGTTAAAGTCATGCTTTCACAAATTCATATTAAAACCTGTTTTTTGCTGATACCTTTGACGGTGATTCCTTAAATGGCTCAAACCACTCATTCAAAACAAGTATAGGGAATGGGGGCCACATTCAGTTCATAATGCTTTGTCTCTGCTGCTTCTTCCTCCCCACACTCTTCCCCTGCTCCAGCATGGCATCCTACCCTTGTGAGACAGTTCTCCATGAACTTCTCCAGTGTGGGTCCTTCCCACAACTTTCAGTTTTTCAAGAAGTACTCCAGTGTGAGTCTTTTTTATAAAGTACTGTCCTTCAGGGATGGGCTGTCCCAGCATGGGTCCTGCCAGAGAGCCTACTCCATTGAAACCTGTCCATGAGCTATCGCTTTCTTTAAGGCACATCCACCTATTCAGGCATGGGATCCTCCACCAGGCTGCAGGTGGATCTCTGCACCATCGCAGTCCTCCGTGGGCTGCAGGGGCACGGCTGCCTGACAATGGTCTTCGCCATGGGCTGTAGGAGAATCTCAGCTCTGATGGCCAAAGAACCTCCTCCCGCTCCTTCTGCACTGACTTTGGTGTCTGCAGGGCTCTTTCTCTCATGTATTTTCACTCTCTCAGCTGCTGTTGAAAAACATTTTTACCCATTCTTGAATATAGGATGAGGAAGGTGCTAACAATGTCCCCACTTGGCTCAGCTTTGGCCAGAGACAAGGCTGTCTTGAATACTGCTGGGAATGGCTGTTTCGCAGAATTGCAGAATATTCAGAGTTGGAAAGGATACAGAAAGATCATCAAGTCCAGCTCTGAAGTGAATGTCACATATGGGGAATCTGTCCAACATGAGGGCAGCTTCTGGTGTCTTTGCACAGAAGTCACCCCTGCATCCTCTTACCCCCAAATCTTTGCCAGATAAACCAATACCATAAGGAGCAACAACAACAACAACAAATCTTAAGTGAAATATGGACAGACCAATTGGAAACATCATTAGAACTACAGAGACAGGCAATAGAAAATCTGGCAGAACAAATGACGAGTTAAAATTATGCTGAACTTCTTTTTTAACAAATTTAAAGTGACAAGTCAAACATATGCTGTGTCAGAAATATACATACTGTTGCTCAAGGGGGGTTTTTTTTGCCTCCAGTACTATGCTCCTTCACAGTAATTTTGTTGTCACAGTTGAATGTGAATTTCTTTTTAAAACTAAAACACAGCTACAAAACCATTTTCTATAATCTTGTTCCTTTTCTCTGCCTTTCTCTCGTATTCCCCCGTCATTTACACCTATTCTGTCAGGGCCTTTTTCTGCTAATATTTTCATACTGAAAATCTTTCTTGGACATATTCATAAGATCTATTTTAACCTGCTGGTTTTTTGGTAGATTTCATACCACATGATGAAATAATTCACCATTAGCTTTCTATGTGTCTTACTAATTCACCACTCTGTCAGCACCTGCACTGGTGGGATGTCTGCAATGTTCCAATCTGTCACAGTCTTGAGTACTGTACTGTTCTTTAGATCCATTGTAGATTAACTTGAGCAAGTATTGTATGTTTTGGAAATGGTATTGAAGGTGGATATGGAACTGAAGGTGGAAATGCCTCATTTGCTAGTACTGGAAGCTTAATCCTGTTCCTGGATGAATATAAATGAACTGCCTACTTACTTTTCAAGAATCTCTACTTACTTTCCATTGATCTGTTATACAGCAAAACTACAGAATAGCATCTTTCATAATTTTAGCTGGTTTTGTTTCCACCATGCAAACACTGGGAATCTTCTTTTCCAGAACAAATGGCTGAAGATGCTGCTTAAATATGACCTCCAAAGTTTAAAATTGGCCTTCTCTTGCAAGAGTCATCATTATATCAGTGGTTATTAAATGACTCTACAAATCCTTGAAGATATATTTGCAACAAAATTTATATGCCATTTCTCCTGTGTGACCACTTTATGAATTTTACACTTTGATTGTACATGCTCATAAAGCGCTGACTACATAGATTTTAGGTTATTTAACAGACGTCAGGTTTCTCAGGAACAGGAGAAGATCTGTTCTATAATATATTCTCCCTCTGCCTTAGACAATTTAATTTTGGTTTTGCTTTTTAAACCTTGCTCACCTCCCAGCTGATTATCTGCACATTTATTGAGTTACATGAAAAAAAAAACAAACACAAAAAACTTGCTTTATTCGCTTTGAGTTCTTTAGATTTTGCTTTTAACAAATGCACTTTAGGAACTTATGTGAATGTCCTGTTTGCTTGTTTCAATTCCTTTGGGGCCATAATTATGTTGTGAAATATTTCCTATCTAGCTTGTATGCCAGCTCTCAGCCTGACAAAATTTAGAACAGTAGAGACACTGCTTAATTAAACTCCATTTTCCAAAATATGGTTCATAATGAAAATACTGACAGGCACTTAAATATAGTTACATTATAGCCAATAAAATGCTAAAGTATATTCATTTTAAAATATTAAATGAAACATGACCTACTGTCAGCTAATTCGTGGTTACTGGGAAATCTAATTATGTCAAATAATTATTGTGTTAAATTCCAAGTTTTACTTGCATACAGCATATAACACACCCTCCACATACCCTACTCCCTCTCCCCTAAACTGGGTAGACTATTGCAAAGCGCTGGATGACTCAGTTACTTGGAATCAAAATTTCATGGAAGTTAAGACTGAAAAGAATACATAAACATTAGACACTAAATCCCATGAGATGGATACAAATCAAACACTGAACAGCCCCCCCCCCTCCCACTCCCTCCCACTCACCCTAGCATTTTTAGATGCCTTAATACCTTGGAAAATCTGTAAACAAGAGGGATTTAAGAACAGCTGCACACTGCTTTGTAACACGTATTAGATTTAGATTCCCAAATCTCATTTTTCCAAATATGATTTAAGAGGTCAAATTACTATAGTCTCTATGCAGATCTTTCTTATTTACTGTCACAGAGCCACCTGAAAGGAAAAAAGGTAACAGAAAAATAATTTAAAAATACACAATTCTTCCACTTGCAGAAACTCTTCACTAATCTGCCCCCTTCACATATAAAGCAGTCTATTCAGGCACCCCATGCACATTCAGAGACAGAGGCAGAAGCATGTGCTTGCAGCCACTACCACCTTACTAATTAGGCCTGTGGTATTCTACAACTTGCAATGCATCCCCTTTCCATGGTTTGGCCATTTTTAACTTTACCATTCAGGTTGAATCCCATTTAATTCCTTCCATGCAAAGGGCAAGGGGTGAAAGGAAAGGGGGTTAAGAGCACCTTTTTTCACAACTTCTAATGTAAAGCTATCTTTTAATACAAAGCCTTAGTTCTAGTAATAAATGTAGTCACCTGTAGTGGTATTTATGGGCAACATAAGATAGTCCTCCCCTCCCCACTGTCTGTCACTGAGATCCCCCTAAGCTAGGGACTGAAATGACAAATGGCCCAAAAGCTACTCCTGATAAGCCTTATTTTATTAATATTTTCTGGCATGAATCCCTTCTCAGAAAGATGATAAAATTGAAGCAAAGATAGCTAATACCTGTACTACTGAAAGGTATCTTTCATCAGGTGAAACCACTTGATCAAACATTATTTCATGACCCAGTCAGAATAAAAATGAAACTTTTGCTTTATAACTGTCTTCAAAATTACAGAAGTTTCCCCTCCTGTAGTGAACAGGTACTGAGAAATACCTAAACAAGACTAATAGATGTTAGGATTTAGATTTAAATATCTCTGGTATTTCTTATTAATTTATCCACCAAATCCATTTTTGAATTCTACTTTAGCCAGTGCAATTGTATCATTTGGGAATACAAAAGAATTATTTTTAAAATTTTGGTTTTGCCTTTAACCCAAAATTAGGTTTTCATTATAAAAATACACCACAGAAATCCTCGTGTCAGGGATTACAGAAATTTTAATGGTTAGAACAGACATAAGGAGGACAAGGATTAGATGGTCCTGCCTAATGAATAAGGTCAGGAGCTAAGAGTGAGAAGAAACTCAAGTGTCAAAAGTTAACACACAGGATAAGGCTAGCTAGAGTCAGAAGATGAGGTTGCAAGTCTGAAACATTTATCAGACATAAAATGACTGTTGTAAAGAAGATTTTTGCTCAAATACAATTATGGTCACACCTGCAAACTCTGTGGCTAAGATTCCTGGTATGAGGCTGAGGATATAATGCTGCTGACAACACCTCTATTCCCAACATGGCTGCATGAAGAAGAACAAGAAGAACAGCTCTGCCAACTTTAAGTCACAGTTTAATCAACTCTCACATTGTTTAAATTATCTTTTTGTTATTAAGAGCTCTACACTATGTCTAAGATGCAAAATTCACACAGAAATGATATCTGTGTTCTCATAGGTTTTCCTATTCTGCCCAGTGGATAGCTGTTCTATTTATAGACTTCAAGTACCTAGGCTTTCTCCCTCTGCCAAATGACGATAGTGTCTTAGAAGACATAAAACAATGCATTATGCAAAATAAAGTTTTCCCTGTTGTGTTTGATTTTGACACAGAGAGATGCCATGTCAAGTATAAAAATATGAAAAAACCTGTTATTTTTGATGAAATCTCATGATAGATGAGAATTCTAACAAGACTCCATTTACATTGATGGTAAGTAATAATAATTGTTAACAAACAAATATTATTGATAATAATAGTTATTATTAATATCAGTAAAACTGTTGAATCTGAGACTACTTCTGTCTCTATTTAAAACAGGAAAGAATTCTTATTGATGTAAGAGGGATTATATTCAGATGCAGTCATTTATTATTCCCCAGTGCTAAAAAGCTTCATTTACTGTTTGGAATATTCAGTAATTATTCCAATATATAGTTTCATTTTCATATCACAATGTTCTTTGCAAGTACAATTCAACCCTATGTGACTAGAATTTGCATGATTGTTCATATGTATTGCATCATAACACTCACAAACACATTCTCTTTGCAAAAGTGGAACACAAAATATTTCTGTTTCAGCTAATGTGTTCTTTCTTGAAGTTCAGTTTCTGTATGAAATAAGACTTAGGTGACTGTGCCGTGTCTTCATCTGTCACAGATGACAGGTACTTTTGTACACATTCCTCTATCTCAACAGGATTTGACAGAAAAATGTGAAGACAGAGAAATGTGAAGCCCTTATCCTGCTTATGAAAACTGACAGGTGGGTGAAATGGAGAGGCCTAAATTAATTTTGCAGGCTGGAGAAGGCAAGTAGAATTCAGTGCCTAAACTTGGTCACTTTAGAAAGCCATACTGTGAATTAGCTGTCAGCTGCCCAGCTGGAACAGGGGTACAACCAAACAAGCCACAGCAAATGACTACTTATACCCAGCAAAATATGTAAAGTATATAAGAAGAGACATCAAAATATTAGGTAAAGGATGGCTTGGCAAAAATTCCTAATGGGGAAAAAAATCAGTAATTTTAGCTTAAGTATTTCTGGAAATATTTTTCTGTCTCTTCTTCCCCCTACCAGCCTTTTCTTCTCTCATTCAGTAGCCAAAATTCTGAGAACAGAATTAGCTCCTTTTGTGTTAATTTCTGTGCATCATCTTTATATCTGTATATGCAGTACATAAGATAGATAATGGGAGGAAAAAAATGTTTAATTCTTGGGGACCCTCTCCTCAAATGCATCTCTAACTTTTCGCAGTGCAGACCTGTTGACTAAAAAGACATTCTGTAATCATTTGACACAGTAGAACTGGTGTGAATAAGACAGGAGACATAACCTTTGCCAGCAATGATGCCATAGGAAAGGAATTAGTATGATTTGATTATAGAGTACTCTTCCAGTGGAATATTTGACTTGAGTTTCTTAATGAAGCTTTAATAGGTTTCTGTTTTTAGACTAATAGCTGTGCACTTACAGACACTCAAAAAATGATTTATGCCTTTTATACTGAGACAATATCTAGAGGGGACATGGATTTATGCCTACTATGCCTATGATAGAAAGATGGACCCCCAGGAGCAGAGATCTTAATACAAGGATAAATGAAATATGTGGTTCAACAAGAAGCCATCAATGGATGTGTCGGGCTTGGCACTTTGCATGATATGGCCCAACACACTGGCTACAATTTTTAAATAGTTTTATCTGTAAGAATCTCAGACATGCAACAGAAACAGACCTGGTACTGCAAAGAAATGCCTTTCATGAAGAGCAAAAATTAATGGAGAAGTTCAGAGGCAACCAGGCTTAGTTATGATGAACACCTCCACGGATGTTCTGATGTCTGGTAAGAACCAGAGTCCTGCAAAATTTCTGTCGCTGGGATATTACAGGGTCTCTCTTTGCTCTATTTGCCTATTTTCACAAAGTGTATATTGAGACTTGTAGGTTTTATTTAAATTTGCTTGAAAGTGGTTAGTGGGTCTAAGTGGTTAGTCTGAAATAAAAAAAGGGGGATGACACATGAGAGACAGTGCTATTACATATGCCTCACACATTTAAGAAACCATACTAAAGAACTTAATATTGCCATTTTAAGGTAATAAATTAAGATATATATGTCTTTACTAAACTGAGATACAACATACCTCACTATGTCCTTTATGTAACACCAAGACATGATCTACCAAGAAACATCTAGTGTCCTTTACTGAATAACCCCTTCAATTCAGTTTTGTGGCAATAGTTACAAAACATCTTTTGGATATTATCCAACAAATGTTCAGCTCAGACTCAAAATAAGTGGGAGGAAAGTAATCAAAATTATTTTCCTTGACCCCAAAAATCAATTATGGTGACACATCCCCATCCCTTCTCCGAGTCAGAGAAGTTCTTCTTCTTTAGTGAATCTTTCTCTGTAGTGGTAGAACTCTTAGCAAGTACAAACTTATTTGCTGCTAAAGGTCTCAGTCCGGTGCCACACTGGTTAACTCTAAGTACAGCCTTAAAAGATTTGGTGAATAAGAGTGGACCTACATGAACAATTATATTTAGGACAGGATCATATGCTTGGGTGACTTCAGCTTTGAATGCAATGCTGTAAGGGTAGGAAAAGAGATTGTCTGCCCACATAGTTGAAAGATTAGCCCATCTGAATACTGATGTTGTTAACTCTGAAAAGCTATTTTACATAAGTGCCAAGCTAATAATGTTCTATATATATATTTGCTATATATATGTCTGCACTTATATATATATACACACACATATACACACACACACACACACACATATATATATATTTAAACATACGATATCATTATACAGGCAGAAATTGAAGAGATACCAGAGACTTGGAAATGTAAGAATAGAAAAGGTAGCTTGATTCAAATTCTACAGATACACCAAAATAGATATGCGCTATATCATTATGAAACAAAGTGATCAAGCTACCATATGAAAATGTTACCCACAACAAAAATAAATCTGCTCTGCAATTGACTATATTTAGATGAATTATGTAAAATCATAAGCAAAATGCTAAGTAGTCCTTTATAGTATCTTGAGCTGAGATTATTTATAACTCATTAAGAGATTTATGATAAATGGGTATGTGTTGATTTTTTTTTCTTCCCTAATCATCCTGGTGAAGCAAAGTACTGTGAAGGTCTTACAGGACCTTCAAGGCCAGAAAAGTCAAGCATATACATTCACCATAGTGTATCTGTATATAGTCTTACACTTTCAGTCTAAAACCTTTCACTGCCAAAGGGTTGCAAGTGTAAGTGGAATTTCACAACCTATCTCTCCTGTGCTTACTCAGCTGCCCTTAGTATAAAGTAGTTGGTCAGGAAAAATCAATGGGTTCCAGAAGTATCAGGATAGATATAATTAATGTTATAAATAACTGTTAACACTATACTTGAAACAGTGGCAAAAAGTATCTGTTGATGGGATTTACTGAGATTGTCAAAGTATTTCAACTGTGCTTAGCATTCATTCTTGCAATGGATTTAATCAGTCTTATGATGTACCAATTGCAGCAAGAATACAAGAATGAATTAATTGTCTAATTATCAGCACCCTTCCTGTGCTCGTAAAAAACCCAAAAAACCACAACCATAGAACACCCTGATGTCTCCCTGTTTTTAATTAATCAAGTCACTCTTCTTTGAAGCTTGTTGACCTTACAGTCCACCAAATATTCTGACATCTACATGTCCAGTCATTGAATAGGCATTGGATAGAAAACACTTTCTGATCACTGTTGGTCTTCAGTGAGCAATATACAGAGGCATAATTTGAAGGGTCATGTGTAGCCTTGCCAGTTCTTACTGCTATTCAGTGACACTCAGAGGCCAACATTTAACCATATTACTAACAGAAGATTTTCTTCTTTGTCTACAAAATAAATAATAATGCAAGTCCATGAGTTGTGTTCTTTGCGGATGGAATATAAGCTGTGCAACATTAAACATTATTTAGGCAACATTTAATATGACTTTTTTAATTTTCTATTGCTCCTCTATTCATCCTACATTTATAACTTACTGTCAAGGAATGGAATACATGGCATATAAAGGCATCTATTTTATATATCCTTAACCATTGTAACAGAAAATTAGAAACACCAGCATGTTTAAAGTAGAAGTAGGACTTTTAACATTTGGAACTATGCTTCATAAATCCAGTTTACGGGTACAAAAACTGGTGGTAGTAATTTCAAGTAGAAAAAGTCTGTGCCCAGATTCACTACTGCAAAACCTGGATTACAGACACAATTCTTGCCTCTTTACCGTCTGCCAGTTTTGATATGAACCAGTTTAGGGTGAAAACCTAGGGAATATTTTTGTAAATTTTGTTAAGTCAAATAAATCACAATCTAGGCATTTGAAAGGATGGAATGCTTATGCTGAAGACAAAGCAAAAAGAGGGAAGGGATGGCAATTTTCTTCTATTTCCCATCAGTTCCTTTTGGCTTTTTAGATGCCTGCTATCAGCAAAATATTCTGGCTTCCAGTGGAGTGCTCAAACCTCATCTGCTGATGTAATACAGGAAGAGAAATTCTGGGACAGAGAAGAATTCAGACAGAAAAGTACTGACTTCAAAATCTTGCTGTTAATCTTTCAGCCTAGAAGGTCTTTGGAGTATTTTCAGATTCCATTAGCTCTCCCCATTGACAGACCCCAGGGAGACACAGTGATGTGGCGTATTCTTCTAGAACTAACAGGGTACTACTTTCCCTAAGTTTGCAAGGTTAATTTAACTATTTTTGTCTAGGTTTTTTTTGAGCTGGCACTTGCTCTTTTGTGACAAAGTTAATCCTTCTAATCCTTTTAAGAGAGAACTATTGTTTGCATCAGCCTGCCAAATAAGGAAACAAAGACTTTGTACTATCATGACTGCTTCTTAGATCCTACCAGCCAGCTACACAATTTCCAGCTATTAAGCAAATATGTAACTCAGAACTTTACTGAGGAAGGAGTTATAGACTTACTGAAAAAGTTATTAAAATATGCTTTGGTGGGACAAGCAGTATTTTCCTCTCATTTCTTGCCTCCCAGGATGATTATTGCATTCTAACACCTCAGAGTCTTGATAGTGAATATTTTAACTCAATTTCTTTTCGGAAATCTTTTTAAACTGGATGTCTATGACAAAATATACATTTCTTCTGGCTCAACATTTTGTAGAAGATGAGTGGTAAGGAGAAGGGAGAAAACAAATCAGCTTGTGAATTTTCATAAGTGCATAAGAACAAAGAAAACCATTTCAGAGTATGCATATGTGAGCTAAAAATAAAAATTAAAAAATGAAATAAAATCAGCTTGCTGAGAAAGCAGAACAACTTTTATCTGGACTTCAGGAAATCCTATTTTATGTGGCAGACCAGGCATGCATGGTGCCCCACCCTTAAAGGGAAAGCAGCACCCAAGATATGTAGATGCCTGCGGTCAGAAAGGAGTGGCAGAAGTCAGAAGGTCTACAAAAACTTACAAAGTTTTATTAGGAAATTATACAGTTGTCATGGAAATTGGTTAGTCTCTTATACTGTAGTATAAACTAAGTGACAGCAGATTTGGAATAAGGAATAGGGTGAAAGGAGAGGCAGGGAGGAAGAAATGAAGAAAAGATCATCACTCCCTGCTCCAGTGTCAATCCAGGTGGTGGGGTGTTCAAGGTCCTGGGGGCTCCACCCAAGTTTCATGAGGGTACCTTTTTGTAGACAAGCTTTCCCTGCCCTGGAACTAAATTTCTCATTTTCTATGCAAATTAGTTATCATGCACAATTTGTTCTTCTAAACCTTTCTGTAGTGGGTTGAGAGTTTCAGGGATTTTTCATGGTCTTGATCCCTCTCTACCGGGTTGGCCTTTGGTCAACAGCCCATGGCTGCTCCTTGACCTCATTCCTGCATTTGTGCTGTACTATGTAGTGCTTATCTCCAGGAGCCAGAACAAGGTTGTTTGTCCCAGAAAAATGCTGTCCTATCTCTGTGCATTCCCCATCTTCAGCCACATTCTGTTCTTTCTCGCAGTGTGGTCCCAGCAACAAACCTTGGCTGGCTCCATGGCTACCCACCTGTTGGTGTTTGAGACGTACACATCAGCCCCTTATCTTCTGGGCTTCTGCACCATGTCAATCCACATGTCCCATATCCAAGTTATTTTCATATGAATTGTATTTCCAATACTTTGAAGTTATGGAGTGAAACTGAATGTTTTCTGTTGCTTTTGTGGTACTTTGTATACTGCACTTCAGTACAAAGGATAAGGCATTAGCAGGATGCAAGAACTTTTAGCCTAAATCCCTGCCCCACTGAAAGCCTGAAAGGACTGCAGATAAAACAGTAAACACCTTTACAAGTGTAACAGCTGTCTCAGCTTCGAGCAGGAGGCAAGTGCCATCGGACTCCAAATCCAGCAATGATTTGCACATGTTGCGGCTTCCAGCATTTCATTGAAGCAATTAATTTCATTCTGAAATAAAATAAACTATTTATTTAACTGTCGCTGTAGAGGCATATTAAAACAAAAAATTAATCCTGACTCTCTTGGTAGAAGTTTTACTCAAATAAAATATTGTCAGTTAAGACATTTCATTGTGTGAGATTCATGCAAATATAAACCACCAGGCATTTGCATCTGGAACATTATTATTCCTAATTATTCTCTTGTACAGTAAGGTCTGTTGTACCATTGGAGATGACAACCCTTAAACTCATTGAATTAAGATAATCCTCCCACTCATTTGCACTTTGACTTTTTTGATACCAGATGTTCATTTATGAGAGAAATCACTTGATATTAACTCTTGTTTCCAAGCATCTCTAACTTACAACATCTTTCTTTAATAACTCAGATTTAGTCATAAATGAACTTCCATACGGTATTAGTGAAGTGTCTATAGTCAAGAAATAAAGAATTCTAATGTAGAAGCATCGAGAACTATTTGAGTTGAGCATTTCTAAATCCTCAATCTCTGTAGTCTGTGGTTTTATTATAACTTATTATTCTTATAACACTGGGACGAGCACACACAGGATGATGAAGAGTGGCTGAGCGCTGGCTCCTTCTAGCAAGCTTGGAACTGAACAGATAATAGACAAAGAATCTTTCATGGAGTCAGGAGGAAAGAAGGAAGGAAAGAAGAAATTATTATTGATGATTCTGCAGATTTTACCTGTTCTGTTTGGAGAAATGAAGAATGATACAGTCTGGGCAGGCATGTATGCTTGTGTGTGTGTAAGAAGGGTTCAAAATAAGGTAGAAGGACTTTTACATTATTATATATTGATATAGATCCTTTCCAATATTTTTCTAAGCATGCCGCTCCCATGAGATATTTTCCAGATTGCTGGTGTCCCAGGGTCTCTTCCAGGAATCCCACCCTAAACAGATAAAGGAAAGTTATAAAAAATTTATCAAAATTTGGTATGTTGAAACACTGTTCAGCCTTGAACCCCTGAAAATGCAGTTAATTACTGCACAAACTGCCTCCATCTTCCCAAGAATCATCACTGAATTCCGTGATCTTACTTCCCTCCTTTCTAGTATCGTGGCAATATTTTAAGAGTGCACGTAGCACCAGATGATAGACTGTAATGAGATTTTAACATTCTGGCACATAAGAGCAGATAAAGTGCTGATGACATTGTAGGCTTTCAAATACTGCCAACGCTTTAACAATATTCTCAAGTTAAAAGGTTCATGAAGTGTGAGCCACTGTAGGTGCACTCAGTCGAGTCTTTACCACAGATATAATAACCATTCACACCTTTAATTTGAGGCTTGCTAAACACTAGGGATATCTTGTGATGCACCACTGGGATGGCCTCAAGTCTTCAGTCTGACAAGGTATACTCTTCATTTTGAAGAGTGCCAGGCACCTGAGATTCGCACTGATTTCGCTGGTAGAGAGAAGAAAAAAGGTGCTTGGCTACTTCACACACTGGGTCAGGTTCTGAAAGCTTGTGTTAGCCATTAGAACATTCTGAAAAACAAATCTACAAAGATTTGCTATAATTGTAATGAAGGACTTGTTTTGGCCTGTAGATCTTCCTACTTAGCAAACTTATACAGTAATCAGCACAAAATTTACCGTTAAAAAACCCAAAGTACAAGTAAGCAGACAGCCTGTCTTGTCTGAATAATTTCAAATTATTTCACTTTCCCTTATCTTTTTGGTAAGGGTTTGAGACACATGAAAAGCCAGACAGTCAACATGACTCCTTTCAAAATGAGATTGAGCAAAATAATCACCTTAGAAGCCTGCCTAGCCCAATGCAAATCAGAACATAGTGCTTAAAATTGACTTAAAGATGAAATTAGAAGATACTGGGGGGAGCAATATTGTTAGTTCTTCAAACAACATTTTAAGATTTAGGCAGTGGCATAACTTCTGGTATGCAGGAGCCTAGAAAGTCTGAAGGTCCTAAGCCACTAACTTGCTGTGAGGTTTGCCAAATTAAGGTGGAATCCAGTGAAAGAGTAACAGGCAGGCTTTTCAGGCTTTATTTTTGAGTTATATTTTTAAATACCAGTAGAGCCTAGATTTTCAGTTGGTACATCTGATGTAGTTATCTTTCCTCCATCATTCTTTCCAGGTATAACAAGCATGATCAGGAGTTCATATTTCTTCCATGGCCACTGAGCACTGGGGAGCAGAAGCTGGGTAAAGTTAAGGAGACTAAAAGAAAAAAAAGTTAGTGTTACTTGTTTACCCTTTCTAGACCCAGAAGATCTTGATTATATTTGTTCTGAGGCCCTAGTTTTCCTGCTGTCAGATAATTCATTTTCTGAAATTTAGACTCCTCTTGGGGTTTGAATCTGTTCAGTCTGCACAGTGTAAGGTTTGCTTCAGTCAAAGGTAACATAATGTACTTTACAGACTTCTAGAGTAAACTGTAATTTAAAATACATATCTAGCACTGCAATTTCAGCCAGAAGCTCTGAAATGGCAGACACGTGCTCCTCTTGGATGCCCTAGGCTGGCCTTCCGGCGCTGTGATTTCAGGTTCCCAGTTGCCTAAAGGGCTGTCCACCTCCTCTGGAGTTCGTCTGGACCAACCGCCCTGCTCAAGGAGGGCCACATAGAGCAGGTTGACCAGGGCCATGTCCAAATAGCTTTCGAATATCTCCAAGTATGGAGACTTGACAACTTCTCTGGGAGGCCTGTGCCAGTGCTCAGTCATCCTAACAGTGAAAAAGTGTTTCCTGCTGTTCAGAGGGAACCTCCTGCATTTCAGTTTGTGCCCATTGCCTCTGCTCCTGTCAGTAGGCGCCACTGAGGAGAACCAGATCCCTTTTTTTCACACCCTCCCTTCAGGTACTTGTAGACATTGATCATATTCCCCTGAACCTCCTCTTTTCCAAGCTAAACAGTCTCAGTCTCCCTCTTCCTGATTCATGACTTTACACTTCCATTTAAACGGTTAGGTGTAGGAACTGAGCCAGTTTCAGACAAGGCTCTAAGCAAATAAAACCTCAATGCAAAAAGCAAGACATCTTTTACAAATGAAATAGAATTAATAAAAGTTTTTGGAGGTTCTCAAAGTTTTATAGTGAACTTGGTGACACTTTAGTTCTTTCCAAAAGGACAGATCCTGAGACTGCATTTGAAAAATAAAGAAAAATATTTCATCTTACAAATAGAGAGCTGCAGAATTGAAAGCTGTTGGCATTTGGAAAAATTGTCTCATATGCTTCAGAATACATTAGAGTCCTAAATGATGCTGGGTTTTGGTATTTAGATGGAAAAACAAGTGTGTTGGAACTAATAATAAACAGACCTAAAATCACATTTGGATTAAATTCGCCAAGATGCAGAAATGTATATTTTCTAAATTTCATTATTTGTCTTTTCCTCTCAGTCCTCAAAAGAAAAGTTATTGTTTTGAGTGGAAACCAAGACTTGCAGAATATGTTTTTATCCAGAGGAGCAGAGGAGTCTTCCGAAGGCTACAAGGGAGAACCGCCTATATAAAATCTCTGGATTTATTTTTCTCTCAGAAAAACGTGAATGCAAAGAATATTTGGGATTTTGAGGGGACCTCTCTAACGTAGTTTTCATGTCAGTTGATTTGTAAAGGTTTTGATCATAATATGGATTAAAAGACAAGAACAAGAAAACCCCACACTTCCTATTAATTAAAAGACAACATTTACTTTTTTTACTCTGTGTCATGTACAGACATAAAAGCTCAGACTTTCAGTATTTGTTGCTCTGAGACTTTTTCTAAATATATTACAAGTCTAGATATATTTAATTATTTCAATATATATTTCAAATATATATAGTACAAATTAACACAGACTTCGGACTGGTGGATTGAATGTTCAGGGAAAAAGCCTGGGGAAACTCCACTGAAATAAGTGGAAATATTCCAGGAAATAGGTACAGTCATAACTCAGCAAGTATTTTCTATGAGGTAAATGTTTGTGGGTGAATTGTTTCATTTCCACAGTAAACAAAAAATGAGCTCATTGTCAGTGGGGTAATTAATTTTGAGAAGCTATAAATAACCAGTACAGCATTTGGTTTTATATTCTGAGAGACAGTTCAGGAATAGAAAAGAGTTCTCAAAGCAGACAAATAACAGCTAATAACTTTCTATTCACTAAGAGCTGCATTTTTTCTTAACTGAACAGCACATGGGCTTTTGTAAGTAACAATACATCACAGGCATTTTTCTAGGTAACCAGTCTTAACTGGCTGCAATTACACTGATGTTGTGGACATGTGTGACCCAGTTGCTGTAAGGCCCAAGGAACACAGAGCAAAGAGCAGCAAACTTTACACGTGCAAAGAAGTGCAATCCCTGTGTAGGAAAACTCAGTCAACTTCTACAGTTCTGCCACTTGGAAAGGGCCACAGAACAAGCAAGCCAAAAGCAGAGTTGAAAACCACTGCCACCCAATCCTAAAGTGCTACAAAAGAGGAAAGACTTGTTTTGCCTCCTGCTAATTAGAATGGCCATTCACTGGAAGGTATTGTGGGAATATGTACTTATGATAAAGTCTGGCCTCCGTTTGAGTTAAGCTACAGGATTGTTATAAAAGGACTTCAAATGCGGGGAAAAAAGGCGCTTTTCCATGTCCTTTGTATTTGAAATGCAGTTCATAGGACTTCCTGTAAATTTGTTTTGTTTTGAGATGGGCTTCATACAAAAACTTTAAGAAAATATTAATAATGATGCATATTTCACAAAAACAACAGATATGTCTCCAATGGAGTTCCTGAGGTTTGAGATTTTTATCACAGAATGATGTTCTGCATTTCACTTGCTCCTGGCCTCCTCTGATTTCAGTTTGGTGGATGTTACCTCAGGGTTTTCAAGAACATTACTTACTGAGAGAAGGTATTCCAAAAACTGTGATATTTGAAATATTAATTTAGAAAATCTAATTCAAATGAATAGTGTATTTGATGTTTTAGTTCATATAATTTCTTTAAGAATAGGTGTATTTGATATGTTTCTCTGAAGCATTATTTTAATTAGAGTTAAGGCCAAGTGATAATTAATGGGGCTTGAACAAAAAATCTCACACACCAGATTTACTTACCTTTTTATTTTTTAAGAAATAATGAATATTTAGATGTGTGTGAGATGCAAAAAATTAAGATTTAGACTCAAAATTGTTTTGACTTTTCAGGAACACTAGATTCTGAATCCTGTTCTTGTTGTTTTTAAGTAGTCTTACCAGAAATTTACGGTACATTTACAATATCTACATTTTTAAGTAGATATTTTTTTAAACTTCTCTTGCTCACATTCCTGAATAGAGTGGCTTATCATTTGTATCTATCTGATACAAATAGATTATTCTAACTGCACAGGTTCATCTTTTGATGTCGTTCTTTTCATAACTGATAGATCACTGCTCAGGAATATTTTTTCTCTCTTCTTGGATGTTGACCTGAGATTTTGTCCCATCAATTTTCGCCATACGTTGTTAGTCCCAGGATAGCCATTGCATTCAATAATCAAAATTAAATAATCATGTTTGCTGATTACACCAAGCTGTGTGGAGCACTTGACACGCTGGATGGAAAGGATGCCATCCAGAGAGACCTTGACAGGCTCGAGAGATGGACCTGTGCAAACCTCATGAAGTTCGGCAAGACCAGCTGTAAGGTCCTGCACATCGGTCAGGGTAATCTCAAGCACAAATTCTCTCTGGATGGAGAAGGGATTGAGAGCAGCCCTGTGGAGAAGGACTTGGGGGTGTTGGTAGAAGAGAAGTTTGATATGACCTGTCAGTGCACACTTGCATCCCAGAAAGCCAATAGTATCCTGGGCTGCATCAAAAGAAGGATGACCAGCGAGTCTGATTCTACTGCTGCACTACACTTTTGTGATACCTTGCCTGGGGTACTGAATACAATTCTGGGGCCCCCATGACAAGAAGGATGTGCACCTACTGGAGTGGGTCCAGAGGAGGGTCATTAACGTGATCAGAAGGATGGAGCACCTCTCCTGTGAAGACAGGCTGAGAGAGATGAGGTTGTTCAGCCTAAAGAAGAGAAGTCTCTGGAGAGATCTTACAGCACTCTCCAGTACCTAAAGGAGGCTACAAGAAAGATGAGGAAGGACTTTTCACTAGGGCATGTAGTGGTAGGACAAGGCTTTAAACCGAGAGTAGTTTTAGATTAGATATAAGAAAGAAATTCTTAATTATGAGAGTGGAGATGCATTAGAACAGGTTGCCCAGAGAAGTTGTGGATGTGCCATCCCTGGAAGTGTTCAAGGCCAGGTTAGATGGGGTCTGAGCAACCTGGTGCAGTGGAAAGTGTCCCTGCCCATGGCAGAGGGGTTGGATCTAGGCAATCTTTAAGGTCCCTTCCAACCCAAACCTTTCTGTGATTCTATGAATATATAAATGTCTACCTCATTATGTAGATAACATACTTAATACAGCCAGCCACCTGTTCCTTATTTGCAGCTCTTCCTATTAAAAACCATTTCACAATACACTCTGAATCCTAATTTGTATGTCTTAAAGCACCTTTCATGGAAAACATTGATCGCATTATCAGTAAAAGGGATATTTCAACTATGCAATCTTTTGTTGTAACAAGCCAGTGGTTGTGCTCTGATTCTTACTTTATCTAAGAAATAATGATTTGCATATTTTTTGCTGTGAGATGTTTTATTTTAATGTTGATCACAGAGGTCCCTATGAGCATTAGGTACCTGAAAAGTTTTGGCATCATGACTGTTTTCTATCAGCATTGTTTGGCGCTTCTATTCCTTGTAGGGCATTCCTTACATCACTTTGATGTTGGTGTATATACACATTGTATAATGTATTGTATGAGAGTATTAAATGTTAAGTGATTTTAAATAATTTTATTTTTAGCATAGCAAATAAAAAATCTTGATTGTGAAAATAATAAAATGGATAATAAAGAGAATTTAGTCTGCAACTGGATGCTTGGGCACAGTGATGACAGATTTGAATCTATTAGATGATGAGAGTCATAATGTTTTACATCTGTGATTGCATTCAGAAGCTAAAAAAAAAAGCAGGCAGGGAGGAAAACAGCGGAAAAAAGAAAGGATTGAAGAACCTGACATCTGCAGAGGGTGAGGAAGGATCTACAGAGAATTGTGTTTCTGTCAGTAAAGAATTATTGCATGACAGCAGACCATAAACTGCAAGGTAAGAACCTTTCCATTTTTCGGTAACTAAAAACACAGTTGTGTCTGTTTCTGATACTCAGAGCCAGACTTTCCTGTCACCAAGTATTTCCTCTGAACATATGTCAAGTGCTGCTGAAGGTATCAGCATAGCAGACTGAAAAAATCTGCTTTGAAACAAAAGCATCAAGTGTCTTATTCTTTGTAAACAATATCACAACAAGGCTCCAACTTTTAACTCACAAAAAGGTATGGCAACTTTTGTAAGACAGGATAGGAAATGCATCATTTTTGAAAGATATAAAATTAAAAGGTGGTTATATTTTGAGCCTCTTTTTGTGTTTTTTGCAGAATATACAAAATTCTGATTTTTATGCACTCAATTATTTCGAATTTCTGGTAACTCAAAATTTTAAGCTTGGCCAAAGTTTTAGTTTATGTGTTAACTGTTTGTAGTTATGCAAAGAAGTTACAAAAATCACAAATGACAATATTTTTTATTATTTTATCTTTACTTTTTCTGATGAACTGCAACATAGTAGTAGAAGTAGTAGTAGTAGTAATAATAATAATAATAATAATAATAATAATAATAATAATAATAATACCTCCAAGCCCCAGTAGTCATGTGCGTGAAATGTTCCAACCGTCTATGTTTTAACATGCTCCAACCAAAATAAGTTCGGGTGATCTGTGAAAAGTTTATCTGGTAAACTCTAGTTCACACAACAACAAAGACTTTCAGGATACTAGGTACAAGGAGCTCTAGACAAACTGTTTTAGGTCTATGTGGTCAACCTTGTTGCCAGTGCCATATTTCCCATTCAGCCTTAGGCAAAATAACTCATACACCTAAATTAACAAGATGGTCTCCAAACTTTTGCAGGCATTCGGTGAAGAGAAACATAGAGTCTGCCAAAAGACAGTTCACAGCAAGGGACAAAATTAGATGCTCTAAATCATTTCTTGAGAAGCTATTATTTCCATTGTTATGTCTATAAAGAGAGAATTACGAATGTGTCTTGGTATAGGAGCCCTGAATTTGTCCTGGTTTCATGATGGGATATAACATAACATGCATCTCTTCCTTTCCTAGTTATCCCAATGTATACGCTAAGTATTTTATATTATTTTAGTAGAATAAATATGTCACTCAGGATATCCCCCAAATTAAAGGGTTAAAAAGTTCAACTTATTAATTCTACAAAGAGAATCATATGACAAATACATGAACCAAGATCCATTGAAGTTTGAAAGAGCATTTTTACATCCCTTTTCCACAAAATGTGAATGACCCTTGAGAAGAAAATCAAGACTAGAAAAATACTCCAGGGAAACACAACAATGACATTCATTTGTTTAGTATGCCTTGTTTTGTTACATGAATATTATTGAATACTTCAATAAATAGACATACATTCTTAGGTGACTCAGTCTAATTCTACACATCTAAAATGAATCCTAACCTGCTCTTATAAGAGCTATGCATTAATTTAGCTTCTGAATAAATTTCCCATATGAGTTAAATATATTTTAAGTCCTCCGATTTCAATTTAACTCACATTTATATCTCATTTTCTTTTTGATACTTACTTCTGATTACCTGAAACTAAACGCCAAAGAAAGTTGGAAATTTCGAATATTTTGCAAGACCTCATAGTCTGATTTTATAAGACCTGTTTGTCTCCACTGACAACCAAGAAAACCTGCAAAACGCCCCACAGGCTCACTCATCTTGGAAGACAAATCTAGCATTTACTTCACAATCACTATGTGGACCATGACCGTCTCCATCAAATGTCTGGAATTCAAACATGCACTTCATAAAGATTCAGACAGGTCCTTGTAGTTACATTCCAGTCTGAACTATGTCCCAGGGAAGGGCATCACTGCTCTTTCAACGAGATTGCTACATTTGTGTTTTATTGCTTTGAGCCTTAGAGGACAAGATGACAGATATCTAAAAAATAAGAAAAATGGACAAATGGATTAGTTGGTCTGAACTTGGGCTAGAAATGCTGCAAAAGTAAATTCACTGAAATTTTCTTTATGGATGTTTTCTCAATAATTTCACTGAATTTTTTTCAACCTGGGTATTGACCAAAGAGTTTTAATTTTGGCTTTTCTAATATGAAGAATCTCATGGCTTGATGATGATCTCAGAAATTTAAAATGGTTTTACTGCGTGTTATCTATGTAATAACATGAACTCTTTAAAGCAATTAATCTCTAATGGAAATAATTCTCTCAGGTTCAAGGGCTATGATGCATTTTCCCCAAGCTGTGTAGCACGTCCATGCCAATAGAAGGATAAGGCTTGAGTAAATTTTTACGGGAGAAGACATCTATTAATGCTGAAATATCATCCCTATAAAAAAGTCTTCAGCTAAAGCTTGCAAGTACCTCTCTAATACATCAGGTAGAAATAAAGAAAATCTGTCATCATAATGGTCATGAGCAAAAAGTTATTTCAATTGCTCTCCTTCTGGAATGCTCAAAATCCAATTCTAAACAGATTTTAAACACCTATAACGACTCACCAGTTTAAACATTATTTGATAACTCTACTGTAGAAATCATATGAATTGTGTACATAATATCAAAACCAAGGACTCTGATTTGGTATAATTCAGGTTTATGGGAAATTAATAGGCTTTGGGTTCAAGCCTATGACCAAGGCACAAACTGTTCAAAAGCTAAGGTCTGATCTCCACAATTAACAAGTTATACAGTTCCAAAACTATTCACAGGGATAACATGCTTGCTCACAGGAAAATTAGTGCTTTCCTCAACATCATTGGTGATCGAGAATTACCTGCTTGTGAACAGAAGGTGCCTGTCTATAAATCTGTGACATAACCATTGGAATTGAAGTCAGTATAAGCAAAATAAAGTGATTGTGTCAGCAAAACACCTTATTTGTTTAAGGAATAATGTATGTATTCCAGACTTAGAATAAAGTGTGTGACACATTTCATTCTTTTCTCCCACCATAATAAATAATAAATAAAATACATTTATTAAAATGGTAGACTTGGCTGAAAAAAATAACAAATAATAATGATGATGATGCCTGCAGAAAAAACCATAAACCCTAATTATTCTGGCTTTTATCCAGCATATATAAAAAGCTGGAAACATATTTCTTTGCTGAAGAAAGATATTTCAGACAAAAAATATCATTAACTTTATTGAGATATTTAGGCATGATTTACTTCGCAAGTGAAATAGTAATTCCTCATAAATTTATGTAGCAATGCATTTTATTGTCTTGATAGAGCTACTTTTAAACTCCAAACTTTTTAATGGAAATACTTTACATCAGAGGACAATAATAAAAACAGACAGGGTATAGTAGGAGCCAAGAAACAGCACCACAGAAACAGTATAGTATATATGAATACTGTATGGTAAACCTTCATTTTATTAGACATAACACAATTGTAAAAGAGGGAAGGAAGAAAAAGGTAAAAAACCTTGGTTATTAAAAAAGTCCAACTAGTCAAGAAAATGTATAATTTTAAGAATTTATAATCTGGAAGCTGACAGTAATTTTCTCAAGCACTCAGACACATTGCCCCTTTATATTACTATGCTTTATGAATTATGAATTTTGGCTGATGAGGAAGCCTAAAGGTGACAATGGAGTTTCAGTGTCAGTAATGCATTGTCATTTCACGCTGTGTGAGTTCCAACTATACCTAGATGGATTTTTCAAGCCTAAATAATGTTACTGACTGCCAAAGATTTTATTAAGAGGTCTGATGATATTATATGCTCTGCTGGTAAGATACTAATCCTTATTAACTAGAAAAGGGTCAAATACTTTGAGAGATTGCCAGGACTTTTTTTGTCTACCAGGGGTGTTCAAATGTAGCTATATACCCCCACTGTAATTCACCTATTTTGAGTCAGACAGTGAAATAGAAAACCATTTTTCCAGCATCAAGAAGAATGAAATTTGAGTAGAGAAGGCAGTTGTCCTGTGAGATTTTACATGGCTCCTGTTGCCAAGGAAACAATTTCTTTTGGCTTTGAAAGGTTTGGTAGTGGTTGCCCTAGCTACAATTCAGGCAGTATAGGGCTATTTATCTAGTGTAATTATATATATACTCACATAAACACGCTTACCCTCATATTAGGGAGGGACAGATTTACTAAAACGGAGCTTTGAAACCACTGAAGTTAGGAAAACATTCTGAATAACCTTCAAGGAATGTGTTGATAGAAGAGCCACTGGCGCTGGCTCAAGTCAATCCCATCCCACACCTGAAAATATGATTTTCAAAAATTAAAAAGAAAAATGAAAAAAAGAAGAAAAAGATAAAGCACAAATTAGAAAGCTCATCCAACTATTTAATCAGGTACTTAATATTTAAAATGTAAGCTCAAAAAATGATGAAGAATACAGAATACTTAGAATTTTGAACTTGCAGAAACAAAATTTTTTACCTTAGAAACTCTGACTAAATTTGAATCGGAAAATCAGATCCACTATTTTAAAAATAACTTTAATATTTTACTGATATATTGCAGTAAAACATTATTTGAGTTAAAATGGAAAAGACAATTCCAAAGGATGAACTTTTAGACATAGGAGGTGAGAAAAGCAATGATGAAAGACACCAAGTAGAAATTCATTAGCTGATTGGAAAATTGATTAATTGTACTGGATCACAAAAGGAGAAAGTTTTGCAGGTGCTGATGGGGATGAAAAATGCTCCAAGAATATCCAAGTAACATATTTTTCTATGTAGAAAATACAAATCCATTTTAATGCAGTCTTCAAATCAAATGAAAAGTTGGGGCAAGGTAGGGATAACAGTTGGCATACAAAAGCCTCCATAAATATTGGGTTCAAAAGCTGTAGTGACAAATCAAGAATAGTAAGAAAAAGGAGGAGTCTGGGTACAAGTACAAAAGGAAGAAATGTCCATCTTTTAAATTATAGTTCCGCTAGCTAATGTCTGGATGAGTATCACCCATAATACCTTCTTTAGAACAAAAGCATATTATATGAACACCAGATTTGAGGAGGAAAAGGAGCCTGGTTTATTTGTTTTTTTCTTATGAAGATCATGATGGTCACTCCAGAAAATAAATAGGAGACAATTTTAAAAACCATCTTCTGTGTGTTATGGATTAGTGTATTTTCTGATTTTCATTTATTGCAATGAGATTTAAAATTACCAAGGTGAAATGTTTGCATGTAAAGAGCTTTATTTTCATTGAAGAAAACACAAAATATACAAAATATCCAGTTTTCTCTGGTACGTAGGCTTAAAATCTAATCTGTGCTTTCAAAGAAGTCTTTATGAAAAGAAATGCCTTATAGTAGATCCTTAAGGAACATCGTTTTCTCCTCTTGTGAGGCTTCAGTCTGTATATTAAATAATATTGATTCTAAAATGTGATTAAAAAAAAAATCTGATTTTTATTTCATTTCAAACCACTTAAAATATCTTTAAAAAAAGAGAAAAAAAGCGTGACTCATACAGTAATTTCAGCTCACAAATGGATGAGTGCCAGTAAGTCAGAGAAAGATGCTATGTATTTCAACTGGTTTTAATTCTATATAAAATATTGCCTGTTGTTATTACTATGAAGAGCAGCAATGTGTAACCTTGAAAGGAATTTTATTTTGCCACAAGTAGAACTTTTACAAGGGAATGAAGCGATAGGACAAGGAAGAATGGCTTTAAACAGGAAGAGGGGAGTTTTAAATTAGGTATTAGGAAGAAATTATTTACAATGAAGGTGGTGATGCACTGGAACAGGTTGTGCAAAGAAGTAGTGGATGCTCCATCCCTGGAAGTGTTCAAGGCCAGGTTGGACGGGGCTCTGAGAAACTTTATTTTCCTTTTTTCCTGTGTATTTGCATACCAGGTGAATTTATTTATTTATTATGCCTAGTGGAAGGTCTAGTGGAAGGCATCCCCGCCCATGACAGAGGGGCTGGAACTAAATGATATTTAAGATCTTTTCCAACCTAAATCACTGTATGATTCTATGTTCAAGAAAATGGTTCTTTTTCCTCTATAGTCAAAAGCAATCTCTGAAGGGTTTTTTGGTTTACTTTCTTTTTTAACTTCTGCTCTTGAGTTTGCTTTCTACCAGCTCATCACTGGAATAACATGGGTAAAAAGTCTGTGTTTCCTCTGTGATCAAACATGATACTGATGAGCAAATAAAGAGCTACCCATTCATCTATTTAATGATGTGCTGTCAAAAAGAAGTAAAATTGTAACTGAATTAATGTTGTTCCCTATCAATACAATTCATCATGTAAATAAGGGATAAACTGTGAAGGCTATGAACTTTCATTGTTCTGAAATACAAACTCATCTCTCTCAGCACCTCCAGCCAATCAGACTTGAGACAATGTATTTTCTTAAAGAAAAAACCCAAACAACAAAAAAAGTCTGAAGAAAACAACCAACCAACCAAACTCAAACATTAATTTGGATACTAAACCTTTGGAAATACCTTAACACAGAGTTGAAATAAAAGGTTTACAATGTTCTGGGAAAAAAAAACAAACAGTTGAGTGTGTGAGGGTAAGTCAGTTTTAGAAGACAAGCTGCCTGTTCTGAGTCTTAATCAAGTATTCCAAAGTGCTCATATACAATGAACACATAGTATCTGTATTAGTATAATAAAATAATTCATGCTGATCTTCTTTCAAACTCAGACTCAAACAGAAAACAGGGCATATTTACACTGCCCTAAAAAAATCTAGTGAAATATTAAATAATGTATGTAGGATTTTAAGAGGTAGTTAAGGAAAACAAACTTCTAAAGTTACAAATATTGTGATCATTACCTTGTTTCTCTCTGTAGTACGAGACAATATTAGCAAAACACTTCAAATATTATATAGTTCTCAATGATATTGTGGTTCTTAGCTAATAAATATGTTTTATTATACTTTTTTCCATCTATCTAGTAATTATTTTCGTCATTAAACCAGCAGTAAGACCAACATAATAAACCAATTAGACTTCCAGAATACAGTCTCCCTAAACAATATAAGCTGCTTGACCCTACTGTTTATCTGAGTCAGCTTGCATGCAAATATTTAAAACATTCTTTTGCTTTGGTTTTCTTCTCACTTTATTACCTATGGCAAACATCCATTACAACAGAGGGAGCTTATATACTTTCTTTACTTTTCAGAATGAGATACACACTGGGAAAAGAAAAAAAAAAAAAAAAAGCTCTAAACTTCAAAACTTCAATAACTTAATAGGCTCAAGTGAATATTTCTTTCTGGGGACATATGTCAAGCCAATGCATTTCCCCATTCATTGAGTCAAACGATACTTTTCCTTTCATCTTAAGTGGAAGGAAATGGTCTCCCTTAGACAGGAACAGTGTTACTTCTTTATGGTTGCACGTTATTGGTTACTGCATGGGGAAATATTACATCTATTCTTTTGAAGAGCTCCTCTCAACAGAATAGGACTCTTCTGCTACACTAAAATATAGACTGAAAAAAAACAAAAGGCTGAGGCACATAAAAACATTTTCCAATTCCGGATTAAAAAATACATCTGAATGTTTTTATCCTTATTGTAGGCATAAGTAATATCAATAAACTGTAATGTAACACATAAATCAATTCAGTATTCTGACTCAAACAGGTGTCCATTCATTTAAAATGAAATAAGGAAGAAAAAATAAATACATAGGATTCAAACCACTACTTCCAAGAAGTGGACAGGAGTAAGTAATACATCACTGCCTGTCTACAAGCAACATTGGATTTAAAGCCACTAGGTGTCAGCATGTAAGTACTCCTAAAGTGATTTATCTGCCAGAAAAAGTAGTTGGCAATAAACAAATATGCAAGATTGTAGGTGGTGGATGATTCCTTACACAGCCATGGAAGAAATATATAAACTTATCAGGCTTAATGATAAATAGTAGAATGATCAAGGAATATTTTTCCACATTATAAATGAGTCTGCAATTGCACCTTCTGGTTTTTGATAAGATACTCTGGATATTCTAACTTATACAGACCTTTAGTGGCTTGACTTCAAAATAAATGAGTTTCCAACCAAAACCACACGATAAGAGCAGGTGGTCTTGCTGTCATGAGACACTGTCTAACAGATTCTTCATACTGGCATGTTTGCTGGGCTGTTTAGTCCTTGTACTGGAATTCCTCAGTAGAAATCAAGTTATTGTCTAGTCGATTTCTGTTGTCACTAAGGCACTAATGGAGCCTCCCAGCGATGATGACAAGAGCACAGAAATGAGGGACAAATTTAAGCCATTTATCTTACTAATGATCTGTTATTAAAGTAGAGCTAATAACTCAAAAAAGCAGGATGCTTAAGGCAGGTAATACTGCTTTAACAAGAACACTGAAATGACAGTGTACTTCAGTCTCTGTGGACTGCTACTTTTTTGCTTCTTCTTTATGTGCAAGAGGGAGTCCAGGTGTCTGACACGGCACAGAGTATGTGACCAAAACTGATTAGTACTCCTGACTCGTCCCTAGCTTTTCAGCTATTGACAGACTCCTGGAATGTCTCTTCATGTAATTCACTTAAGGTTCTTTGTTATGTTATTGTTTTAATAAGTAGTGACATTTCCTTGAATTTACATGATACTGTTTATTGGATATACTGTAACTACCTAATGAAAACCGTAGATACACCTCAGAGAATTCAGAAAGGATCTGAAGGGTTTTAATAGCTATATAAGTGTGATTAATGAAATATCTAAATGACACACTAGTTTGAGAGTGATCTAGATTTCATAGCTGCACTTGCACAGAGGCATAAAGATTGTACACTGGTGTTAAAAGTGTTGGGTGTGTATTCTACTCCTACCGTTTTCTGCATGACTGTCCAGACCGTCTGACTAATCATAGTGAAGACATTCTAAATATAAACAGGGTGGCTCACGCTGAAGCCCAGCATAAATGTCTCCATTTTTGTTAAAGTATGGGGGATGCTTTTAGGTAAGGAGCAGCATGGTGATTGATGAGAAAATAGATAAAATAGATCCGACATAAAGTGTAGCTCATTTATTTAATCTTCTAACACGTATGGTAAGGACGTAAACTAGACTGTCTCCCAAAACTGGTAAAAAAGAAACACATAAAGAGAGATATAGAAAGAGAGCATGAGAGTACATGCAGCTCTGACAGATGAATGACAAAGTCAGAAAATAGCTAGCATCTTTGGCAGCTTGAAATGAAAATCAGACGGAAAACCACAGCAGCTGTTTTTCCACCCCCTCATGTTGACCAGAACTACCTGTCAGTGTTGTGCCCCTTAAGTGATTTACTGCATATGTGTATAGTAAATTCAGCAGTATAATAGAGAAGTATTTGGCCCTCTGTCCTCAAGAAATCAGATTGTCCTACTGTCCCTTGCCGCAAGAAATAATTCAGAACGGTTGCCTTACAGGATGGAGCCATGTAGCACTGATTGATGATACAGATCTACAGAAAAACTTTTTAGAGAGAATTGTGGTTTTCAGGCAATAAATTAGCTTTTCTTTTCCAAAATTTTCTTTAAAATTCCCCACTCTTAAACATAAGGATACAGGTAACATTTTTTTCTCCCACTGAGAAACACTAAGAAATAATAGCATTCTCCTAGAAAAGGCTTTTGCACTTCTTTCGGCTTCTAAAATATAATGCTATGCAGTTGTCCTTATGTAAATTTATTTACAGAAGTCTCAGTATTGTTCTAACAAAGTTTGAGAATCAACATGTTAAGCCTCCAAAAACATAATGGTTCTAGAGAAGTTTGTTGAGACATCTCCTGTCCCAGGGACTGCTGACTCCTGAAGGCAGGTCTTGGCACAATATATTACGTAGTTCAATGAATTATCAGAGGAAGGTAGTTTTCCTGTCTTGCATCTTTCAGCACGGAACCAAAATGGATGAGAGGATTCGCAGGATTCTGCAGTTCTTTTGAGGTAACAGTAGAAATCTCATTTGACATCCATCTTTAGAATGACAGCACCTGAAGAGCTATGAGGCTTGTGGAGTAATGCTTTGCAAGTGAGAGGGGTGAGGAGCCTCCTGCCATCCTCGGGAAGTGCCTCACAGCCCTGATCCCACTCTGGCCACCAGCCTTACTGCCCTGACCTCCTGCTCTGAGTGCCCAACCCACCTGGCACCCGTTGAGTCACCTCACCTGGAAATGGCCAGTCTGCAGCCTCCCTTGGCTGTGCTTTTCTTGTTGGGGCACAGTGGGACTGTGCCAGCAGGGAAAGGGAGTGGAGGGAAAGAGAAATGAAGGAAAGGGGTAGGAGTGGAGCAGGGAGGGGAGGGCTGTGGAAGTACAAGGGAGTTGCCAGTCTGCGCTGATCCCTGACAAGAAGCAATAAGATCTAAAAGGCAAAGAATTAATCAGAGAAGCTGAGCTTAGTCGTATTTTGCAGACTACATACAATACCAAATGGTATCATCGCTGATGTGTCATTCATTGCGTGTGTTGGTTCTGTCACAGAAACACAGGTTGCCGTGTCCGCCTTTTCTTAACAGTTTCCCTGTATCCACAGAAGACAAACTTATTTAAACAAGCCTGGATTAATGAGGACATTACAAATGTAGGGCAGCATGCACCCTTCAGAAGCGTAGTAGATTTGGAGGTTATTGCCTTGGAACTTCTGAATGCAGATGCCTCTCTTCCATCCCCACCCTGTGTTTCTGTCCACTCTCATCACTGCTCAGCTCCTGAACCGGGAAGCAGAAGTGCAAGTGGTAATAACTAAAGAAAGCAATTTTTTTCTGCTAAGGGGAGAGGGCTGCTGCTGTCCACTCCATTCCATCTGAAAAAATCAAGAGAAGGAGATAGATGACAGCAGCTTGAAGGAAATGCAATCTAAACATATGACCACAGAATTCAAATGATCAGGTGTGCTTGGCAGGGATATTTTTAGCATGCCTTAACTCTTGACTTCGGAGTTTTGGAGTGATTCTGTTTCCTAAAGCCCAAGTAGCTTGATACCAATAGAGGTATACATCTTAGTTGTTTTTTTTAATTTTTTTTTAATCCGTGTCAGCAGCTGAAATACTTACATACATACAGACATACAGACATACAGACATACAGACAAATAGACATACATCTATCTTGCATTGGTAATTACATTTCCTTAGCAGGGTGATGAACTCCTTTACCGAAGGCTACACTTCAACATTATTTAAGGGTTACTATTGACCCACAGAGCTACTACAAAGCTATCACAAAGCTACCTCTTTACACAGGAATAATAGATGTTTGAAGTGTTCTGGTCTAACTGTTCAACAGGCACCCTTTTGCTTCTGAGCAGTGAGAACTCTGTTCTTTTTGGACTGAGGAATTCCCAGACTACCACTCTCTCCAATTGTACCATAACAGCAGTGACGAAAGATCACTTGTCATGAAAATCCCTAGCATGTAAGACGTCTTGAGCAGTAGCCAGGTGTCCTGTGTGAGGAATTTGACTGAATTCCCCCACCAATATTTAGAAGTTGTGCTGACTTTTAGGTGCAGTACAAGCCATAGCCCTTTCCTTATTTATTGCTCGAGAAAGAGTGAGAAGTCTGTTTGCTGCAGGCAATTGTTTTTTCCTTTCTGACAGATGTAAATGTCAAAGGATATCTGGGTTGTTTTCGGTACCATTTAATGCCACTATTATTTTGGTGCTTAGCAAAAGCTACTGGGGCATCCCTAAACCTGCACCAGCCCTCGAGAGGCCTAGAGGAATGGGGAACCAATTGTATGAATTGGTTCACCCTGACAGTTATAGTCAATGGGTCCTCCTGGCTAAAGAAAAAAAAAAAAAAAACCAACAAAAATTCCTCGTGCTGTTGGCAAAAGAGCACTGGGCCTATCTTCTGACACGTCCAGAAGCTACCTGGAGGGGACTCTAAAACTGGCTGCCTTTTATCTGCTAATGCCCTAACCCAGGAGAACACTGGATCTGACCCAAACTGTGAGAACTGGCTTTTTCATTCAGAAGCTCTCTTTAGGAGACATGTGTGAGGTTAAGAAATCTGCCTCTTGCTGGGATGCCATGTGGTGGCTTTAGCTCTTCCTCTAGCACACTTTTTAAAATCAGTGTCCTTTTGTATTGTGAAGCCTCACAACAACAGCACAAGCCCTTTGGATCAAATGCACGATAATTGTACTTTTCTCTTAGCAGGGTTGCAAGCAAACTGTCTGTCACAGGCAGCTGTTCTAGAATGTATAATTACACCTGTCTGTCTTAGCCAACATTGTCTGTGTAAGACATGATGGATGATTTTAAACTTGCATATTATCATTACTACTACTACTACTACTACTACTACTACTACTACTACTACTACTACAACTACTACTACTACTATTATTTTACGAAGCCAAATTGTGAAATATATTTAAAGTGTCTTTCTTGGACCTTGTCATGAGGTAGCTGAGACAGCCTACACTCACCACTTCAAACTTTTTTACTCAAATAATTACTGCTGTCATTTAAGAAGCTTATTTATATTTCTATCCTGAAAACATGTCTCTAAGTATAACACTGTTAAAGCAATATGAATCTCTTTCATGTCACTTCCTAACTCTTGGTTTGGATCTGTGTCCCTCCTTATCTCTTCTGTTTCACATGAATTTCAAGGTTCTCTGTACAGGATTTATACTTTACATTTAGCATTTTTACATTACACGAAATGCAAGTACCTCATAAATATAATGATCAATTATATATACAGCTTCTTGAAGAGGAAGAAGGTAATTTTCTAAAGGAAACTCAAAACAATAGGAATTCAGTAGCAAGGAAATAAATGAAAAAGTCTTCATCTGTAATTTCATCTCGGGGAAATATTGCTACCACTGAATTTTTAAAGCTCTATTTCAAATCTGACTTAAAAAGATGAGTAAGCAGTGCATAAAATGAGACAAGGTGATCCTTTCCCTCATGGAGCTCACCAGAAAAAAGAAATACTTTAATTTCAAAGCTAGAAACATGCTTTTTTTTTTTTTTTTTTTAGCATTGCAAGTTTACTCACTACAACAAAGATATCTGGTAAAAAGTGCTTCTCCAAACCTCACGATCCAAGAAACACAAAATATTTTTTTCTTTTTCAAGAAACAGTGACTCAGGCAACTTTTTGTATGTGCAATCACAGTTGTTTTCTTCTAATAGCATTTCCAAGGAAATTAAGAAAAAACATAATTGTGAAAAAAAGTCACTATTAATATAAAGTGACTATAGAGAAGAACTTGTAATAATACAGCATAGAAGAGAAATACTGTAAAACTGATTTCATAGTTAGAGATGATTGAGTAGATCAATGAATTTTTCCCAAGAAAGTAATTTTAAATTCGAAGGCAAATTCCCTGTCACATTTGTAATATTTTTGTGTTTGTTTTCCATGAAATATAAGCTTGTATATTATTTCTAAATTCTGTCTTCTGTTCCAGTAATTTTTTCTCAGGTATTTTCATCTCCATTTTCACAGAATCCAGGGCAAAACCCACATGGAATTTCTTTGACTTAATGTGGTATAAATGTTTATTTGCAATCAGGGAAGCCCTTTTAAAGAAATCACAGAACAAATGATATTTCATTTCTGATTATCTGCCATGAAGTATTCACAGGGCAATCTAAAAGGGAAAATATTTCCTAATTAAAATTAAGAAAAGAGGTTTGTGCTTTCACTCCAGGCAATTAAATGTAACATTTGCATGCATATAATTCCATGGGAAACAAAACCCAGGAAGGGGCTGTTTGAGTGTCTATTAATTAAAAAATCCAGCACTTCACTGTTTGTACTAGCTGGCCTTTTATACATTCTCTGTCGGTTAATAATTGAATTAAAGTGTGCACAAAATAACACCAATGAAGGGCTTCTTAAAAAGAACCAATCTCTGTTACTAGTTAGCATATAATTATTTTTATTTCCGTTAATAAAGATGCATAATTCAAAGGAGCATATGATTCCATAATAAAAAATATAATGTATCAGATCAATCAAGCCTCTGTCATGTGCACACAGTGACGGAAGAATTTGGTAGCCTGCTCTTGGTGGTGTGCTTCCCTGTTTTGTTGATTGCTAGCCTGAAAAATGAAGCAAAGCCAGAAATCATTATCAATATAGAGAAAGAATTTACTTTGGAAAAATTCTCCTGTAACAGAAAATGGAAAATTGTTGAGGAAAATACTGTCATTTGATACTCAACCTGCAGTTATCTGTCGATAGAAAGCAAGTTCAACTAAACCCTGTGAAACTACAAAGTACAGAGCCAACAGTCCATTAGTGTAGCTAGATCAATATAAAGGAAAGAAAGATGGCCTTCATTTTGCTTCACCACTTTTGAAGATGACCTGCTGAAGATTTATCAGTTTTATATAGAAGGATTTGCCATCCTCCTCCTCTTTATTTTCTGAAAAAACTGTACAAAGTGAAATATAGGAAAACACCTGGTGAAGAAAAGTACAGTTTGAAGACACAAGGGCATTCTTGCTTCTAGTTTCTGTCAATAAAAGAAAACTAATTGAGGGCTGATTTGCAAGGCTAAGTGTTTGTTTTCACATTATGACAAATCTTTATGCGTTTTGTAGCTCTCCTCTGCTCTTCCACTGTGCTACAGATTTTAAACAGGATGTCTTCTAGAAGTTTACTTACTGCTTAAACTTAATAGGTATTATTTTATTTTCATTTTACACTAGTGCTATAGCACCACACCTTGTTTGGCACAAAAAAAACCAGTCTTGTTCATTGTGAAAAATGAGAAAGTAGTAATGATGGAATTAATGTGTAATGTACAAATGGAAAGTGTGGAGAGAAAAATGGCAGGCAGAAAAGAAAGATAAGATGAGGATGTTGTGATGAGAAGAGGAGAAGAGCTGGGCACACTGAAATAAGGTTGAGGCAAAATAAATGGAATGGCTAGAAGCATCCAGGAAAAAAACAAGCTAAGACCAAAAAGGTGTTCAGTTGATTCACATTTGGAGCTGGTCAGTATGTTTTTAAACTATCAAAATTTCAATAATTCAATAAACTCTACAGTCTTTTAGGGAATTCAACCCTATTTCATATTTTGTCTCAAGATATATTTATCACTAGATATACTATCCAAATAAGTAGAATGGCATTTAGGATGAACTCCAAAGTTGTTTTATATGAGCATCATCTTTGTACTCTAACTTGTATTTGAGGATGAGAACTCCAGACAAATATAGACAAATATAGGCAAAGAGCACAAAGCATCAGCAGTTCTAGCACTCTTAGTCATTTGATATTGTTTCTATGTCTGATTAAATCCTGAGTTAGATTTGACAGAGACAGGGTCATTAACTCCCTTTCTCCCTTTTTTTTTTTTTTTTTTAATACACTAAAATGTGATTGAAGCTTAATTGTCAGTATTACTTTACTGGCATTCAAGTGTTTACCCTGCCTTCTCATGCAAATGAAAAAACTGCTTTCTTAGAGCAATGTTCCGCTTAAATAATACCCGTATCAACCAAGAGATTGCAGAATTACTCTTCCTAAAAAGTTTTCTTGTCCAGCTATAGAGAATAACAATTATGAGAGGGAACTATTTATTTTGTAACTATTATTATCTCCTATGCTTCAAATATTTTTCTGACAATTCCTTGAGTTATTGTATTCTATTTGTTACTCTTTCTTTCTTTTTTTTTTTTTTTTTTT
>VZTG01002138.1:2036332-2087428 GCA_013397845.1 Melanocharis versteri | reverse complement strand
TTTTTTTTTAATCATTCCCTTGTAACCAACATCTGGCAAGATTATTCAGGATTTTTAGATTTTAATTTCTCTTCTTGTTGTTGTTGTTGTTCATTTTGTTTTGTTTGTTTTAGTGTTTTTCCTCTGGTTCACAATTTTAAGTGGCACCTGCCCTACTGGAAAATTTTTGAAAGGAATTTTAAGAGTTGTTAAAAAAAGGAGGTTATTTAAGACATCAAACAGGGAACATGTTAATTTAATTCAGTCATCCTGGCGAGGATAAAAAAACACTATCACTCTTATGCTACCATAAATGGAGCAAAGATTTAAGTCAGTTTAGACTACAGAGCTCAGAAGTTTGACTAATTAACATCTACAGGGACAGCAAAACATGACTGCAAAAGAGAAACTTGCCTTTTTTTGATCAGGGGAAAAATATTTCAACATGTTTCTAGGTATCATTAAACGGCACATGACATCTTGCTAGTCCTGCAGCAAAATAAGCAACAACAATATGTTTGAAATAGTAGTCTCTGATTTCTGCGTTCACAAGCTTTTAGACATCAAAGAGCCACACAAAATTAAAGATGATAATGTGAAAGAAAGTGCACCTTAGTATTTAATTACATTAAATTGATTAGAAAGAAGCAAGCTCTTGATTGGGAGCACATTAACTTCTGTCTGTGCAGCATATAAGCTAAGTTTGTGAGCGAATATACCTTTTAAAAACACGAGAAAGGTAGTGATAAGAAAACTAACTCAAACGTATGTGAGCCAAGGACTACGCAGCTATTTCACTCACTTGTTCAATTTGGCAAAGAAAGGCATTTCTCAGGTCTTTGAGAGGTAAAAAAAATGCATCCAGTCACAGTAAGGAGAAATAAAGTATTCCTTGCTATCACGGACATGAGCCGGAGCTGTTTTCCATTCTTTCCATCTGCTCATGAAAAATGTTCCTGAAAAAAATATCTTCTTCTGACTAAAACAGATACCTAAGTTGTGACTTCAACATATGCACAAATCATTTTATTAAACATACAATTTCATGTGCAAAATATATATTATATATGGAAACCAATTTTTTACATATCTGTAGCATTTCACAGATTCAGTCAGAAATGTAGCATTGTTCAATATTTAAAATACAGCACTTCAGCTAAAAGCACATTCAGGCCTGGTATTAGAGATGTGGTAAACTTAATGAACCTGGGCAAAAAATGTATGCTTTTTTAGCCACAGTTTTTCAAACTATTAAATAGCAGAGTAAATACTTTACTCTGTAAATTAATATACGGCTTGAGGGGATATTGTGAGGCTGCATTTTCTTAAATGACTGTGCAGAGTACCTTGCTTGGGAAGAAGCAGAACAACGTAAGGTACGTGATTGATTATTTCAGTCTTTTCTCCTGAACATAGCTTGGTCATTGCATTACTTTAGATTAATTATTCTAGTTGTAATTTCAGTGAACAACTGACATTTTTCAGATTTACTATTACTCAAGAATAGTGTGCCCAATATTCAAGACAAAATATAGAATGTATAACACTTTCTGAAACGGATTTTACATCTCAAAGAAGCCTCAGTTTGGCTGATGAAGAAAAAAATGTCACCACCTTCCACTGAATATGTGAGACTGGTAAATGCAGACATTTATGTGCTGTTGTCTCTCTAAACAGTCCAAAAAAGAAACTTTAGGTCCAGTCCTCAAAACCTCAAAGTGGAAACAACTCGTCTTATTATTTTTATATTATGATTTGTTATATAATGGCAGGAATAATCTTTATCACTCAGTTCCTTACTTGGCATAAAATTACTTTTTAGACTGATCAAACACCTCAGGCTTTGCCTTAGTGTTTAATCAGTTTCAGCAGCTGTTCATAGCTTCAAATACTACAAAGCAATAAAATTTAATTGCTTAATTAAACTCAAACCACAGTTGTCTTTTTAACAGGCAGGGGCCTGCCCAGATTTTGGATACTCAAAGACAATCAGAGAGCAAAAATGACATTGCTCTTCTCTCAAGGATGGTTGATCTAGGACTGCTATGTAGATGCAAGGAAAAGCCAGAGACCTCTTCTGGGAAACAATTAGGAGTCTTGTTTTTTTAACCTATTTTATATCAACACAGCTGCTGTACAGATAAGTGCACATAAATTAATTGATCAGTGTGCATAAATTAAGGGAAAAACTGACCAGTACACATAAGTTAATTGAAAAACTTGGGGACAGATCTTTGAGCAGAGTACACTGACTTGTTGAGCTTGATTTATTCTAGTCAAAGTTCTGACTTAATGGGGCTTTTTTATTCCATTTTCTGCTTCTGGTATTCAATGTCAGCAGTTCTAATAAGCAGGCACAGACATGCACTGAAGTGGGGTTACCACTTAAGCTATCAAGTTGGAAGAAAGAAGCAAATTTTGTCTCAAATTTCTGCTACCTGTATTTCTAGAACTTCTCTATTACTTCTGGCTCTGACTTAAGAACTCTTTAAAAAGTTAGTGTATTTGCAGGAATCCTGTCTTCTATTTAAAACCCAAATCTAGTAATACTCTCAGTATAATACGTCAGATTTGGTTTGCAGTTTTAATATTTGAAATTATTTTGGCCTCTATATCTTACAATTAAACCATTATAGTTCGTGATACAACTGATTAGAGCATGGAGAAAGTATCAGAAGGGAGAGAAATTGCACTTAGGAAGCAGGACCTTAACCTAGATAATATTGTATAGAAAATTTATATAGTGAATTTGTTAGCCAACTTCCCAATTACCATAAATCAGTATGATCTGGTTTATTTCAGTGGAGCACTGCCAAGTTCAGTAATACTTTACAATCAGGTGAAGTTCTATGTGTCTGAGGAAAACACACTGGAATTTTACCCGTTATTGTAGTACCCCATAATGTGTCGTATATTTTTCTATTGAATACATTAATTGGCAAAATATTACTGTGTTTTTCATCAAGACAGCTATGATTCTAAACGTTCAGGCAGTCACTTAATAGCACTGTCCAAAGTATGTGAATACCTTAATTTCATTAAAAGTATGGTCTTAAATTATTGAGCATACCTACATGAGATGTCTGACACAGAGAGAAAACTGGAAATATCTACAGAATTATTAAGGTACAAAAAGTCCGCACTAGATTTTGAATATGCTTTGGTTTTGTTTTATTTGATTAAAATTCACAGGGTTCGTGGAAAATATTTACTTTTTTTTTTTTAATTCCCTATTAAATGTCTATGGATATAAATAGAACTTAAACACACATGCACAGGTAAATAATTCCAAATAATTTTTCATGTATCAATAGATTTTGATATTTGTTCTTTATATCTTACAAATATATTTCATGCTTTTTAAAAGACACCTGAAAATAACAAAATATTAATTTTTGATAGTGAAGCTACCATCTATTGACAACTCCCCTTCACAGAGTATTCTTCATCCTGCTGGTGCTTCAGTTTGGTAACAAAGGTAATCAGAATACACCTCGTGGAAGAGTTGAAGAGGTCGGTAATTTGATACTAAAGCATGAAAACCCCTCCCTGAAAAGACAAAAACCTAGAAAAAGAACAGTCTTCTGTGGTAATCAGTGGTCCATGTCAGTGTCTTGTGGGGCTCACCCGCAACTTATAAATCCATACCTTCATAACACAAAGTTTCAGATAGAGTTTTCAGAAATAAATTTATCTTTTATTAATATTATCACTATCTTTTCCGTATGTAATAATTCAACCTTGTTTTGTACAAAATGTTCAATTCCTTTCAGATGATCTCTAATATTTTAACTTCAGGATGCTATCTGAATTCTTTTTCGCCTTAAAGGTATTAACAATTTCAAATTACTCTTTGCAAATTTTACTACTTCTGAAGAATAGCAATAGATTTGACAAATATTTCACTGATATGGAATTGTTAGTGTCTACAGCTCCATTTTGACTGCCTTACATTTCACAGAGTAGCTGTAATCAAAGGCATCCATGAGTAGCAAACTACATATATATTTATACATACTAGAAATACTGTGTTCCACCCACCAAATATAACAATCTGGAGCCATCTCTTCTATAAAGATAGAAAACGACGGAGTGAGGTTGGATACTGTATTAATTGCTCCATTTAGGCACAAAGTGCCACAAATATATGTTCACAGACTTATACAGTCTCCTGAAATGTCCTTCAGTGGTACTCAGGAGCCCTGTACAGGTGTAAGAAAAAAGCAGCAGTTCGAACTACATACCATGCAGTACAGGGAGGATGTCGTGTAACTGTGGTTGTTTCTCCTTTTAAGAACCGGAAATTCTCTGAAAAGGCTGTTGCAGGGAAAAACGGGCTTTTAGGGCTGCCAAAATCTCACAGTATAGGAACTTAGAGTAAGAAAGAAAATCACATTCTTTGTTTAACAGGGTTGGTAAGAATATGACTTTCATCCTGCAATAATGTGGACATTCTGCAATCTATTTTCAGCATGGATTGAAATAGGCAAAAAATTCATAAGTGAAATGTGAGAAGAATCTACTCAGAAACACTAAAACATCTATAAATACACTACAGGACTAGGGACTGCAGTAAGGTAGCCTTACTACTTTTTAAATAATAGTATCTAAAAGTTACAGCAACATGGAATGGGTGATATATCATCTCCTGTTTCAGTGTGGGGAATACACAAAACAGCCAAATCAAATGAAAAAGCATATTTTTTTTTCTTCAAAAAGGAGTTTTGCTATCAACTTTTGACCAGGCTTATTGATTATTCTTTGGCATTGGGAGGCTAAGACTGAGGATCTTATATGGAGCCAGACTGTATTATGTTCTTGGCAGACCTATTAGAGTTATGATGACAGGGAAAACAGATGGACTGCTGACAGCTGGCATTACAATGAGTTGTAGGACTTACATAAATACTTCTACTCAATACTCAAAGCCATTTCTTCCTCTCCTTTGAGATAATGGAAAATTCCTCCTTTCCAAGTATTCCAAAACCAGGCATTATCAGAAGTTACAAAAAATTTTATGTAGAGACTACCCCTTGTCCTGATTGTATATCTGTGACTACCTGGCTCTACCCAATGAGTGAGTCTTGATCTTATTCAATCTGTTTAGTGAACAGAAAATGTAGTCAGGAAATTGGTCTGGATAGACCAACAGTAACTTATTACGCAACTCTCACGTGGAAGTGGTATGAAGATCAGCTGCAGTTCTTATTGAAATTATTGACTTTTTGGGACCCTTAACTATCTTCAAAAATATGGCGAGTTTTATAGATATCTGAACTACAGACCTCTGTGGCTAACTCAAACAGTCTTTTTTGGAAATTTTTACAGAAACTGTCTCTTATTTCTTTAAATAAACATTTAGGACCTTCTCAAGCATTTGAAGTTGTTCGAAAAATAGAAGCATGATATTAGTCAGGAGACCTTGTGAAGAATATGTTCAAAGTGCTGAACTCCTACTGAATTTTGACAGACTGCACACAGTTAAAACCTTGCATGATGGTTGACACCCAGAGAAGTATGGCAAATTTCTTTCCAGAGTGAAATTCACATACACTCTTGCTAGCAGAATTATTTAAACTGGATTCCTATTACGCCTTTTTTTACACTAGTAGTATCAAAAAATACAACACCAAAAGGATTACTAAAACTGTTAAAAAGTTTGATAGGGAAATATATTTGAAGAGGTGGACAGGATCTGTAATTGTCAACCTTTCCCTTAAAGGGAACCCTTTTCTCTTTAATTTCATGGATGACTGGAATTTTCAGCCCGAAAATATATCCAATGCTCCATGAAATTTACTTGTCTATAAAATGTCTACTCCTGTTAACATGAACAAATGGATCTTCACTATTGTTGGATACATAAAACGAAACAAGAAGTAATTCTGGTCTGTCCAGAATCTCATCCTTTGACCTCAAAAGTAGAAAACATGTAATGCTGCTTTTTCACAAGGAAAGGTACAAGTTTTTATGCAGTGGCCTTTCTTTGTCACTTTAGAAAATTTTCTTTTTCCTTTCTCGTGGTGTGCTTTAGCAATAACTCAGAAAAGTAGAAGCGCTGTAGACATCTAATATTGAGCCAGAAGTTGGATTCTAATCTTTACTAATATTGCTCTACAAATTTAATAAATAATGTTAGTTAATGAGGGCAACGAATCCAATGATCTTTTTATGACAGAGAATGAAACATCCTGTCTAGAAATCTACTAATTAAAGTGTCAAAACATCTTTAAAACTTCTTTTGCTAAGCGAGTGAGACTAGTCCTGTAGTTTTGTGAGGCTACCACAACTGCACAGTTAAGTACAGAGTTTTCATAAAACAAGCCAACCAGAGAGCTAGGACCTCCCACAAATGCATTTCACCTATGCTTTGGAGATTAGAAAATTGACAATTAAATCAGAAGAAGAATTCTGTTTCTCTAAAAGGGAAATCTATGCAGTCTTCCAGTCTGTCAATGCCATCCCCTTGATTTTTGAACTCACTTGGTTTCCCTGTGTATTTTTATTGAACTCTGCAGAGGTAAAAGGGTTAGGATTACAAGAACAAAAGAAATATTTTTTTTTTCCATTAATAATATTGCCTGCTGCCCTTTTTCAGATGAAATCTTTGAACTTTCAAGTTCCATGAACAAGAACAAATTGCCTTGGACTAAGACATTTTAGGGATATAATCAACACATATTAGCATTTCTGGATTAAATGCCCATGAGGGTACAATTGTTACATGGTGACAGAATTAGTGTGTTACCTCTTTTGCACTGAGAATCTAAAAATGAACCCACTACAAAGTTGCATGTTGAATTCGGAATAGTGTCCAAATAAAGGTACTGTTGGATGAAGAATAGAGAGGACACAGGCACCTCTTTGTACAAAAACTTAAAGATTACCTATATGCCTAATTTTAAGTAGAACTTGCCCTAAGTAAATGCAATACTGGTATGCAGAGATTTAAATGTGTGTGAGGCAAAAGCCTAAGACTGGGATATTCCTGGGTCATCAGATGTCTCTTTTTAGTGCATATGTGCAAAACATCTAGAAAAGATCAACTGCAGTTTTTTGCACAAAAGTCGCATCGGATAGCATTGTTCAAGCATCATGAATGATGACCTGAAGAAGGTAGACAGGTACTGGTGATTAAACCAGAGACTGTATTGTTGTTAGGGATGGGAACTGCATGAACAGATTTCCACATGGACCAGTGAAAAACTTTGGAGTAAACTTTGCCAAGATGTCACCCTAAAAACACATTCCTGACTCAAAAAGGATGAGCTTTTCTCTTTTTTTTCCTTTTTTTCTTTTTTTTTCTTTCTTTTTTTTTGTTTTATTTAAATGGAGAATGCTGTCACTTGCAATATTTTTCGTACTTTGCAGAGTTTAATTAGAAACAAATAAACTTTGAACAAAAGAAATTTTTGTTGGTTACTCAGACAAGGATATCTTTGTCCTCTTTAAATTACATTCTCCATTTTCAAAGAACCTTGCGCTTTGTTTTTGCCTGTAGTTTTCATCCCAGCTCATGCACTGGTGGCACTCTATTCCTTATGGTATGCATTCTTTCATATACTTTAGTAGAAGCATAGTGAGAGCAAAAGACTAAGCAACAGCCACATAGAACAATGAGTTATAATTAGCCTCACAAAACATAATAGGAAATATAATGGTTTATATCTTAGCATATATATGTAGAGAACAAAATTCTAATGCCTCTTGCCAAGACAGTTTTAAATCTATATAAAATATTTTAAAAAACAATCTTTCCCTGCTTTGAAAATTCCTAATTACTGATCTGATTAAAATACCTGTCATACCAGAAAAAAATCAGCACAGCTGTTTTACTTCAGGAGTTAGTAACAGTAAGTTAATCGATATAAAAATCACTGTGTGTGTATTTTGCCCATATAATCCTGTTTTATTTCTTTTTTTGGCACTTTGTATATTGGCAGTATTGTCTGACTTGGCAGAAACACGGCAGAGAGCTCCAGACATAAATCTGTACAGCAAATATTCACTGACACATGCATATTAGAGTATGTTCATTACTATATGCTCTTTGCAAAATAAACAATGTGAATTGTTCCATGCTTTTTTTCCGCTCATCTTTTTTTTTTTTTTTTTTACAAGCACTGAAGACATTTGGCCACAAAAATTACTGAATACACCATTACTGACATTATAATCAACTTTCTGTTCACTGGCCCATGTTTTAATCTTGCTGTGCTCTACTGCTCTTTTTCATTTGCTTCATACTCTTCAATGAAAAATTTCAGAAGAGTGGCCCTTTAATAGACATGGACTCTTAACCAGTCATTTTCCAGCCCCAGGGAAAAATTCTTGTTATTAGCATGCATTTTTCTTAAAACTACATTTGAATTAGATGGTGTTTCCTTGTGCAGCCCATCTCTTGTAGCTTATTTTACAGCTGGGGTAGAAAGGTTGAATCCAGGATAAGAGCAAGCTAACAATTATAGAAATACCAGGACAAAAAATGAAACAAAACAACAATCAACCAACCAAAACAATCCACTCTTGAACTTTGATGGAAACTCGTGATTCTGAAAACATTTAATTGGAATTCAACTATTTGTAAATATCATTAGAAACTTGATCTTAGGTAAAACTCCATCCCTCACTTGCCAAATGGAAACAACAGCACATTCCTTCTTTAGACTGAGCCAAATGACAGTACTGACACAGGAGACAGCAGCTCCCTGGGGTCAGGCACAAGGAGAGTAAGGCGTTCCCTGCATTGGACGGGGCAGGGTCTGGTAGCCAGGGCTCATCCCATTTATCCATTTTGTCTTGAGAACATTGAATTCTGAGAGAAGAGCTCAGAAATAAGCTACTTCTCTTCCCCTATCTCAAAAGTGCAGAGATATTAAATAACAACAATAATTGTGAACTATAGTATCAAGTCTTTGTATTTCATTTCAGGGAAGTCCCTATGGTCTTCACAGGGACGTACCAGAGGTAAAGGTAATAGTCTGCAGTCTATTCATAGATTACATGGAGATAAACAATGGATGGAAGTGTATGTGTAAGAAATAGAGAGGCGGTGGAAGAGTAGTAAACATAAAAATAAATCAGGAAAAAATGGAGCTAGTGAAACTGTTGGCAGCAAGAGGAAAAGAAGGGAAAATAAAGTATAAAGTAGAATTTTTCAAAAAAAAAAAAGCTATCTTAACTTTGCATTTATTCTTGTTTTCTTTTCTGCAAGTAGCTCTATACTAAATATGAACAGTATTAAACTCAGCCATCCAAAACGCTAAAACATATATATAGAAAACACATTGCAGATAACTAAATAAAGTTTGACAGAGTAGCTAAATATGAGCCTAGGCAGATGCACTCTCTTACCTTACAGTGTTACCTAGAAATATCATCAAAGTCCATAAGCTCATGTATCTCCACAGATACCAGCGTCACTGCGTTTTTTTTAACCAATGGACATATTCTGGGGAATAAAGAACTGGGCAAAAGCCACCTTTAGTACAATTCTACAGCCCAGTGCTAGTAATGAAAAACACCTCAACACTTGCATGGCCTGGCTGAATGCTGCTGCAAAGTCTCTGCTTTGTATCTATGGAAACGTTTTCAAGTTTCCCAACACCTCCTACACAGGAATCCTGGTAGATTGAAATTGAAGTAGATTTTCCATGAAACATGACCTAAGGAAAATTCCAAAAAAAGACAACGATATTATCCTGCAACATGCTAAGGTTTTACACTTCGTTGGTGAAACACATAATAAATTGCAGCCAACACTATTCTTAAGCAAAATAAACCTGTCTGATTCAGGACCAAGATTTCAGCTGCTGCTTTCATTAAATGTCCAATTGTAGAAAAAACAAAAATTCTGCAGTCTCTTTGGACTCTATTAGATTCATGAAGGCAGAAATTGATCTAACTTGTAAAGAAAGACAAGGATGTTTTGACTGATTGCCTGTTTCATAATAGCTCCTTCCATAATTGATGGAATCTTCCAAAGCATAGTTAAAATGGCAAGTCTGACCAAACATAGCACATTAAAAATAAAATTATCCACCAACTCATGAAGATGTAACCTTTCTCATAATAACATCAACATTAAAATAGCCAGCATTCTCTAAATTTTTACTCATCTAGTAATCACAAACAGATCAAATAGAATCCTATTTGGAGAAAATTGCTTTGATGTTGGTAGAGACTACTGTTGCAAAACAAACAAAACAAACAAACAAATAAAAAAATCCACCATTGAGTGATGTGGTGACTGATCTGATGCCTAATAGAAGGAAGATGTCATGTTCATCTCCAAAGGTGACAAGGAATATCTAGTGAATTACAGAACTCTCTGTTTCACACAGACCTTAAAATTGCAGAAGTCACTTCATATTAACCATTTGGAGACATTCTTCTCTCTGTCTTTCTCAGTAAAAGTGAGAATGTTAACAACTTTTTTCAACTTATAAACTTACATTTTGATGGCTAAAATTAAATAAAATTATATGTTTAATCTAAGTTTCCCACAAAGTCCAGGTTATATCTCCAGTAAACCTATGCGAGCAAATTCCTGTGTGCTAAGAATAACAAAATACAGAAAATATATATCTATAGATGTTTGAGCTAAGAAGTGATTCCTATAATTTGATTAAAATTAAAAACGGATACACAACTTTTTTTTATCAAAACCATAATTGCTAGTAACCTCACTGCCCCTGTTGTTCTCTCAGTTCAACTGAAAAATGAGCTTCCTGGAGGGGGAAGATAAAAGATTATTCTTTTCAGTTTAACTCTGGCAAATTCATTCTTTCTCCTGTGTTCATGAAAGCAATAACTGGTGATTGCCTCAATTCAGAGGACAACATCGGGAAACTTGGCTGGCAAAAGCAGGAAAAATAAAGGAAATGCTATAATCAAGGACTTAAATTCTTTTAAAATTCTTGTTACTGCTTCCTGTTTACTAGCTTTAGGGCAGGCTCTATTTCATGGCGTAATTTAGGTCATCTGAAATATTCTTTTAATGCCCTTAGACATGAATGGATCTCACCAGTGAACAAGCACATTGATTTTGTAGGTATTCAGACTAGATTTGGTCTGAAGAACTTGGAGAAAATTGGAGTGATAGGTGGGAATGAATACCGAGAAATAAGGGAGTACTTCACAAAAAGTAAATATTTCCTGATATTCATAAAAAAAAACCCAAAAAACAAAAACCAAACAAAAAGAAACAAGCAAACAAACAAAAAAAACCCCTTTAGCCAATATACTTTTATCTAAAAGATGTCTTCTTCTGCTGAGTACTTGTGTTTTGATCTAAGAAGTCCTGGAGAAGATGAGGGCTGTAGACCAGAGGCAGCTTATGATAGCTGCCTGAACATAAATATACACTGTTTTGTTAGACAGAGTCTAAAACTCCATCCTCACCTCTATCAGAGAACACTGGTCTTTAAGTAGAATATGTAGAAGGAATCTTATGGATGGCTGGAAAAGATATGTGCAAGATCTACATGATTGTCCCAACCTCTTATGAACCCAAGTTTTGTCTATAGAAGTCTTCCCCAAATATTTCAAGGAACAAAATTTGATTTTTGCATAAACTTGCAAGAACTGAGAAACCCAGTTTCTTTTTGATTGTGAGGTTTAAATAGAAATTGACATACTCACTATGCATAAAATTGTTTCATGCATATAGAATACTGTACATAGTTACAGATTCTCTAAGCTCTATATCATATATACGTGTTCCTGTGAGTACAAATGAAATATTGTACAGTTATTACTTTATTGTTTTATTAAGTGAGGTTTGAGATTACTCTTTCTTCCTTGAAATTGATCCTAAAAAATCCAAATAAATAGACACCTCCTGGGGTTTACAATTTAAATTCACTTGAAACAAAACACCATAGAGTCTGCTAGAATAAACAGAGGGTATCCTATCTAAAACATTCTCTTGTGGTTTTGTTTTAAATCAGGACAACGTTCAGAGACAATTCTACAAACCGTTGTTCCACGCGAAGTCAAAACAGAACTGAAAACTGAAGTGTGTATAAATGATGATGGGATTAACCCTTAAGGCAAATAGTTGAGCTATTGATCTTGAAAACAGATGTTACCCAGTGGAGGCCTCATTAAAGACCAACCCTCCTCAGGTATTCTGGAGCACTGAACATTAATTCAGATAGACCACTAATAAACTGGCAACAGGGAATAATCCTCTTTGAGATGAAAGTCTACTTTGGTTTTTTGTTCTGTAATTTCTTTTTGTCTGGAACCACAGTTTAGGTGCTTCACAATTCTTCCACTACAAAATGTGGCTGATTGAGAAGTAGATGAGTTTATATCACTCCTTCTCCAAATGGTTTCGTGTACCCAGATTGTTTTTCATGTGCACCTGAACTACAAAAACGACAAGTCACAGGTGGGGTAAAAGGGCAGAGGAAAGAAAGAACTTGCCTATATAATTTAAATTAATTCCACTACTGTTTTGTACTCCTGACAGCTGGAAACTCTTGCTGCTCCCTTGCATGAAGAGATCAACAGTCTTTTCCACATGCTACCTTGCAAGAGATTTTATGAGATATGCAATGCCTTCTGTCCAAAGCACCCCAATGAACAGGCAGGAAACACAATATGGGACTCCTAATGCAACATTTTGAGACAGACCAAAATACCTTAATAATAATAATAGCAGGCAGAAAAATGAACATTATGTAGGAAACTAAATTTTGCTTGGATACTGTGAGAAGTTTGAATGAAATATGAAATATTTTCAGCTAGTTGCATACTTTCTTGAGCCTTTATGAGAGACAAAATTACTATCTTATTTTCCATACATTCAATAGACAGCCGTAACTGCAGTGCATGTCCTATTTCTTGCTACAAAATAAGAAGGAAACAAAAGATTCTGTTGTTTCTTTTCCAGTCTCTGTCCATTCCACTTGTTTACCCGGGGGCTGAATTTGGCCCGTATCTCATCAAATGATCCATATAAAATATAATGATCTTTTCAACAGTATCAGATTGTAATTTCAATTTTATGCAAGTTTTATTCTGATTACTTTCCCCTTTCTCATGCAGCTTTACATACTGATAGTGCAAGCTCATCTTGTCAATGTAATTTTCAGTTTCTAGTATGTCTGATTGAGTAATAGTAATTGAAAAACAATTCAAATAGCATCTTCAAATATTCTTTTCATCTTCTGTCTCTCTTAGACAAGAGGGGTTTTTTTTGTTTTTTTTTTTTAATATTCGCAGTCTGCAGGCCTCTGGAAAACATATGGCTAACATAAAAAACAAAATTATTCATGAATATTTTGTTCCATTGGCAGGTCCAGGGAAAGAATGGGCCTAAACCTAAGAAGGGGAAATTATAGGCAGAAGTGCCTGAAGAACACATATCAGAAACAGGAAGTTCTGACTGTACTTCCTACTGTCCCATCCTATCCTGCACAGAGTAAGGAGTTGCCAGCCTCTTTTGAGTGCTGTGAGAGACTGAAATGTTAATGGTAATGACTCAAACAATCGGCCATTTGCAAAAGCATCAAGTACTTTGCTGATGATGTGTGAGGGAACAGCCCAGGGGCAGAGGGGATGAACACCCCGCACTGGAGACTACAAACTGGGTTTTGAGCAGATAAGTGAGGAGGTCGATAAGCAGAATCTGTGAGGCAAGATAATTCTTTTTATCATGCCGATGTCCTCCTTGACACAACTGACTTAAACTTCACCCCCTGGGGAAGCACCAGGACATTCACATGTAGGCCTGAAAGTGTTAATCCCTTTAGAGATGATAATTGGGTCAACTAAGCTGACATGAGAGGCAACTGTCATGTCTTAGAAGAGTTCATAAACTATCAAAGCCACCTGAAGTGGCTCCAGACTCATTTCTAGGGCCTTCCACCAGAGAACCGACCATGAGCCACAGTGTTACATCAGGCAGTGTAAAACTCCTCCTTCAGGGGAGGTACCTGGGCATCCTCACCTGAACCTAAGCATAAATTAACCCATTGAACTCTATGTTTCATGGGCTTTCCCCACATCAGACAGATCAAGACAGTGACCATCACTTCGATCAATGGACAGCTAATTTGCTACAATCAAGTCTTGTTGCTTGATTCTTGGGTGGTGATATCTTTCCTCCCCATTAACTCTTATCCTTTCTTTTCCTTATGTATTTTCTTAAGTGACATCTTTATACTTTTATATTGTTACATTACTATAGATAATAACCAAAATGATATCTCCATACCTCCTTTCTATTACAGCCAAATTGCTCTAGAATAAAACCTACATATCTACCTGTCTATCTATCTATCTCTGCGTGAACACTGGTCAGTCACTGTTGTTTCACTCTGACCTGCCCCAAGGGATCTATTAAGAAGAATCTGAGTTACTGTCCCCTTCAGGGGCAGTTTGTAATTATTGTGTGTTAGATATTTAGAGTAGAATGTACTGATGGATTTAGCCTGGCATGTCCATACCATAAATGTCTCTACATTCATCCTCTTTGCTATTTTATCAGGGTCTCTGAACAACTAAAAAGAGAGATATTTTTTTGTAGGAATGGCTATTTCATTAAACTCAAATTTGGAGTAAATGAATTAATTCCAAAAATTGGAAATATGGATTTCTAGAATCATATGCATTATGATATGGTGCAGCATGGCTCCTATGACAGCAGTGACTCATATTCTCTCAGGACACCAATATTCTGTGCTTGTAGAGATTTCAATTTCAACTTTCCACTTGCAGAGAAAAATATCTGCTTCATCACTCTTACAGTATAGTGGTAGAGTAGGACTTTAAATTAATTAGAAACATCACTCTTCAAAACTTCGAAAGGAATCTACTATTAACTGTCAGTAATCAATGTCTTACATTCAGCACAGATTTTTAGGGACCTGAATTTCACCCGTTTATAAAACTGACCCGTCTGGTTTTAATACGTACACCAGTTTTGAGCTAGGGTCACCACATACAAATTTCAATAGTTTATTTCAGATCAGTGTATTCTACAATAGAAAAGTTTAGGTACATGCTTAGTCAAGACCCTAGAAAAGAAAGCTAAGTCCTTGAAAAGTAAAGAGTGAAAACAGGGAATGAAAACAGAAAAGATAGGAAAAATTTGTTGCTAGAGATATTCACCTAAAGAGAGATGGTCGTCTAAGCCTTTGCTTTAAAGGGCAGCTTAAACAGGTAGGGGATGAAAGAAACCTGAGAAATAAATCACAGTTACAAACATAAATGCAAACTTTTTTCTTTTCCCTTGATTTGTGTTACTGAAGCTGAGCGTCTTCCTAATGTACACAATTTTCCTGGTTTTAGTCTTCCTTAAATCTAGCTGCTTCACAGGTGGTGTGCACCAGGGTGGAGGGAGGAAAGTGGGTGGTGCAGGCTTCTCTCTAGATCTCAATGAAGAATGGCATGACAGAAAAAAAGCATAATAAAATAGCTATTTCAGTAATGAGATAGAAATAGGAAGTAGGATAGTAAATCCTGCATTCCTTCAGATATAAATGCTACGCAGAACATAAATATTTTCAAGGCAGTTACAGAAGAGAATCACATGCAGGAATGTGAGGTATATCTGCAGCAGTGATGGTTATTTTACCACCCCCTCTGTCAAATCCTGGGCTGTTTGGAAATCACGGTCTTGGAAGGAACTCTGGAGATTTTCAATGATCAGACCTACTGAGCATGGAAAAATGGTCTGATGATATAGATGCACAGGAAAAAGGGTTAGAAGTATAAAAATAATTCCTGTTTCAGTGTCCGATTGTCTTACCTGATAGTAACATCCCTTTTGTCAAACACATTACAATAAATGGTAGACCTGTATCATTCTACTGCACTGTTAGTTCACAGTTTTCAAAGAGTATTGCTGAGCCTCAGGAGAAAAGAATTATATGAGTGTGGGATGCAGCCCCATGGGTTATATTTAGAAGAGCTGAGGGAAGAGGGCATTTGTGGAGAGTTACTGGAGGAGAATGGAGCATCCTCTGCTGCAGTACACCCCTGAAAAGGCTTGTGGGAATTAAGTGGGATGGAGATTCTGGAGAAGGAGCTATAAGCTCATCCATCACACGTGGCAGATCTCATTGCTGAGCCTAGAGATGGTGGAAAGATTTCCCTAGCAACATAGAATGGGCCACAGGCTTAATAGTAACTCAGGAAGCCAAAGAAAGTTTCTGCAGTAAATAGCAAAACTGAAGAAAAGGAAAAATATCTGGAGAAATCTTTGTCATACATTCAGGGTGTAAGGGCACTGCATTTTTCATCAGTTTATCAGTTCTTTCTGATGGCTGGTCCTTTGTAAACATAACATGCCCAGTTTTCCCACATATCTGATAGTGGTCTTCTCCTTTTAAGACTATGATACATAAATCATTGATACTTGTGTTTTCATTTGTTAGGGCACCACGAGGGCGGGTGTCTCCCCTGGCTGTGTGATTGCAGGGTTGGAGGGAGCTGCAGGCACTGAACAAGAAGAGTCAGAGCTACTGATGCCTTCAGAGCCCTGGACATTCATTTGTTTTATTTATTCATGATGAGTTTTAACATTTCTCAGTTCAAAGAATTATCTTGCTTGAGATAATTCTTCTTGTGTTCTAATAAAGCATATTTAATAATTCCCCCCCAAGCTATGAAATTCTGTGGCCTCCTGGAATGAATGAAAGCTAAAGCTTTTCTCGTTTCAAAGCTCTGTTAAAACAGAGTCTCAGTGCTATTGCTAACAATTTTGAACAGCATTGTGAAACAGGTTTATCATGAAAAGGGGAGTACATTTTTTCAAAGATTGTGCACAGTTGAAGACACTTTCACACCTTATTTGGGATAGTAACATCCACTAGGACTTCTGGATAGATCAAGCAATCATTTGATGCCAAAAATCTTCAGAGGAAGCAAAGGCAGCAAATTTGTTCCTGTGGAAGCTGAGGATCTGGAAAGATATCATAACAGCATCAGAGCTAAAGTGCATCTCTGAGATCTTGAGATGCTTTCTAAGGAGCTGTTTATAAGTCCTTGTTACCTGAATGGTAAAAAAGAGTAAGTTTTAGAAGCTGTAGAAGCAGAACAGTAATGCCCAGTGCTGCACATCCACACATCGACACTTCAGATCTCTGTAAAACAGTTTCAGAGAGAACATCTTCACTTCTCCATTGTGAGATAAACAGCACAGAGCTTGCTGCCTTTCCACCCCTTTCCTCTTATGCTTTCTCTTTGAAAGCTTTTGTACACTTATTTTATCTTCTAGCCAGCAGATGTAGCATTCGGATCCAGTTTAATTATGGTATTGCGCTTCACACATTTCCCCAGCTCAACAAGTTTGTATTTCTGGAAAAGTGGGATTTCAGGTTTTCATCCCTTCAAAAATTCCCACTTGCACAGATGGATTGTTCATTCATCCGTTGCTGAGGCATAGTGTCAGCCTTAATTTGGATCAATATTTTTGTTCTTAATATACTAATGGACAATTATTTACATATATGTACAAGGGAAAAACTGATTATAGTAAAAGAAAACACCAGGAAAAAATTGAAGAGGCAGCCAAGTATCTTTGAAATCTGTTACTGTTGAATGGGCACAAGTGTTTGGAGGTCCTTAGAAATATAAAAAAAATAACCAATCAAAAATACAAAAAACATAAACTCAAAACATTTCTATGCTGAATGAGTTTCATAGTCAGTAGGAAAGTTAAATCTGGGAAATCAGAATCAAAACACATAAAATCAGTTAGAATAATTATATTGTAAAATAAAAAATAAATTAAGGGTTGAAGTAAGCAATTACTTTTACCTAATAGATGCAATCCATGTCACAAGATTATTCATTGTCTTGGCCTGTATCTCAGCTTTTACGTGGAAGACTCACATGGAAGAAAACTCAAATCACAAAAGGGTAATTTGATCTGTGGGATCATTTTCTCAGTTTCTCTGTTAAAGCTCTCAGGAAAAGAGAGCAGTTAGTGCTAGTGGCTAATAGAGAGATATAGTTTTTGAAGTAGCGTGAATTATTTTTCTTTGTAGAACTTCAAGGTATTTTCTGTGACTCTATCAACAACTTAAAAATATAGGTGCAATAAAATAAATATAGTAGAACAGGAAATGAAAGGTTATCCAAAATGCTTAAGATTACAAAGCTTGTTTTGAACAATAGCTTACAGTGAGGGATTTGTCCATTTTAAACTCAATGAATACTGAAATTTTTCTGCACTATATTTACAGAAGTATCAGGCGAACATTGAATGGGTTTTCCCAAATATATCTAAAACAAATATTGCAGAAAAACTAGCAATAGAATATGCACACTAAATTAAAATTTATTAGAAATCCAACTACTGACTGCTTTACATTCAGTGCAAATAAGCACTTGGGCCAAAGACCATTGGTCTTAGCAGTCCTCACAGAATTGCCAATGTAGCATTTAAAAAAAGGTACTCCACTTCATCACTTAGTTTATTTATTTTTCTTCCTTAGTTGAGAGAAGAAGCAAGATTTTCCTCGGGAATAAAAAATACATGCAGTGGTAGTTTCTGCTGAATCAATGCTGTATTAGATGTTCACAAACTGAAATACTTTTCACTAATTTCCTTATACATTCTTAAGTTGTGCTTTTTAGATGTTTAACTATTTCTTTCTTAAAATGGAGTCTAGGGTTTTACACACAATTTTAAATATGTCACAAGAGAGGAAGGATTAATGAAGCTTTTCAGAATGTCAGGAGGCAAACTGGATTTGCTTCAGTTTAAATTTTGATTGGAGATTAGTTTGGCATATTAGGATTTGGAAATTTCCACCTTTCTCGGCTCACCAGATGCTAACTGACTTCATTTGACAGACTGCATGTACCTTGGATAGCAAATGACATCATGATGTGGCACATCCAAGGTGAATGTCACCACTCGCTAGCAATAATTTGTGCTAATGTAATACCTCATGCAAAACACCAGACACTCCTTCAGCTATAAATAGTGATGCCAGACTATGGTAGGCAATTTGACTGACAAGCAAGGACTTGCGACAGCAGCAAGACGCATCAGCTCAGCAAGGGCACTGAAGAAAACTTCAGCAGAGTACTACTGTTATTACAAATCTACTGAATTATACTGGCAAGAAACTCTTCCAAACTTGGCAAGCAAGTGTAAGATTTGCGGTTCAACAATTTATTTTCTGTATTCTTGCAGATAAGAATATATAAATTCTCATGTGAAATTCAAGAAACTTAAAAAAAGGGATAAAGACCTATCTTTCAGTGCTTTGTCCCTCAAGAACCATTTGTGTGTTCCTCTTAGTAACTTACATAGAGTTAGATGCCAAAACCTTTACACAAGCCAAGGGAAGAGTCAGGTTCTTCATAATGTCACAGTACTGAAAGTGAAACCATATAAATTGTAGCTGTTATGAAATGAAGTGTCCCAAATTCTGCTCTTCTCAAAAGTTTAGTGAACTTACTGTGGCACAAGCAGAACCTCTGTCTTTAAAGTTTTCAATAATGTGAATGTTGTTGATTAAACATTTTCTTTCCCCCTAAGAAATAAGAGAGAAATCATTAATTTTGTTCAAAATATATTTACTGTTCTATGTACCTCTGGAAATCTAAACCTTCTATTTTTGTTCCATGTATGGAATTATAATAGCTATTGATTCTGACTTCAAAGTGTAGCAAAAAAGAATCAGTGAAGTGCTCGGAAACATGGTGAATTTTGTGTACTAATCAATTTGAAGTGTCACTCTTATTCCAGTATTCCTTCTCAAAATAAACAAACACTTTCCTATGCACATTTTCTTTATTCACTCCTGAAATGTTAGAAATAAAACCTCTATTTAACACAGAAGTTTAAGATTCCATAGTATTGAAAAAATTCCAATATGTAACATACTTCAATTCTGCAAGCTTCATTCAAAACCTGAAAATCAGAAATACCTGTACAGATAGTCTAAACCTTATAAGGCTCACCTGTCCACCTGTCTGCTCTGTGCATTTCAGAAAAAAACAAAGGAATCACAAGAATGAAAGTGTATAATTCTGAATTTAACCTAGCAGTCTTGCCCCTGCATTGATGTAGACTTTTCTTTTTACTAATGTATGGGTAAGAAAACTGGTAACGTGCAAAATATGGAAGCAATACTGATTTTTGCAACAGGTCCCTGGGTCAGCCTGAGGTGTATATGGCTTCATCTGTCCCTTAAAATGAGTTCCACAAGGGAGATACATAGTGAAAAATCAAAGTAACAAGAATAGAGTAGTGAGAAATAAAGAAGGTCCAGTTCTGTGACTCATTACCATCTTACCTTTGCAGGTGGGACTGTGAAATCAGTTTAGTGGGCTGTCAACAGCTTCCCGAGCTGCAAGAAATTTTGCACAGGCTTCAGCCGAATTTCTTTCTCCCCCCAGTGAAGCCTGGCTTTCTTCCCTCTGTTCCTCCATGCAGCTGCTCTCTGCTCATCTGCAGACTTTCATCCCCTTGATCTCTCTTGCTGACTCTTGTTTGTTCTCTCTTTCCCGCTGCTTTTCTGCTTGAAGTACCTGAACACTCTTCTCTCCAAGGAAGATTTGGTGACTGCCCAGGGAAGAAGTGCTCCACACAGATTTCCACTATTCTTGCACTTCTTCTAAAATGGACTTCCGCGCACACCCTGGAAACAAGCCGTACATACCAGCAGTCACCCCCTGTAATGGCAGTAGTTAAAAATCACCAGGTGGGTTCTTAAATCCAGTGCCAAGTGAAGTGAAGTCTGTAAGTGAATGGATGAAAAATCTTTACCCATGTGAGTAATGTTGTCTTACCAGAGGGAGCTTTCTGATCACTTTGACAAAGAGACACCTGACTTCATTGCATCTCCAAAAGAAAAAAAATAAAAGAGAAAATTTCTGTTTAAATGAAAGCTTGCATTTAACACTAGATTGCAGAATACATAACTTGACTCCAAGAAATTATTTTAAATGGACGGTACACAACCTCATAGTTGAAACTGCTCTAAATTGCAGTGCTGACTGTCCCTTATATGTCCATAGATGTCAAAAAGCATCTCTGTCAAAACACTTTTTGGTTATTCTAAGAAACTTATGTCCCTGCTGTCTGATTCTTATGTCCCTCTGGATAGCAGAACCTTCAGAAAAGAAATACAAAACATATTTCCCCCCGTCTCCACTCAGTTCTGCTGAAATAGGTCCTTTAATGAAAGCTCTGGTTGATTTAACAATTCCGACCTCTTATGCCGAGCACTGCCAGTCATGCTGCATTACATAACAGATGTAATGCTACATTGCGTGTCAAATCTAATGCAAGGCTGTGCTACATTTCAGGGAAGAACATTGCAGATAAATGCAATGATGGGGGGTTTTGTATTTTTAGTGAGGAAACCTACAAACAGTAAATTTGAGATTTACTGACTTATCGTGACTTTTTGTAAGAAATTTTTTCCGGAAAGAGAAGTGTCCTATAATGAACAAAAATATCTTTTTTATCTTACTGTGCAATGCTGATTTTTTTTTTCTTTTCTAATTACACATATAGTCCGATACAAAAAGCACGTATAGAAGAAAAGGACAATTTTGACTTCAACAAAATTTATCCAATCTTGGAACAAGCTCGTGCTAATTCTGTGATTTGAGAAAGGCTGTATCCCTCTCATATAGTCTGGTATCCAAAAGAATGGGAATAATATAAATTATTATCCTTGTATATTGTGAGTATAGCCCTAAATAAATTAAATGGAGTGATTACTGAGATCGGCTTATATTAGAATTGATTCTATGCCAGTGTGTCTGGCCATGGAGAAAACTTCCTACTTGCACAAAATATTGGAAAATTTATTCAAGATGTTCATTGTAACCGTAAGCAAATCAACAAACCTGTCAGAAAAAAAAAAAGTTAGGAAACTTTAAAATACATACATAAAATCCAATAAATCTGTTGCATAAATATTGGGAACATTTAAATATATTTTTAATTAAAGTTCCAAATAAGCAGTTGGCTCCTGTTGGCTGATTAAATAGAGAAATTTAGTTTCTCTATTACCCTTGTTGATCTAGATTACATTTATTACTGGCCTTGAGCTCCCATAGGTATTCTGCCTTGTGGCTGTCTACCAAGAACCTTGGAAACCTGTCAAATTTCAGAGCTATGTAATTTCACACAATTTACTCCACACTCTCATCTCCCTGCCTCTTCCTCACTCCCTCTTCCAATCCATATCTAAGACGAAATATAACCCATTTCCAGTCTCATGCCATAGTTTTTCTCCTGCTCCAGGACTCCATTTACCAAAACACGTTTATAGTCAGACACTTATCTACTGACTGGGAAATTAATGTTGTAGAGCGGCAAGAAGATAACTTCACCCTAAAAATGAACTCATGGACTCCTTTAAGGGCCACAGTATTTTTCTCTTAAACTTCTTTTACTACCATTGTGCATTACTTTTAATGCCAGAAAAATAAATGCATTTGCTACAAGATTTGAAGCCTGCTGGTGAGGATGAGCTCCACAGTTCCCAGTGTAGGAGCTGTGCTTCTCCATACTTACAAGTGCCCCGATGGTTAAATGCTCCAAAACTGTGGTCTAATGTTGCAGCCCTGTCCCCAGCATGTGACAAGCATAGCTTGCAGGTCAAAGGATAGGTGTATTCCTTGGTCAGCTCTCCTGAGGCCATGCCTGGAGTACTGAGCCCAGTTCAACTGGAGGACCACAAGTATTGTAGGGGTCTGGAACACCTGGCTTGATAGGAAAGGCTGAGGCAAGTAGATTTGCTTAGTCTGGAGAAAAGACTGTGAGGGATGAAGTGGCTGCCTTCAACTACGTACGAAGGTGTGCTGAGAAGACAGAATCTCAGAGGTACGCTGTGAAAAGACAAGGTTTAACTGCTGCAAGTTGCACAAGGGAAATTCTGATTAAATGGAAGGAAAATATTTTGTAAAGAATGTAAAGCAGTGAAACAGCTTGTCTAGAGACATTTTTGAATCTCTGTCCTTGAATATGTTTAAAAGTTGGTCAAGGGCTTAAATAACCTCATTTAAATTTGAGTTTGCCCCTGCACTTTGCAGGTGACATCCAGGCTTCCTTCCCAAGGTCCCCTCCCCTACGACTGTGTTTCTTCCTCCTGTTCTATTCCATGGGAATAAGGAACTGCCTAAAAGATTTTACTTTAGTGCATTTAATCCTGTAAATGTGTTAACAAAGTGCTCCTAGATGAAATATTACAAAGGCTATCAGATACTGGACTCTGCATCTCCTCCTCAAGAGGTTATCTAAAGCTTATTACGTGGTAGGAGGCTGTGGAAGAATGAGCTGGAGTATGGTAAACCAGGCTTTGAATTCCTTACTGAGAGGCCATATCGACAATTTCGGGACCCTATCCTGCTACCATGTCCATTTCATAGAGGTGCTTGAACTTAGTGTGAATTTTCCTTGCACCAAGTAAATATTAGCAGCAATTTTAAATTTAGCCCTGTAGAAAGTATATTGTAGTAATACATTTGGAAATGACAGGCACATAAATAATTGTAGTGATGGTTATATCAATACGGATGTTGATCTTGTAGTTTTTTTGGTTTTGTTTTGGTTTTTTTTAATAAGAGTTTAAAGTAAAAAACCAAACAACCAACCAAACAAACAAAAAACCCAACACAAACCAAACAAAAAAATAAAACAAAAACAAAAACCTGAGCTAGAAAATATACTAAATTACATTTTCAAAATGGAAAGAGGATCACAGAATGTCATTATTTTGTTTTAGCTGAAAATCAATGTAGCTGCACATAATTTATTAAAAAAAAAAAATTACCAAGTCTGAAGGTAGAAGAAAAAATAAATTTCTTAGTTAAGTCGGTGACATTTGAAGCATTGGCATGTATACAGTTCTATCTGAATGAAATAATGTATCATTGGCAAGAATGGTCGTCGAGTAACTTTTGGCCTTTTTTGCCTTTTTGCCCTCCAACTAAGCATGAATTAGCTCTACAATCAAAGCAGTAACTAGAAAACAAATAAAAAAATCCCCAAACGCATAAGCAAAATCAAGTATAACCTCTATGTCATGCTACTGGCTTCATCTTAGAATCATGAACTACCGGTTTGAAAAGTGGAAATTAATTTCAACTTGGGTTTCAAGAACGTATCTGCAAAAGCCTCATGTTATTAAAAAAATGCTCTAATAGCACAAGATGCTTTTCCATATGTGGATAAAGTAAGGAAAGTCATATTAAATAAATAAAGAAACAAAAAAGTTCTATTGTAGTAGATGACTGAAAATGTACACTTTAAAGAAAGGGACTGTAAGTGAGGATATGACGTGTTCTGACAGTGGAACAGCAGTGATTGATACTAAACTGTGTGCTCACCTAAATGCAGGTTTCAAGTAACTTCCATTAATATATTCAGTAAGAACAGGAGTCACTTCAAGTTATTTCAGCTAAAAATGTTTCCACTCACTGTCAGTAATGTAATTCCCAACACATTGTCAGCAAATAAGTCGGTAGCTACTCCTACAATACCCTTGCCTCAGGTTAGAATAACTATGAAATTATCAGTCTCCCTGTACTGCAGGATGGAAGATAACTTGGGTTGGAAAAAAATGAATGCGACTGAGCATACACTAGCAAGAATTTTAAGCTAGCATTTATGCATTTCTTATTCAGTAAAATCAGGGAATTATGCACTTACCCCCGGCTCTGTTTGCTCCTATGATTGTTCATTGTTATGATGTCCTTTTTTACCTTAGTAGCTAGACTGTAATTTTAAAATAGTTTTACCTTATGGCCCCTAGGCAATGTTTCAGCTTGGACGGGGCCCTCTGAAACATGGGTAAATGCGCCACTAGTGCTAGCAGTTCTCTCTAATTGCACTTTGTCTCATGAACCTTGGGAAGCTCTGTGAGTAACTGTTACATTTTTTCCCATTCCATTAGGTTTGACTGAACCTTGTTTCTTAAAGTATATTAACTCACACCCATTGAGTATTTAGATTGCACCAAGGTGTTTAGTCTCACAGAATTTGCAATTATACACAAATCAATATTTTAAAACTACAACAAATTAAAAAATTTCAGATTAATTTGGAATTTAAAATTAAGCTGATAGTTTTGTTCCTACATTCAGTAAAATAGTAGATTAGCGGCGGAAGCAATACTAGTGACAGTATTGAAATTTTAGCATCCAGACACCACTGAATTTCAGGAATTAGGGCATTAATGTATGCATGCAAAGGCATGCACACACGTAAAGTAAAACTCTGGCTCTAATGAAGTCAGTATCAACAAGGTGAAGTGCCCAAATTTCAACAAATAGCCATAAGACCTTTCCAAGATAAGAGCAATTCAAATGGTCAATATTATATTTGAAGTGAAGCTATATGGAGTAGTTGTTGACACAGTAGAAGGTAAATAATGCAGAAAAATCTTTGCAATTGTTACCTGTCATTCAGTACATGACAGCCAGGTATAGCAGCTTTTACCATATTTGATCTTTGTATTTTTATCCTGTCACGGCAAAACAACAATCTCAACACAGGGTTAAATTTCTTACACCTGGTGAAGTCTTAAAAAACACTGGTAGAAGGAAAACATTTGTTTTTTTACAGCATACTCTTTGTAGTATGGAATTTGGAAACAGGGCCCTGTCATGCTGATCGCTGCACAAGCATAGAAGAGAGTGATTGCTTTTGAATAAGTTACAAAAGGAGAAAATACAGTCTTATTCAGAGGGAGAGGATAATAAAACAGAAATGCTTTGGAACAGAATGGTGAAAAAAAATATTTTGCTCACTCCACACATTTACTAATTCGCAGGTGGAACATACCTAATGCCTACTTTCCCATGTGTGCTTTCAAGTTGAAATATTAAAATAAATTTAAGAACAACAAACATATTGTTTTGCCTCTATTTGTTTTAACATGTTCACTGTCAAATTCTTAACCAACATTTTTTTCAACTGGATTTTCTCCTACAATTTTTAGTCACATGGGAGGAAATCTTAGAATAATTTCCAAAAATTTTCCAAATCCTGAAACAGAGCCAAGATCAATTAAAGACATATTCTAAGAAAGAGATAAAATTATTATGTTTTCAGGTGAAAATATTCCAAGGTAACAAAAAGAAAAAAATCCCAGCCAAGAAAAGGAAACCATAACATTTATATTAATCAAAACCACAGTGACCATGGTAAATTTTTCAATGGAGAGTCCACTTTTTTGGAGAATAATTACTTTTCCTTTGTGCATAAACCTATTTGGCATAGATCTTGACATCTTGCATCTTGGAGACCTGTTAGTTTCAGACAAACATTGTGGAAGTTGTATTTACGCTGGCAGTGCTGACTGCTTTGAAGTAAAATGTATTTAACATTTTTCAAATTGAAATATCTTTCTCACTAAGGGGCTTAGTTATGCACCCTCTCAGTTAATACTTAAAGATTAATTTGGCTTTCATCTTGAAACACTAACGGCATTACTGACATGGAAACAAGCCTGAACTCTTTTAGTAAGCTGAATGAGAGTCATTGGTATCTTCTGTCAAAGGCAAACCACTGGAGCTTCTAAATCCAAGGAAATAAATACATTCTCACCATGGTACTATTAATCTAATCAGGAGAGCCATCAAAGGTCCCGGGAAGTACATCTAAAGAGCAGAATGGAAATCTGAATGGAAATCTGTCAGGTGTTTCATCAACAATATGCTTGCGAAAGCATCACTAAAACCTAGTCCATGTTCAGGGTAGAACTTTTGTCACCTTGTGTGTTTATAAGGGAGGGATGTTACACTTACCTTGTATCCATCTTTCCCATCATCCTTTCTAAGGTTTTTAGTCAGCCCTAGCAAATCATGTAGACAGCTGATATTTTTATTAAAGCATTCACATGCAGTCCTTTGCTCTCAAGTACGGAAAGGATCACACGGCAGTGACTTTTCAAGGAGCAATCAGTTTTAAGTCTCTCAGTCAAAAAGAATACTAAAATTGTGGCGGCTGACCTTGAAAGACTGAAGGATACAACCCTTTCTTTGTCTTGATGTACTCCAGAATTTTCATCATGAAACCAAATGGGAAATTTAAAGGAGTAAAAGTTATTTTTGTGAGATTAATATTTTTCAGACATGTTTCAGGACTAGCTTTTTATTTGAAAGTTGAAGCAAGAGTTTTAAAACCCCTTCTAGACTAAAGTGAGAAGCAAAATAAGAGTATACAAAATAAATAGCTAAAAAGTTCATTTAAGAAAAAACAAGACAAAACAAACAAACAAAAAAACAAATACAAAACAACAACAACAAAAGATCTCCCCTTGAAAACACTCAATGACCACTCTGAGCCTGAATGCCACTAGTTCTTAAGCTGCCACTAGCAAATCAAAAATGTCAAAAGCCAGTTATCTGAGCAAAGACATTAAATTCAGAGGCTGAAAAGTGAGGTTACATAAACTGCATAGATTTTAATGAAAGGGTTATAAGACTATGACATGGTGGCAGCAGCACTGGTTTCTGGGAAGGATGGTGTGAAGAAATTATTCTTTGTTATTCTCAGAGTATAGTCTGGCTGCAGGGGGTTATTGTAGATGTTTGACAGACACTTCCTTTTAGAGGGCCTACAGGGGTGACCACAAACAAGCGACTTCGATTAGGAAAATTTAAATGTGAGTATTTGCACCAAAATAAGGCTACATGTCTTAAAAAATATCATGTTTTGTCAGGTTTCTGACTTAGGTATATGAAGTTGAAGAACATGTGCTATGAAGCAGTGCAGCAGACAAAGCAGGGAAGGATTCCCATTCAGTGGAGTTGTTGGAAGATTCTGATCCTGCTTAGGAAATATGACCCTTTTTCTAGCTCAACTGTTCTAGTTGTCAATTTACAGAACTTTAGTTCGGGTAACGAAACAGAAGAACCAGTGTGTGCACTGATAAATATATTAATGCATTCTTTCCGGAAGTTGTGATTTGAAATGTCCTTGATAAAGGCTCACTTAAATATCTGGTTTTAGATAGACCATAAAAAGGAGGATGAAGTGTGGCAAAGAAAGTAAAAAAAATGAAGCTAAAATAGCCCTCTTGTATTTGTCAGACAGAAACGATTCTGAAGTTTTGTAAATAATTTTTAAGCTGAATGTCTGCCTACAGCTGCCTACAGTTCTACAGGCAATTTTTTTTTCTTGAAGTACTAAAGTAACAGAAGGGAACAATTCAACTCTGACTAAAGATATTATGGTGAATAGCTCTTCAGTCAATTCACAGGAACATGTACTTAATAAAAAGCTAGAAGCCCAAAACATGATTTGTGACACAGCATTTCAGAAAAGAAGAATAATAATTTTCAGACTGAGACCACCCTTTTTTGTTGTTGTTGGCAACAAAATTAAATTCAGTTGAAAATATATTTTATTTATGCAAAACTTGACAGTTACTGTAGGATACAATTTTCCACATGTTCAAAAGTGATCATGTGGAAGTGAAGTGCACTACAAGAGAAAAATTTCTTTCATCTTTTGTCTCATATACAGTGAATGTTTTAATCTAAATATTTAGAATATATATTCTTTTTTAGGATCATTCACTTTGTGTATCTAATCTGTAACCAGTAGTGACAGAGTAATGAGTGGTTAACAACATAATACGCTTATATACTGGTCCTGGAGCTGTGTTTGAGGATCTCAAACTTTTCTTCACTATCTGCTTGCCTAATCACTGTTTTCCAAGTGGTTTTTTCTCTTTTCTGATTAGTTTTTAACTATTAATGCTTTTATTCAACTCTCAACCATAAATCAATTTAAAAAGTCTTAGAATAGAATAAATTCTGTCATGCTCAATTCATACATTCCCTCATGTTTGAATTATTTCTAACCCTATTCTAATATAATTAACTGCTTATCTGACATAATTTCATAATAACTTTATGATATATTTGCTTAAAACAAGGTTCAAATAAATTAATTTGAAGCCTGTTATCAAAAAAACCCAATAGTTAAGACCACCTCTGTTCTGAGATACAACCTTGGTGATTTACACCTCTTTCCCTCACAAAATAGAGTCTTTGTCTTTTTCTTCCTTTGCTCTTTCGGTTGGAAAATTCTAAAACAGAAAATTTCTTCCACTTTTACAACTGAAAAAAAATGGGGAAAGGGATTTAAAAATTCTCTACAGAAGAGACATACTTTTCCTAATATTATTAAGTCTCCAGGATGAGGAATCATAATACATCACTTAAATAGTAATTTTTTTTTCTGCATATGGGCCTCTCCAGTTTCTATACCCACTTACTTTCAAGAAAAGGTAAACTGTAGTGCTCTATTTATCAACCTATTAATAAATCTTCTTCATAGTGGAGAAATCTCATCTGTCTTTCCAGACTGGTTCTCTCTAAAAGAGCAGAATGGAAGATTCAGTGAGGCAACCCCCACCTCTCAATTCCTTCTCATCCTGGGAATTTGATTTAATACAGTTCTGATTTCTGTATCTCCTCTACCTTCCTTAGATAGGGAGAATTTGAACTTCTCGTTTTTCTTCTTCTTCCCTAAACTTAGAAGTGTTTTTCTGCTAGTATTTAATTACAATCTATGGCAAAAAACTGTCTTTCCTTTCCCAGTAGATGTTTTGCTTTCCTGAAGCACTGCTGGGGTTTTTTGACAAAATATTAGATATGGTGAAGCCATATTAGGAAAAGGAAAAGAAAAGGAAAAAAGTACAAGACATATATTTAATAATACAATAAAATTATGATTGCCTTCCTTGCTAATTCAAGGCAAGGATCAAAGTAAACTTATCATTGTTAGGATTCTTAATTTTTTAGCTTCTTATTTCGTCTTCACCTATTCTCTCCTTTGAGAGATAATTTGATATTGAAAGAGAACATGGTGCTTACAACACCAACGTCATGGGTTCAGTCCCTGTATGGACCATTTAGTTTAGTTGGACTCGGTGATCCTTGTGGGTCCCTTCAAACCCAGAATATTCCATGATTGTGTGACTTACACACACTTATTCAAAATCATAGTGTTTACCCCGTTCAGTCAAGTATGAGGAAAAGAGAAAAAAACACCAAAAAAGCTCTCATAGACTTTGCACTCTACATACCAGGTAAATTAAAACATTCAATCAAGAATAGTCCCACGCTTTCTTTCATAAAATGAAGAGTATACCATAGTTATCAATTATTAATATCCCCGGTTAGTCTTATAGACACTGTATTCATTAGATAACATTTGACTTCTCTAAGTAATTAGAAAGCCTGATATAATGTAGTTGAATGAGTTAGCTTTTTTTTTTTTTCAAAATCCCTCAGAATTCCTCAGTATAGGTGTTTCTCTATCAAAATTTCCTGCCAACAGGCAGTAGTGGAAAGCTGTGCAATTCACAGCAGCAGCAATTTTCATAATAAATCACAGAAGTTACAGGTACTTTCAAAATAAAATGGGCCTCCAGAGCCTGTATAACAGTCTCATTTAAGAAGATGGTATCTAGGAGTTTGGTCCAGCCTAAAGGGAGTCTGATCTTCTTCCTTGATCATTGGTAAGAATACTCTAATAACTTGGCAAAAATAGTGAGAGGGCTGGAGGCTTTATCCTGCTCAGTATTTTGTACAGTGAAGAATCGGAATTCTTAAAAACAATGAAAGAAAAGAAAATTTTAGAACAAAATAATTTTGTCCAGTTGTTACTATACTCTCTCAGATGAAGANATATATATATATATGTATAGGGACCCAAACACTCATGATTTCCTCAGAAGCAAGGAACACGTTTACATTCTGCTACAGAAATATGGGTTTTGCCAATTCTCTTTGCCTTTCCTACCTACCATTCCTCCATTACTAAAAGGGACAAGTTGAATAGTTATCTTCAGGAAACAGTTCCAGTTAATGTCATTCTGTCCGAAAATCTAGTCTTACCAGCTGTGTCAGTCCTACATTAGTTATGGTTGAGAGGATTTCTAGATAAGTCAGTAACAGGAAACTTGTGCTCTGGGTAGGTTTACAAACATGCCATGTTTCCCACTTTCTGACATGGAAACCCTGTGGCACAGCATAGTTTCTGTGTGTGACCAAATGCGCTATGCAGATCTTAATCTGAGACAGACTGATTCATCTGAGATAGATTAAGACCTGAGACAGAGCTGTCTAGCCCGAAAGCTATGCAATAAGCTGGCAGAAAAAAAGGCAGACTCACACAGGAGTCCAGCGCAGTAGCAGCCATAACTTTTTCCCACAGTTAACAGGAATAACAACACACACACACACACTCCTTTTCTTTTTTTTTTTTTCACCTTTGCCTCTTGACATAGTAAATTTTGCAGGTAAGGGGTGATAAATTCTGTACACATGTAGTACATTAAATATAAGGAATGCCAACTTCATCTGAGAAATCCAGAAAGGATTATAGTATACACAACCAAAGTAATTATATTATGAATAAAAAGTGTCCAGTATTCAGTTTTCACCAAACACTATTAACCTTTTTTCTACATAGCTTTTAGAGCACACAGTTGCAACAAAACCAGTTACATTAAGCACATGGTAAATGGTCTGTTTCTCTAAAAAGCAAATCAAATGAATAATGGTTCTGCATATTAGAAAGGCAGAACTAAGAATGCCTTTTGTCTTGCAAATGAATGTAGTTTATAGGTTAGAAAATATTACATTAATTAATAATAAAACAATTAAAGCAAGTAAATAAATATACCTAATTATTTTTTTTAGAAGCACCCACCCCAGCACTGAAAGTGTTTTACATCTATTAAATACTTCCCTACTATGAGACGTGAGTTTTGTAGTTGTCTTCAGCTCATTGATTGTCTCCCCAGCACTGTCATTCCTTATTAAGTATTGAAGCCTTCCCCACATTGAAATTCACACTGTATTAATTTCTATCTGAGTAATATTATCTTTCTGTGAACTAAATATTTGCAGTCTTCACTGAAGAATTGCCAAAGAAGAATAGACTGAACAGGTTATGTCTTCATGGAATTGTACTTCCTTCAATCTTTAATGTGGTCTAATCTTGCAACACATTCTGTGTCTAATAAGGCCTGAAAACTCAGGTCTTTGCACATTAAACAATCAGACAAGGTGACCCCAGTACTTTTTAATTTAATCTCTCTTTATGTAGGGATTAAATGTAAATCCAATTTTCATTTCCAGCTCCTAATTATCAATAAAATATTGAGTTTGCATAATAATTCAAAGATTAGTAGAAGCAGAAGAGAGAAAATGCATGTTAAAATACTTAACCTATCTTCATTCTCTGTGAACTATATAATTCCAGTCCGCTGAGTGCAAGGTATCCCAAGTTATTATATGTGGCAGAGGTTAGAGAAGGCTGTAATAGGTAGGAACACCAATGAAACCAGTAATATCTGTGATAAGGTAACTCAAAGAATAAAAAAACAACAACAACAACAAAAAACCAATAAAATAATTTTTACCTTGAAAATTTCTGGAGAACTGTGAGGCTGCACACCTTTCTAGTGTAAAAATAACTTGTCAGTGATATTATTGTAAAATAAAATATAGGATGCTGAATTCGGGATCAACTGCCTGTCTTTGTACTGCTACTGTACATACTAAGGATTTGTAGAGCTTCTCCTAACTGTCTTAATTTGAATTCAATACTCCATCTGGATAGATTACATAGTCTGTGTAAACAACCCTGTGAACATTTCCTCTTCCATACTATTAATCAGTTCATTGTCAAAGCAATATTCTCAGATCTGAACTGTACAAAAGTAATGCATAAAAAACTTCAAGTTGTTTGCCCAGACTTGGGCTCCACAGGAGCTGAGTATTGGTTGTTCACAAAGACCCAATGTGTGACTGATGAATTGAGCCCTTTAGCTTCAAGGGAGTAATGCTCAGCAGGAACAAAACTCTTCTCATGTTCAAAGTGTTTCCAATCTGGTTCTTTTTCTCCACAATGTGTTCTGTCACTCTTTCACTCTGTCAATCCAGATGGGAAGACAAACATAGACAAAGCAAGTAGATGTGCAGAATTTGGCTCCTGTTTAACCAGTGGAAATATCCACTGGAGCCAAATGGAAACTACACATTCTGGTTCCTTTGGGCATGTAGTTTCAAACATTTTCAAACTGCACAAGATGTAAGGTTCCAATCAAAAATTCCAACACATGGATAATCCTTTTAGCATTTTCTGTTTTCTTTCAGTCTTGCTTTTGTTTGTTGACTGTTTTCAGAAATAGACATTCGAAGCCTGTAGGCACAAATTTATGCGTGGAAGAAAGATGTAAAACAACAAGTACTTTGTTCTGCAAATTACTGAAAACATGTAGGCTAAAGAAACAACAAATCTTAATGAGGGTTTCATTTTTCTTTTTTTTTGACAACAAGAGAGACCTCATGAAGGAAGAAACAAGGCAAAAGATGATCCATCTCAAGTGTATGTGCACAAATACCTGTACCTGAGGAAGTATCAAGAGGAAATAGAGATTTGCATGTAGTCCAAAAAATTTAAGAGCTTATCAGAAGAACAGAGATTAAGTCAGGTAGCTCACCTGGCCAGAGTAAAGATAGAGACAGGTGCAAGATACTCAGGGAAGACAAGATTAGGGGATTGTGCTATGTCTGAAGAAGAAGCCTAAAATGTGTGATGCCTTTCCACATGATAGACAGTGATCTAGCTGAGAACTCATGGATCAGGATACAAGAAGAGGCCAGTGAGTGTAACAGCACAGTGGGGATATGTTACAGACCACAGTTTAGGCCAAAGTGTGCTTTAAATTACCTGTATTGGGATCACCAACTCACATTCGTGAGGATGTTAAACCTCTATGGCATCTGCTAGAATAGCAACATGGTGAGAAGGGAGCAGTCAAGGAGATTTCTAGAGGGTGTGCGGAACAGCTTCTTGATCCAGATACTTGAGCCAATGGGGGGTGACGCACAGGAGACAGTGCTAGTCACTAGAAAGCAGTTGCTTGGGGATATGGTAATCAATGGCAGCCTTGGCTGTACTTAACAAGGAAGAATGACGCTGAAGATTTGCACAGAGAGTTGCTTTTTGCAAAAGAAGTCAAAAACAATAGAAGGACTTTCTATTGTGCATTAGTATTAAAAGGCTGAACTAAGAGAATATATGCCTCTTGCTAAAATGGCATGATGATTTAGGCACAGCAGACAAAGCAAAGCCTGATGTTTTGTATCCAGTATCTTCCTTACTTCAGACTTCACTAACAAAGTTTCCCAGGCCTTTGTGCTCAGACAGTTGTCCTTGAATGGCTGTTCTCTATCTTCGCTAAAGCACTGTGGAGATCAGGGGAGGTTCACAGCAACAGGAAGAAGTCAAGTGTTGTGCTCATCTTCAACGATCAAAGTTCAATCAGGCTAACTACAGGCCTGTCAGCCTTGCTTCAGTCTCTTGGGGAATCCAACAGTCAGACCTCTGGAAACAGAAGAAACATTTCTTGTCACAGAAGGTGAAGTAGGTGTCTGGGAACAATTAGCACAGAAGTACCAGGATTGAGTCATCCCTGTCCAATCCCGATTGCCTTCAGTGATGAAATTACTTATTTTATGGATGGGTAAATATAATTTACCTCGACTTTAGCAAGGCTTTTGACACCAGCTCCCGTGCTATTCTTCTACCTATGATGGAACTTTATGGTCTAGATGGATTAAATGGATGGGACACAAGTTACAGAGGTGAGCAAGAGGGCCATATACTGGAAGATAGCAAAAGTGGTCTGGAGAAAGTGATGGAGTGCTCTCTCATCAAGCTTGGAACTTATATCAAAATGTGCAGGAGTGTGGATATGCAACCAACACACTCAAGAGCAGAGCTGTCATTCAGAAGGATCTAGACATGCTAGAGGAATGGGCAGACAGAAACCCCCATTTCTGTCAACATGCAAAAATTGCAAAGCTGTGTGCTGTCTGTGACACTGGTGCGGTGGCCTGCCTGTCTGGGAGCAGCTCTTCAGGAAGGGGCCTGGGGTTTTTTAAGCCTAGAGAAGAGACCACCTCAGGGAGACCAAACAACCCACCCAGCCTCCAGTGCCAGGGATAACGCAAAAGGGTGGAGCCCCAGTTCTCATTGCTGCATGCTATGAAAAAAAGAAACAACTGGCATAAACTGAAGCAAGCTAGTTTCAAAGAGTGTGTTAGGAAAAACGTTTTCTCCCCAGGTCAGTCAAGTTGTAAAGCATGTTGCCCAAAAAGTGCAGTCTCCATCTGTAGACTATAAATCCAGGATCAACATAGTCCAACCTCACAGCTGACCCTACTTTGGGTTACGCCAGAGACCTCCTGAGTTTCCTTCCAGCCTGAATTGTGATGAGATTCTTAAACTATTCCATAAAGGCTTTTTTCTTTATCAGACTTGAACATTTGCCCTAGGAACTGTATTTTGTACCTGCACAACTACAGTTTTTCTCCTCTTTTTGATGTGATGATGTTTTAGGAGACAATATAATAAATCAGCACATGAACAATAAAAGCATGCAGGTCTTTCCATTGGTCCTTTCCACTCTTCCGCAATAGCTGTACTACATATCAAGAGAGTGAAGAGTGGAGTGCTTGTGAAGCACCCTTGTGCCAAGTATTCTTGGAAAGGTAGAGATGAAGCTTCTGGAAACTTCGCTTTTGCTTTTGTTGTTAAGCTCACCCCTATGACATGCGAAAAATAATACATAACGTATAAAAATTTAAAATAATTTATAAACCTAATACTCACCCTCCATTTGAATTAAGGCAAGGATCAAACTTGTATTTGCTTGTGAAATACCTGAGTAAAATAATAGAATAATAAAATATCATGAGTTGGAAGGGGCCCACTAGGCTCATCAAAGTCCAGCTCCTGGAGTAATGCTGCTGATGATAACAAGTACACCATTTTTAAGATTGTCCTTTACATTTAATTTCAAACCTTGTCCAGGCTTTTCTAACCCTGACCACAGTAACATGTCATCTATATTTGTCTGTAAATACTAAACTTTCCAATGGGAACCAAGAAGAATGTTGCTAGTTTGGGTGGTTGAAAGAAAAAAAAACTCCTTTCTTTGGGGGGAGATTTTTAAAATACAGCTATATTTAAGTAACACTTTTCCATCCTGATTAATTCTTGAATGTATGTAATTTGACATTTTTAGAATGAAGAATAAGCATTAGAATCCACAATGAAAAAAACAGTAGATGAGCAGTCCAATGAAGACCATGAAACAAGAAGACCTAAATAAGGCCCTACCTTGGGTCTATCATTCATACTCTATATTTGTAATTAAAAAATTATAAAACATTATTTTTGGACTTTCATGATTGACAGAGAACTATCTGCAGTAATAAATACACTAGAGAACCAATAACAGGCCCCAACAGTGGCGGAGTTGTTATATATTATCTTGGGCTAAGACTTCCAGAACTTCTAAGGAACTTGTATGTTCAGTTCTGATTAAATCTAGGAAATGTGACCAGGTTCCTCAGGCAACTGTAAAAAAAATTATCTCAGTTAAAATATCTGATTTTTTTTCTAACACATTGACAATAAAACTAATAAAGATAACGGTGGTGAGGGAAAGCAAAGGACAAGACGGTGGAATTCTAAAAAAACTAAAAGAAAGTAATTACATGACAAAATGTATTTTTCCTGCACACACTATGTATTTGAGCATCCAGTTTGCAAAACACCATTTTACGCTTCATTTAAGCAAGTTACTTTGATTGATACTGAGTATTTTAAATCCTAATATTCTATGTAAACCATGAAGTCAATGTGTTTCTTCATTATGTCTCGGAATCTAATCGCATGTAAAAGTTATTGATGCAGTGTGATAGAAGAGGAATAATCATATTTGTGTGCGTGTGATGCTGCTCAATCCAAGTTACTGTTTTTCAGAGACTGCTTAGAGCCATGATGTTAGGTAAGGCAGTGGAGAGTGAGGTGAAAACAGCATTTCTCCTTCATCTGTGATCTTCCTCCACATTCCTGCTCTGTAGTTGCACTTTCCCCAGTCATCTGTTATAAACATCCAGTGTGGTGACCTGTCATGTTATTGAAACTTCAGCATTTATCTCCAATTACATTTGACAAGCTGTTTTCTGTACAGTGATGTGGAGTTTTTTTGTTGTTTTTTTTTGGGTTTACATTCATGCCAAAAATGAAGTAAGTAAAGGAGATTAATTCATCCAGTACATAGGAAGATCACAGGAAATATAGTGCTAAATTATTTGCAGGCAATCTGGTTTGGGTGTCTGTGACAGATAGAAGCTAAGCCTGTCCTGAAATTCTCTTGTTCAGTTTAGATGCTTAGTATAAATTATAATATACGCTGTAGGTTGTAAACAGGAATTTTCTCCTACTCATTTCACAAGTCATGGCCAAATAAATTTACAATGCAACAAAAAGCAATACACTGTAAGGAGTTGGAGTTTTTTGTACAATCAGTTAAAAAAATTGAAAATGAAACTTACGTTCTGAAGCATGCTGAAGAAAAATCACAACATATTCATTTATGTGAAGTCAGCTACAAAACACATTGAAATTTTTCATTCAGATTGCTTAGTTTCATATCATATAGCTTGTTTGCCTTTAAAAAAAAATCCTATTCCACTCATCTGATTATTTAGGTTGTACACTCCTAAACTAGTGTGATTTACGTTTGAATGAAGTTTCCAATTTTACTGACTGACATGGAATCTAATTAGATTCTGTAAGAGAAGAGTGTCGATTATGAAAAGCAAGGCTCTGGAAAATTAGCCTAAATAAAATTTTACTGAATAGAACATGCAATTACAATATACATCAGAGTGTTTCCATTATTACTGGTAGATTAGTATTATTTTATTTTCTCATGAAGAAATGAAGAGTCAACATCTGGACTATTAGCAGTGTGTTACTGATGACATTAGAACAACTTCTTATATAGTGCAATGTGGTGCCCAGTTTTAGCAGTATCAAATCTGAAACATCCCTCTGCAAGGACCTATTATTAATGGAACCTGAAATAGATGGGATTTGATCAATAAAGTTAATATGTAACATGTTCAATACTATTGTGGGTGTCTGCTGCAGACTGCTTGATTGGGAAGAAGTAGATGAGACCTTCTTTATACAATTGGAAGAAGTCTCACAGTTGCAGGTCCCAGTCCTCATGGAGGACTTGAACCTCCTCAGTATATGCTAGACGGACAACACAAGGCAGAAGTAACACGGGAGGTTTCTGACATGTATTGATGACATCTTCCTGACACAGGTGACAAAGATGAAGAGAGGAGATGCTCTACTGAACACAATATTCACAAACAAAGAAGAAATGTTCAGAATGTATAGGCTGAGAGCAGCCTTGGCTGCAGTGACCATGGACTAGTGAAGTCAGGATCTAGAGAGGAAAGAACAAGGAAAAAAGCAGTATCACAGCTGTGGGCTTCTTTAGAGATTTTGGCCTTTTCAGAGATCTGCTTGGAAGAATCCCATGGGATATGATCCTGGAGTGAAAAGGAGGCCAGAATAGTTGGTTGATTTTTAAGGGTCGTCTCCTTCAAGCTCAAGAATGGTCCGTCTTGAAGTCTGTACAGTTGAACAAGGAGCTGCTGACATCTCAGATATGAAGAAGTGTATGAGATATGTAAATGTGGTCAGGTGATATACAAGGGGTATAGAGACACTGTCCTATGTGAGAACTGGAAAAAAGAATATGTCACTGCTATCTTCAAAGAGGGTTAAGACAGAAAATCCTGGTAGCTACAGGCCGATCATTTCAGTCTCTGGGAAGATGAGGGAGGAAATATTCCTGGTAACCATTTCCAGATATATGAAGGATAGGAAGTTGACTGGAGAAGTCAGCAAAAATTTATAAAGGGTAAATCATGCTTAACCAACCTAAGAACCTTCTGTAATTAGTTAAATGGCTTGCACATAACAAAAAAACAGCAGGTATTTTTTTCTCGATTTTAGTATAGCTTTCAACCATCTCCCATAACATCCTCATTGATAAACTGATGAGGTATGGAATAGATAAGTGAATAGGTAAGTGAATCTAAAATCAGCTAAACTGTGAGGCTCAAAGTTTTGTAATCAGTACCAAAAAATCCTTGACCAGATGGAGAAATGGGACAACTGGAACCTAACAAATTTCTGCAAGGCAGCATGCCAAGACCTGAACTTGGGAAGAAATAATCTTATGTGGCAGTAAACACTGGGGATGGACCAGCTTTTCAGAAAAGGACCTGGGAGCCATAATGAACAGTAAGTCAACCATATACTCATGGTATCTTTTCTCTTTGTGGAAAAAAAAAAAAGCAAAACAAAATAAAATATTAAAAAAAAAATCCAAAACCAACCAGTGTGCCTTCATGGTAAAGAAGGCCAGCTGCATTAGGCTGCATTAGGAAGAGTATTCCCATCAGGTTACTAATGTGCAAAATTGTATTGCAGTCTTACTACAGGAATCTAGCACCTCCCTGGGCAACCTGTTCTAGTGTTTTACCCCCATCACTGAAAAAACTTCTTCCTTATGTAAAAACTTCCTTATATCTAATCTAAATCAGCCCTTCTTCACTTTGAAACCATTATCCCATGCCCTAACCTAACACGCCTTGCTAAAACATTTGTTCCCATCTTTCTTGTAGGCCTTGTTTAAATATTGAAAGGCCCTCAAGAAGATCTCCCTGAAGCCCTCTCTTGTCCAGGCTGAACAACCTCGAGTGTCCCAGCCTTTTCTCATATGAGAGATGCTCCATCCCATCTAATCATCTGCCCTCCTCTGGATTTGCTCCAGCAGGTCCGTGTCCTTCCGGTGCTGAGAACCCCAGTGCTGGATGCAGCACTCCAGATAGGATCTCATCAGAGCAGGGTAGAGGGGCAGAACCACCTCCCTCATCCTGCTGGCCACGATGTTTTTGGTGCAGCCAAGGATACGATTGGCTTTCTGGGCTGCAAGTGCACATTTTTGGCTCAAGTCCAGCCCCGTATCTACCAGCATCCTCAGGTTTTTCTTTGGAGGCCTGTCCTCAATCTGTTCACTACCACTTACAAAAGAAGTGCTAGATGTTAGTATTTTCTCTGTTCCTTATTTGAGCGATGCCACCTTGAGACTGCTCTCAGCTTTTAAAGGCCATGGTGACTGGGGAAAATTTCTGGTGACCGGAAAAGTCACATCCATCTCAAAGGAGAGTAGAAGGACCAAGGAAGTTTAATCTGGTTGGCCTCACATCAGTCCCTGTGTAGTATGTCCATCAAAATCCTCTTTGAATTTATTTCTAAGTATATGAAGAACAAAATGTGCCTGGGAACCAGACAGAACGGATTTAACAAGGGCTATCCCACATGGCCAACCTGACTGTTTCCTATTATAAAATGACAGGATCTGTGGTCAATGGGAGGTCAGTGGATGTAATTTATTTTGACTTCAGCAAGTGGTTTGGTATGTTTTTCTGTAAAATAAGATGAGATATGGACGTAATAGGGCATTGAAAATTTGACTACGTTTTCAGGCTCCGAGGGTTATGATCAGCAATACAAGTTCCAGCCATCTACTAGTATCTCTCATCAAGAATCAATAATAGGTCAATATAGAAATACCTCAGTATCTTTATATTACATAGATCTATTGATTTATGGAGACATCTGCAAATACAGTTATTGATATCATCCATCTCCCTCACTATCTCTTGCTATATGTGGTTCCTCCATGAAATTGCTGAAAATACACTCTGGACTGTTATCCATGTAGCAGACACAAATATATGTCCATAGATATGGATATGTCTTTATTAATATCTGTGGACACAGAGTCAGCAAAGCGCCCTTGCTGCAACAGAGGCTGACTGCGTACTGTGATTTATCTGCATTTATATGGTCTCACCTCTATCTGACACTTGGAAGACCACATCTAGGATTTTGTGCCCACGTTTGTGCCCAGTACGAAAGAAGACATTGAGATACTGGAGTGAGCCCAACAAATGACGAATGAGATTGTTTGGTTCTGGAGTACTTGACTTATGAGCAGATCTTGAGAGAGCTGGTTCGTTCACCCTGGAGATGAGACAAGACTAGAGGGATTCTAACTAGGGATACATATGGGAACAGTGTAGAAAATTTGAAACAGAGTATTCTTGAAGATTTATAGCAATATCATGAGCAAAGGAAAACTTGTTTCAGGAAAAACTCCATCTGTATGTAAGAGTAAAAAGATCTTAAGTCTGAGGGCAATTGAACAGTGGGATACGCTGCCCAGAGAAGTGATGGAATTTTTCTTGTTGAAAATATTAATGACGCAGCCAGACAAGGCTAATCTAATTTATGGTCCCCCTCTCAACAGAGAGGTGAAACAGGTGTTATCCAGGGGTTCCCTTCCAAAGTAGACTCATATGATTCTAGGATCCTAATGTGAAATATGAGAAATTCCTCTTAAACATATAAAAGAAAATTTTTCTCTACGAGGCTGATTAAACACTGGGAATGGTGTCTGCAGAGTCTGTGAGATGTATATAAAACTCAACTGGGCAACAACCTGAGAAAGAGCTCTAACAGGACCTAATTCAAGTGGGAGGTTGGACTAAATTACTTCCAGAGGCCCTCCTAATTTAAATGGTCTTGTGATTCCAGTATTCCTCACATGATGATCACTTATTGTGATATTTCCTCTCTGACTTTCCATAAATATTCAGGTTGAAGCCAGGCCTATTGAATTTTCTAGACTTTTACAGTGTAGCTACAGCTGCCCATTTCAAGGATATGAAAATAGAAAGGTGATGTACTTCAGAGGCAAGCATAAATTAATTTGATATTTTTTCTATGCAATCCATTCCATACAAACACTAATGTGAAATGATACAATAATTTTTAATTATACAAAATATTAAATTAAGAAGTTGAAGACATTTGCTTTCAATCTCTATCAGTAGAACATGCCATTAAACTTGACATCTTGCATTTCGAACATAAATTGCCAAACAAAACAGAATTAATTGCTCAATTCCTTAATAAAGTATACAAATCCAAGGTCAATATGCTGCTATGTTTATTCATATTTTTAAGAATTGCATATTAATTGATGCCTAATATATGAGATTCATCATCTTAGAATGAAATAGAGAAGGGGAAAAGTCAGGTTAAAGTTGAAGGCATTAATTTAGAAATTTCTATTAAAACTTTATATTGACATCACTTTCAGTTGCTTCCTTTGTAGTAACAGCAGATTTTTCAGGAGCTGCCTCTTTGTGCTTATACACCACACAGAGTCAAATCAAAGGCAGCAGGATTTTTACATATCTTGTTTACAAAGTAGCCCCAAACATAAAGACGTTGTTACAAAATTGCACTTATAATTAATAATTTGAATATTAAATTATTGCAAAAATAAACTGTTTGACTAGCTTAATAGCAGCCTGTCCAAATGCATAGAGACAAACTCAGAATTGTTTCTTTGGGCTTTTTTTTTCACTTTTTCCCCATCCACAATGCTATATTACAACACCCTGCAGACGGTAAACTCTTTTTTGCTGTGACAAGTTATTGATCTTGTTTTCCTCTGAGAACCCTAACAAGTCAAACTGCAGCTTCCTGAAAGATATAGCTGGAGTTGTACTTTGCAAGGATTTTGGGAAGAAATTTTCTCTCCAGTGTTTAGCAGAAAAATGAAATTACATTAGTTAGTGTTCCTTACTTCCTAAGGAAGTAAGCATTTCTCTCTGGGAAGAATAAGGATTGTCTAAATCTTAGCAAGCCTCTTCAGTCCATCAGCGGTGATAGCAGCTACTCTTCTCCTGAGGGTAATCCTGACCTTTTATCCTAAAGTCTGAGAAAGAAGGGGAAGGTAAGGAAACACTGGGAAATTACTCGATTTTCTCAAGGTAAAGACAGGAGAAGAAGGTCTCTCCTGGTCTAATAGAGAGTTAAAATTACTCTGAATGCTCCTGTGGCCCATCTTTATTCCCTCAGATTACAATCAACTGTAATCAGGACAGAAAATGTGATATTATGGTGTAAACATGATATTAACAGTGAAAGGGAAATTTTCTTTGAGCTTCAAGTTGCCTTTTTGGCTGGTAAAAATCTCATGATCCTTGCAGGTAAATTATCTTAAGCAACAGTCAAGATGTATTGGCTTTCAAAACAGCCAGTAGATTATAATTTTCAGTCTACATGTAAAGTCTTAAAATTTAGCATAACTGGATTATCTCTATCTAATCATTACAGTAGCAAATAAACTGTATTGTCTTTGCAAATCCAGTGCCAGCGCTCAGCTAAGCATACATATGCTTTGCACAACTTTTGTCAGATTTTCTTTTGTGAGACTAAAGTTCTAATGTTCTATTGTTACTATTAGTACAGAGTTACATATTGCCTTGTCATTACAATGTGCTAAAAACATATTTGTAGGTCTTGGAACATTATCATGTGAGAAAAGGTCCAAATATGAAGCAAAAAAAAGACCCCAACTATCATAAATGTCTCACAGTTTCCTTTGCAACAAGATGCCAGAGATTGATGATACAAGCACTTAGAAAGTTTTATATATAGAGATCACAGAAAAGGCTGTGAAACAAATATTCTTCACACAATCAACTAAACAATATCCTCGACTTTCCTCTGCCTGACTGTACTAAATGATGTTGAAGGCATTGTCGCAGTGGAGAATCTCAAGAAGGATCTGAGGCAGGATAACATACATGTGGTTTGCATCTGTAAGAGGCATTGGAGGTGAAAGTGTTTAGGGTTCTTTGACAGAGAAACTTTCTGATGTGTTTTAAGGCTGGAGAGGGCCTTTCTACGAGGGTGTGCAGTGATAGGACAAGGGAGAATGGCTGTAAGTGAGGGAGGGTAGGTTTGGATCAAATATTAGGAAAACATTTTTCCTGTAAGAGTGTTGAAGCACTGGAACAGGATGCACAGAGAGGTTGTGGATACCCCAACCTTGGAAGTGTTCCAGGCTAGGTTGAATGGGACTTTGAGCAACCTGGTCTGGTGGAAAGTATCTCTGCCCATGGCAGGGGGGTGATGGGGAGCGGGGGTTGGAACCATATGATCTCTAAGGTCCCTTGCAACACAAGCAATTCTATGATTCTGAGATTCTATGGGCACTGTAATTTTGAGTTTTGGGCAGCATTTAAGTCTGTTAATCCACAGACTGATTCATATTTTCCTGCTAGGAACAGATTCTTTCACTTTCTTTGATAATTAGGTCCCTGGTTAGCTTATTTCTTCTCTGTATACTTGTCATAATCCCCCCAAAATACATTACATCATAACATTGTATTCTAAAGACTAATTATGTAGCAGAATAGTGATTATCTGTGCTATAGGCACAAAAAATCTAAATGATGATTTTGTTCATTCAAAATTTTGTTCATTTTGGGGTTTTTTGTTCTTATAATCAAGTGGATATTTCTGGAATTATTCTTTTCCTAAAAATATCATAAGTGTAAGGAAAAGAAAGAGAAGAATAAAAATATTTTTAGAGGGAAGGGAAATTTCCTATTGCTATCTAAACTGGTGGAAAAGTACTTCAGAAATTGTATTTTTTGAATATCTTTTAAATGTTTTGTTGTTTTCTAGGAATCTGAGGCATAAATCTGAGTGAGATTAGAGGAGACAAGAACAATTACTCCCCACCCCTACGTAAGCCAGAGCTATAGTCAGTCAATGTGTTCAAGTCAGTGAAATACAGAAGCTTTGGGGCATGTGGAGGAACAAAACTTCTGGTATAAATAGTATATTCACCTTGCATTTAATTTGAAATTATATGATAACATTTAGAAAAAGAAGGCATGAGATTCTAACATGACGAAGACATCCAGATGTTTAAAAGTACAAACTTTTCTACAAGAACTCATGTCAGAATCATGAACAAACTGAAGTAGCAGAAATTCTAAACAGTGTGAAAGAGAAGAAAAAAGGTGAAAACTAGCTAGTAATGAAATAAATGTTGAGAAATTGCCTTCTAAGATTTGAAATGTGTTTACATTGATGAAATACAAACAACATAAGCACGGGATAAAATGAAGTAATGCTGCAAACACCTACTTCACAAACATTCCTGTTATGATAAAGCACGTACTACCAAATCACAGAATGTGGGGCTTGTTGATGGCAACAGAGCTCTGAATGTTAACAAAGGGAAAAATGTTATCGCAGAGAGAAACACTTGTCATTCTGTGGGAATCAGACTTTTTTATCAGTGCACTAATTAAAGGTTCAAAAAACCCCAAAACAGATTATAACCAGAGAACATTTTTGATAAACTTGAGATTTTGTGCTACTAAGAATTTAAAACTTGAGATCCAACTTGCCTAGAAAGGCTGTAATAGACATCTCTATTTTTTTACATTGAAATGCCCAATGTGGGACAAGGGAAAAAGACTCTGAAGAACAGAGGAAGCAATTGAAACCAAGGAAGATATTAATTTGAAAAGAGGAAGTATTTTCATGGATATAGGGAATCTGAAAAATATATGGAAAGATGTAAAGGTATGGCAGAACAATAAAGAAAGATTAGAGATTAATTTTGTCGGTTAAGCATGAACAGGCAAACTGAAAAAATAGTTAAAAAAAAAGGTCAAACATTATTATATTTGAATGAAGTACCCGATATAGAGCTGTGAAAGAGTTGATAATTCACGATGCCTTTAGTCATTCCAGACAGCAGTTTGAAACTAATTTATTCACACAGATGTGTCCAGTAGCTGGTAATTACAGTTATGTGTTGTGTTTTGTTTTGTTTTGTTTTCCAGTAACTTTACTAAGCAACATTTTAACTGTCAATCTATCACATAACTCACATACAATTTTTACTAGACACGAGTTTTGCAGTGGGCTTTTTGTAAGTAACAGAAGACATGTCTGAAAAACTGTGAAAGTTTGAAAAAGATTGATTTTTGGCTCTAATGAGCAGTCTGTGCTACCAGCAATCCAACAACCAGAGGAGCAGATGAAAACACGCACAACTAACCAGATAACAACCAAGTCAAAAAAAGAGTCACAGAACTTCTTTTTATTTATTTTGCTGTTGGATCACACCATTCAAGACTTCATTTGTGTAATTAGTGAATGGATAGTATAAATCAAAGCTCAAAAGCGCCTACAAAAGTGGAGGTTTGTTTGTTTGTTTGTTTGTTATGTCCATGCATATATATCAATTAGACCAGTTTGTGGTCAGTCATCTCACGTTGTCTCTGCCTCTCCTTCCTCAGGAAGAACAGTCCTTCCCCTGCTCTAATGTAGGGTCCCTCCCACCAGAGACAGTCCTCCATGAACTTCTCCAGGGTAAATACTTCCCACAGGCTGCAGTTGCTCATGAACTGCTTGAGTGTGTCTCCCATGGGATCACAAGTCCTGCCAGAAAACCTACTCTGCTGAGAGCTCCTCTCTCCATGGTTCCACAGGTCCTGCTGGGAGCCTACTCCAGCATGGGCTTCTGCCAGGTTCACAGTCTCCTTTAGGCATCCACTTGCTCCAGTGCAGGGCTCTCCATGGGCTACAGGGGGATCTTTGCTCCACTGTGGACCTTCATGGGCTGCAGGGGGACAGCCTGTCTCACCATGGTCTTCACTCAAGCTGGAGAGAAACCTCTGCTCCAGAACATGGAACACCTCCTCCACCTCCTTCAATGACCTTGGTGTCTGCAGAGTTGTTTCAAGTTTTCTGACTCTCTGGCTACTATTTGCTTCTGCACAATAACCCTGTTTTTCTTCTTAAATATGTTATCACAGAAGTGTTACTGCTGTCACTGATGGGCTTGGCCTGGGCCAGCAGCAGATCTGTCTTGGAGACAGCTGACATGGGCTCTATCAGGCAAAGAGGAAGCTTCTAGCTTCTCCTTCATCATGATCTTTTCAAGTACAAATAGTAAATTTTCATGTCCTGATGCTATGTTTCTTTGAAATCTGTTTTGGCTTGTCTAATCCTGTTGTCATGATCACAGTTATTTATCATCTGCTGTCTCTCTCTCTCCCCCTCTGTCTCATATATATTAGTAGAAAATATATGCAATTATGGATAGGTTCTTTATAACAATGATTTTAAAACTGAAAAACTATTCTTTTCAGTTCAATAGTACTCAGTATGGCCCTGCATTTGTAATGGTACAACTCAATCAAATTATGATCCACATTCCACAGGAATGTCTGAAGTTTCTCAAGTACAATTATCTGGTGCCACTACAGTTGCTTGTATTTTTCAGGCACATGAATTGCTTCCTATAATCACCTGGCTTATTTGTCTGTAGTATATTACAAAGCAGTGGAAGACATATCTGACTTTGACCAATATTATCAGATTTTCTAAAAAGAATCCTCCTTTTCTCTAAAAAACATTATCTAAAAATACTTTATCAGAATAATGAGTGCAGACATTTATTTTTTTTTTCTGCTGCTATTTCTTCAGTAATGTTCTGTCATTCCTCACTGCTTCCACATAGGCTTGAATTTACTCTTAGAATAACTTTTCTTCATTTACATTTTCAGTTGCATTTTCTTCAAATGCCTTGCGGATCCCAACACTGCAAGCCTGCAGTGTGACAAAGCTCTATGCTTGAGCCCTAGCTGATGAACAGATGGGCAGAGAAGCGATGATTTCTCTGACTTCTCACTCGATCTCCAGAGATACTCCCTCCCTGACTTCCTTCTGTTATTTCGCCCTCTCTGAGGATGGAAGTGTCACTCAGAGGTACCACATACAATTGCTGTGAAGACACCAAGTTTTAAAAAGTCTGAGCTCAGAAGACAAAGACAGAATAGGAAGCAGACTGCTACCTAGAAGCCTGCATATAAGAACAGATTCCAACCCAAAGTGGAGAGGTTAGCTTGATTTTGACACAGATTATATCTGTGATCCAGAAGATGTGTTCTCAATGGAGATAAATTCCCCTGAGCAATCTTTAGTTGAGATAATTTTGTCAACTAAACATTAAAAATAGGACACTGTTGGGTCACTCTCTGAAAGCTGGGAATCTAGGCAGGTTTCCCCAGCACAAGCTGAAATCTCTCTATAATTTGTGATACATGATTAGAACTAAGGAATTCTTAAACTCAGGGATTTTTACCTGTTTAAAGAAAAGAATAGACTACTGACTTAAGAGAAGTCACTCAGCAGATAGTAAAGGTCATTTAAATGGTGTAGCTTTGAAGTAGGTGACAAAAACTTAACAAGTTCCTGTGGGGCGCAAATAGTTTCACCAGAATACTGAGGAAAGGTTTTGTTGTTCCACATAACTCTGCTTCAATTCTCCCAGTTCATGAATAATAATGTAGGTGGTATAAAACACAACAGTTTTTCTTTGTTCACTGGTTTCATACACACAGAAGAAAAAACCCCAAAACAAACCAGAAACAAAAGAAAAAACTTCACCTCCTCCACACAACAGAAAAAAAAAATATTACAAAACACAGTGGAATCTGGAATACTTGGAATCAGAAGAAATTTTAATTTCTTTTTGAGAACATATCACTGAATATATGCATGGTAACCATAACGAATATGTGAATAATATGTAAGTTTTGAAAACTTTTTCTTCTGTTGCAAATGTAATGGTACTATTTTATCTCATTTTGGAATTAAGCATTCAAGACAACACTGCACATGGAATTTTTTCAGGGAAGAACTTTTAGAGACAAATGACCCTTTGAAATGTATGCTAATTGGCAGGCTTGAATGAAACAAAAAATTAAGAAATTATCTTGGATTCAGGAGATATTTCATAGCTATACATACATATTTCATCAGGAATAATGCTGAGATACCTTTTTGTGTGTGTATTTTTGTTACCATAGTAACAATATTTTGTTAACAAGAAAAGCGCTGAAAACTTCTGCATTGTCTTGAATGGCCAGAGTCCTTAGAGGTGATTTCTACATTGAAATCCCCTCTCTAAAAAGCATTTTGTGGTCCCTGTATGAAACATTTTCCGTACATTTATTTTACAGACATTATTTTAATTGTATAGATTTTGTTCAATCATGTTTTAAATACATATTGCTAGAACACAAACTGTGTTGTATGATATTAGATTGTACTGCACTTTGACTACCTGATAGAAAACCTGAAATTAAAAAAAGGAAAAAATTAAACCAACCGTCGCTATTTGTGTAATCTATCTCAAGTTGGCTGCAATTTTGAGGCTTGTGCACCTGTGTATTCTGGTCTGACATCTTTCCAAAAAGAAGTATAATAAAAATCAGGACTCCTAATTTCTTATATAGAGTAAATGCAAAGTGGATATTTTGGACAAGTAAAAAAAAAATGGACTTATATAGGAGTCCCCCTGACCTATTGTGTTCTTGCTGATAAATCCTTGCTGCTGCCTTTAGCCTTTTAATTTAGCATAAAACATTAACAGTTCCCCCTGTTTTCAAGGAATCTTGTATTTCAGTCGGTGCCGAGACATGTCACTGATCCTTGCTACTTTCAGTAATCCTTCTCTTCTACCTGACATCCTTCTTCTTTCCATGTATCTTTCAGTGCTATCTTTTGTCTGCTATATCCTGCAAGGTCTAGGAACATTTCTCCTCCTGCATTTGCTTCGTTGTTAACAAGCAAAGTAAAAATATCTCCCTCTCCAGAGAATTTCCCCAGAGCCATGATTGTATTGTAAGGAACAGCACGAAGCTGAAAACAGATCAATCTTACAGAATTTCACACTCCTATACATCTGACCAGAGGCATATGTTCCCTCAACTTGAATGCCACCATTTACACAAGCTCATGTACAAGTCATGAACATAACTCCACTCCAACAAGGACAAGAAAGAATTTTCCAGATCAGCTTGCTAAACTTCACCCATCCCCTCTCACTGTCTATAAACTTTTCCTTACACCATCCCTCCTTGTATGTTATTCATGCTGTACCTGATTAATTTCTTTAGTTCCCGAACTGAACATATGGTTTAAATGGCTTGCTTCTCAGCAAGTTGGCCGATGATACAAATCTCAGAGGAGTAGCCAATACCCTAGGGGGCTGTGCAACCCTTAAGAAGGACCTTGACAGGTTGGAGAGATGGGCAGAGCTCAACTATCTGAACTTCAACAAAGGCAATTGCAGGACCCTCAAACTAGTGTAGAATAATTCTGTACAGCAAAACAGGCTAGGGGAAGGCATGTGCTGGAAAGCAGCTCTGCAGAGAAAGGCCTGGAGGTCCTAGTGGACAACAAGCTGTCCATGAGCCAGCAGTGTGTCCTTGTGGCCAAGAAAGTCAATAGTATCCTGGGATGCTTTAGGACGAGCATTGCCAGCAGGTCGAGGGAGGTGATCCTGCCCCTCTGCTCAGCCCTGGTGAGGCCACATCTGGAGTGCTGTGTCCAGTTCTGGGCTCTGTGGTACAAGAGAGCCATGGAGCTCCTGGAGTTGGTTCAGTGGAGGGCTGTAAAGATTAAGGGACTGGAACATGTGCTTTATGAGGAACCACTGAGGGAATTGCGCCTGTTCAGCCTTGAGAAGAGACGACTGGGAAGAGACCTCACCAGGGTATATAAGGATCTGAAGGAAGGGTGTCAAGCCAGACTGAGGGAGCTGGGTGTGTTTAGTCTAGAGAAGAGCAGACTGAGAAGGGACCTCTTTAATACATATAAATATCTCAAAGATGTTTGTAAAGAGGAAGGTGCCAGACTCTTTTCAGTGGTACTCAGTGACAGGACAAGGAGCCATGGCCATAGATTAAACACAAGAAGTTCCACCCCAACATCAGGAAGAACTTGTTTACGTTGAGGGTGGCAGAACAGCGGAACAGGCTGCCTAGGCAGGTTGTGGAACCTCCCTCTCTGGAGACATTCAAAACTCACTTGGACATGTAATCTATGTAATCTGTAATCCTATGTAATCTGCNAGACATTCAAAACTCACTTGGACACGCTCCTATGTAATCTGCTTAAGGTGACCCAGCCTTGGCAGAGGGGTTGGACTAGATGATCTCCAGAGGTCCCCTCTAACCTAAAATAATCTGTGATTCTGTGACTCTGTGAAGAGGATGGAGCCAGGCTCTACTTGGTGGTGCCAAGCAGTAGAACAAGAGGCAACAGGCAGGCAGAAACTGGTGCACAGGAAGTTCCACCTGAATATGAAGAACTTTCGTCTGTGTGTGACAGAGAAATGGAACAGACTGCTGTTAAGATCCAATGCTAGGATCCAATCATTATTATTATTAAGGTTCTTTGGAAATTCCTCTGCCCGAATTAAGGTGCAAACCAGACCATATGCCAGTGACAATAATATGGGTTTTATT
>VZTG01002138.1:2009648-2036313 GCA_013397845.1 Melanocharis versteri | reverse complement strand
CCCCCCACCCCAAATTCGGCTGGGATGGCAGCTGGAGGCTTTGTCCTATTGCAGATGCAAACCTTTCCCTTAGCCGGAGGTGATTGAACAATGGGTTTCCTTTAATCCAATCAGCAGTTTGATTTACAGTCCAAAGTTCTTCAGGGAGATTTCTGTGGCTGTAGATTCTTAAAAACTTTATATCAATGTTTGAGACATACACTATTTTCAGTCTCTGACAACTGCCCAGAGAGGTTGTGGACTTTTTGTCATGAATGATCAGAATTGTACAGTGTTGCTTTAAGACAGGGAAGAATTGTTGAGGTAGGTTGAGAAAAACCTGAGCTGAGCCCCTTGCTGATCTTGTACCTGCTTGAGCAAGGGCTTACAGGTGAATGGTGTCTGGGGTGAAGCAGAGGCCTGAAAACTCAATGCTGTTTCAGTGAGGCACAGAAGAGCACCCACATACTTCTATCAGCCATTAGACTTGCTCCCTCCACTGAGCAAAAAAAGCCTTGCTAAAAATCTGGTTTGTTAAAGAAACGAGGAAGCACACAAAGACTCTTCAATGAAGGGCAGACAGCCTTTACTGCTGCTTCTGTGCATGAGGAAAGACCAAAATGCTTATTGTACCTCTTTTTTCAACTATAAATTCTGAATGAAAGTAACCAAGACTCTCATTAAGCCCCATTAACATATTAACTTATTCACTCCTCAGGATGCAAATGAAGGAGAATGTGGGACATGTAATACACATATGACCAAAATCACCAAACCTCACCTGGAATATTCAATTGTTACGTCCCACTGGGATGGGCCAAAATTAATATATAAAAGTGGAGCTTTGGGGCAGAAAGGGCTGGAGGGGAAAAACACTTCTGTCTGCTTCGAATCAGCCGATGGACCGTGTCTCTCCTCCTCTCCCAGACCTCCTGAACCCTTTAGGTGAGCTTCATGCCTCCAACTGTGTTGAAGAACACCTGGGAATATTTATTTACGTATATATGTATAAATATCTCCTATTAGAAATGTTTTAATATACTTTCTGTCACAACACATGTAACACTGTAGTTAGCGCATTTATCATGGGCAATCCTGAACCTGCTTTCTTATTTTTTTCATAAACCGTATTAATTGTGAGCCTGGACTGTGCAAGTCCTTATTGAATGTGATCAGACCTGATTGATAAATTGCATTACTTGTGCATCTGTGCTCATGTAACATCCTTTGAACCTTATAGTGCCGTATTGGGTATAATCAGGAATTAAACCAGGCCACACTCAGCCCCTCTGAACTCTGAGGACCAGCTGGAATACCTGGGGTGTTATTTACTGCTAAATTCCTGTAAACTTAATGCAACAGTCTCTCTCAGTGGAGATATTCAAAAGCCATCTGGACATAGTCCTAAGTAACATGCTCCAGGGAGCCCTGCTTGACCAGAGAGGCTGGGCTAGAAGACTTCCAGTAGTCCCTTCCAACCTTAACCATCATGGGATTTTGTGAATTATACCAAAAGGAAACAACAAGATTAAAGTGAACAACAAATAAAGCCCTCATCCCAACCATAAAAAAAAAAAAAAAATCCCTCGTTGCAATTGATAAATCATTACCATTATTTGTTACAACAAAAAAAAAAAAATCCATCTTACCAAATATTCACAGTTAAAGAAAGGTACTGCTGTGGAAACAGAGTGGGACAGTAAAATCTGTTTATGACAGGATAGGTAGGCATACTGCGAAGAACTCTGCTACAGCTGAATGTGGAGCGGTTTCAGTGCAGGCAGCCCACAGGAGGCAATTATGTTCTTTCTAAGGGAAAAGTGGGAGGACTGTGACAGAAAGAGAAACAGAGAGAAAATGAACTCTTATTGCTGAGGACATGACTGAAGTGTGTTTTGCTCTTAAGGCTACAAGGCACGGCAAAAATTGTTTTTATAGTGTGACGTCTTTTCTCTGCTGCCTATCGAAGTCCATGTTCTAACTCATTGTATGTGTGACATGATGTGTGACATGAGCTACCACATTTTAAATGGGTAGCATTCATCTGCTGTAAATCTGCTCTAGCCCATCTAATGATAATCTCAAACACTTCAGGAGGATCATGGCTGTGGCTAAGCATGATGTAACAGGAACAATAGAAGGAAACTCAACAAAAAAATAGAATCAAACCCCTTTTATTGTGATACAAAGGTGTGGACCAATTATATCTCAGCTAATGCAAATATTCTTCAGGAATATTTTATTTTTCTAAAAAATAAAAAAGCAGATTGAAGTCAAATTAAAAAAATAAATCCCAAAATTATTTTCACAGACTAAAACTGTCTCAGTTATACAAAAGGTTTATGTGGTCATGCTCACAGATCTAAATGGACTACACAAAATACATAGGCAAGTAATTTTTTCTATTAGACATAGGGGAAGACAATATCGGATGAAATTGTATCAGGCTGGAAGTGATGCTATTAACTATTACGAGCGAACATAAACACATGAAAAATATCACACAGCTACTCTATGTAAGCTCTCTGAATCACTGGTACATCACTCAAATAATGAAAAGAATTGCTTGAGATATTACAACAGCATCTCTAGAGTATCTCAATGCCATTTCTCCATTACAGTCTAGGCTCAAAACCCCATGACATCCTCAAACATGAATAATTCCCATTCTGGGTAGTTGAGCTCAGGTGAGTCACAGCAGTTCAGACAGGCTGAACTAGTGAGAAAAACAATTACACTTGAAGCCCAGAGTAATCCATACATGATACAATGAAAATTCTAAAGCTCCATATGTTGTTTTTTTGGTCTTCATAAAGAGTCCACACTGATTTCAAGGAATAATACTGTTCCTATGCCATGATTTGCTATTAGTACATTATTTTTAAAGCATTTTCCCTAGATTGGGTTTCTGTATTATGAATTTAAAGTCATTTTAAGAGCACTTCTGTGCCACAATGTTTTGGGTTTTTTTAAACCTATAAGAATAAGAAATTTAGTTGTTTAGCTATAACTTTTTGCTTGTGAAACAACCAGGTCACTTACCAATCTTCCCTTTATTTTCTAAGCTCTTGATAAAATAGCAATTACTAATTTTGTCAATATTTATGGATTTTATTTTCTGTCTAAATTGGAAGTTCTTTGTTGATATTAATCACCACTTATAGGCTGGGAGGTTTTTTCACTACTTTTACAAAGAAATAACCCACACTTTGAGATCAATGGGACTACTCGTGTGAGCAATTGCATACCAGTTGGGAGTAAAGCTGTACCATTTCTTTTGTACAGTGTAATAGGAGACATAAACAGTGCTTTTGCTCTCCACAAAAATTGTTTCATTGGAGAAGTCGAAGGCTACAGTGTAAACAGGAATTAGCCATTTCATTGCTCTGAAATTCAAACTATTCTCGGAGCAGAGACAGACCATATAATGAATTATGAGGAAAGGTTTCCTTTGTGTGCTGTGTCTTCTTCTACTGGCAATCTCTATAGCAAAATTGGGGGTACACTTTTTGGTCTTGTACTATTCCATTAAATTTAATGGAATGTTAAAATTTATTCTGTTCATCAGAATCAGTAGAGAGCTTTCTTCCTGCATACCTTGTAAAATCACAATGTGAATTTGATTAATAGCACGCTAATATTAGTAATGTGATGAATGGAAAATTTACATGAAAAAATGCCAAACTATAGACAGATAGAGATAAAGGAATACTTTTCCTTAATTTTTCTGTAAGAATTATAATGTTACAGAAGACAACTATGATTAAAAATGGAAGATGCTTTCTGAGAGTGTAATAAAATATCCATTTACAACTGCAATAAGCACATATAAATGCTTTCTTGGGCAGTTTTATAATTTAATCACCATTGTATGACTAAAATGTTATGTGCAACTGTAGTTATTCAGGTTGAAGAGGAATAATTTCCAGTGGGAGCCACCTGTATCAAAAGGCTAGTAGAATATTAAGAAGCAAAATGAGCCTAAATGATGGTGAATGTGTGCATGTGATAAATCTTCAATCTTCATATCTATACTCCAACAGACTGGGGGTTGAGAGAGGATAACGCAATTTTTATAAGTACACAAGGGACTGACAATCAACAGGCTACAGGAGAAGAAGAATCTGCGTAAATTGGGCTGTGGGTTAAGGAGGAAATTGAATAATTTGCATCTAGGAAAGTGAGTATGCACTCTGGGAGAAGAGCAGTGTTTGGTGTCTACACAGACATCCAGAATCTGGCAGACAAATGCTGTAATGAGGTCGGTACTGCAAGACATACAAGGCTGGAAAGTAGGCTGGAAGTCGGAAGAGAAGTTTCAGAACAGCCACTGTCTAAGTGCAATGGGGTAAGGAAATCTAACCAGTTTTAAGATAACACTCTGTGAAAAAGAGTTAAATGAGGGAGTTGTATTACACTCAAAAATCTCATTATGATCTAAAGCAGATGCACAATGTACACAGACCTAAAACTTTGTCCAGATAAAATCTTCATAGACAAAATACAATGAAAAGCTATTATCAGTCCAGCTACAACGCTACTATAGCAGCTTAAAATAATGAGGAAATATGTAATTAATGATACAATTTAAACCCTGGTGCACAAACCCCCTTTTTAATTTCTGCCCATTTTCCTTGGAGGTGTGCTCATTCTTCCAGGGAACTGTGTGGATTCTTCAAGTCCTGAACTCTTCTTGAACACCTCCATGCTGGTGCTGGTGGTCCCTTCCTTCTTTGTATCAGGGTCTGCTTCTGCTTTTATTTACACATTTTCTTAATACTTTCTTCTTCCCTGGTTGCTAGTTTACAGTTTGAATGTAGGACACTAACCTTCCCAGACTCAACATAAAAGGATAGTACTTGTTCTACAGTAACTAGTGAGGTTGGTCAGACCTTTGAAATATACATGGTAGTCACGGAGTTACATAAAAACAAATTAAGTGATAACAAGTTGGTCATTAGACAGTTATTACAGCCAAAACAAGGAAAAACCTCTGCAGTCCAAGACAGGGCAAGACTAATGTGAAAACTCCATAGCATAGGTTTAGTACAAAAACCACGGACTAACAGCAAGACCATTTTCCTTTCAATAGTAAGGGACTGAATTTTCTGCATGGAACAGATGGATCTAGCTTTATCCTTACACATGGAGACACATCCAATTTACAGCATAAATGAAATATTTGTATTTCATTAGATATAGACTACTGTGTACGTGAAAAATAATGAACAAAATTGCTTAGATTTTCTATGGTGCGCTTATATATATATATATATACACACACATGACAGTTTTTAGCCCTGCTTTGTCCCATCACCAAAATAAAAAACAAAATTTTAGTTTGCAAATTTTAGGTTATAGCAGGTATGATTTTCCACTGTCATAGAGAAAACCATGAAAAATACTGACACTAAGCAGACTAACACACAAGGTTTTAATTCCTTTGAAGGGATGTGTTTCTGTTTGTATGGTAAGAATTTCTACAATTCTATCAAAAGTCCATCTAATGACATCCCCTCTTCAACAGTGGGCAACACTTTCATGTTTTCAATAAATACTACTCTGTTTCTTTCTCTGTCTGATTAGATTCGGTCTTTATTTTACAAATACCACAGCCTTTCCCAACAGAAGGATGCAGAGGAAAATTCTGCACATTATCTCTAACAAAAGAACTGAAGCACTAGAAAATAAAATGTCTGATAGGCATTGGTTTTGACTCTTCCCCTAGCACAGAGTGGTCATATGTGTGTCTAAAAGCTGAAGAAATACAGAAATCTCATTGTATTCCAATTTCAGATAAAGCCACATCTCAGAATAAGATGTGTCGCACAGACAGCATCTGAGAAACATTTCAAAGCAAGCTTCTAAACCTTATCGCTTTAAAATTGGATGGCCAGTTTTAGTTGATTCTGCAGAGTGTGTTGCACTTTGGGTAAGAGTATTTTCTCTTTTGCATTTTGGAAGGGATTAGAAAAAAATATGAATTAAAACCAGAAATACTGAATGAACAAATGGTCATTAACAAATTGGGGCTTTTTGCCATTCTCTTATCCATTTCTAAGGCATTCTATGCCAATATAGAATAAAAAGGAAAAAACATAGGCTAAAAAGGAAACAACATAGGATAAAAATGAAAGAGTTTTTAGATTCGGATAGTTCAAAATAATTGCAGTAAGAAACAGTTAATAGTGCAAATATTTCTGCTTATGTGTGTAGGAGTTTTATAATTATTTTTTAATTAGAGAAGGTTATAATCAACAAATGTAAAATTTTAATACTAAGGAATCGTCCCCAGAATTAATTGTTCCAAGGGAGTCAGTCCCTGGAAACATATCATACTGTAGTTCTAGGTAAATTGTCACCAGAGAATGCCAGAGATTGAATCAATATGGCAAATGTGTTAAGTTTTTCAAAAGCTGAAAAGTGTATCGATGAAGGGTAATAAAAGCATTCTTATTTTCTGAGGAGAAAATAATATAAACCCTAGAAAGTTTTGTTCATCCTCTACAAAATATCAAAATATGATGAAGAATAAATGTGCTTTGTTGAAAGATTTAAACAAGAAAAACTGCCTGTCAATCTTATTTGAGGAAAGTGTACTGGTAATGGGAGGAATTGAGGAATATTTATAATACAGGCTTTTCTAAAGTTACTGTTTAAGAAGCTAGTGACTAAATGAAATATCTAAAGATTTCAAGAGAGAAACTTCTGAAAAGACACATGAAAAATGTCAAACCAGAGGAAAAGAGAAGGAAAGAGAGAAAAAGAGGGAAAAGAAGAATTTACTGGACATAAATTAGGGGTGTAACTTGGACTAATATTCAAAAATTTTGAGATTATCTAAAATTTTTGGAAACTAGTCATTTATTAAACATTTCTTCTTTCTGTGTTTCTCTTTTTTCTCACTTTTTTCTACTCTGCGGAATTTCTTGAATACGATGAGAAGGATGAGAAGTCCAGTAGCACCAAAGCTTTTATTCTGTTGTAAAGTAACATGGGCAGCACAATAAAGGAGAACAATAAACCAGAATTAAGGATTGATTGCAAAATGCTTCTATAAACATTACTCAAAGCAAGACATCTTGGTGCTTCTGCAGCTTTGGTAAATGGCTGTGAGAGGGAAAAAAGCAGAATGGGTGACAACACAGTGGGGGGCAAGGTACACCATCTGGGTCAGCATGAATACAAGCACAGGAATGCCTCGGAGATATCAGTGCCCATTGTTTGGTGTGATTTACATCCCCACACTGCCATGGCATCACCATGACACCCATCAGTAATGCTGGAACACTGAAAAGATCTCCCGAACTGCAGAGGAATTTGTTTCTTTCCTTGGAATACATTCTCTGTGGGCAACCTTATTGTTATGATTTCATTTAGTTTCCAGAGATTTATGCTGACTATAAAATGAACCAAATGCCTCTAAGGCTTTGTATGTCAGTGTCTGTTACATGTTTTATGAGTCTGTATAGAGTGATAGGTATTGCATATTTCAACCAGAGGAAACAAATTAAAATAATCATTAGAATTTGAGACACAAAGATGTACCACGTGAACAACTAATCAGCAATTAATTTTTCAATGGATTTTTCTCTAAGTATTTATTTTGTAAAAAAGAAGTTACTTTCAGCCATTAAAAGTCAAAGGCAGAATTTTAATCTAAAAGGAAATTTATTTAGCTAAGGTTTTGAGTTTATTATCTGTTTTAATGAAATCTTATGTTACATTGATTAGAGCCAAACTTTGTGGCTAGGTGGGTCAGCAGCCAGAAATTTGCTTGCTCACTGTGAGCAACTGTGAAGAAGAACCTTTTATTTTCTTTCAAATTTGGATTGACCTAAGACAAGGAATGAAAAAAATGAGTTCATATAATTGGAAAGAGAAAATAAATTCATTTCGATAACTGTAAATAATTTTGAAAGTGTAAAAACTTATTTAAATCACTGTGTGGAATTCCAATGATGAAAATGGTTCAGATTTAATTTTTTTCCTCCACTGTGTACATTTAGTTTGTAGCTCAAAACCTGGCTCTGGTCAATGACAGACATACTGCTATCTCTGAGAGTCAGATAGGTCTCTGTAAGTTTCTAGCATTCTTTACATACTTGTAATAGCATCAGCTACTTTAAAATGTAGCCAGTAAAATATCTATTTTTTTTAATAGAAGAAATGTGAGGATAGGGCTGGTAAAAGAGACAAAGGCGGCAGCCTTGCTGAGTCTCTGGAATGATAAAGCTCTGCAAGGTAAGGACAAAAATATGCAGATTGCAGTACAACAATCTGATGGTGATATTTATATGTAACAAAAAGGCGCAAACTAGAAGGAGCAAAGGAACCACAGAGAGGTCGCTATGTCCTATAGGATTATAGCCCATATTTAATTTTCAGAGACAGGCCAAAGAATGGGAAACTGAGGGAACTTTGGATTTTCACACTTGCTGGATGCTTTAAAAAACATAAAACTTAGTAGACAGCAGACTATGATAATACTAAGGGTAGTAATATGGTATTAATATGCATATATATATATGTATATATGATTTCTTTGCTTCTAGTTTGCATGTCTATTACCCCATTATATACATAAACACATATTTATAATTTGTTTAAGAAGACTCCATGCATATAAAAATTCATAAATTGATAAATTGTTTAGATATTTGTGTATTTTACTTCAATAACTCCTTCTTTTGTGGTGTTTGTGTTAGCTTGAAAAAGGCCATGTATTTGGCTCATCTGATTGCTCATCCTGAATATAGATAATGCTGCAGAGGATTTTCTATTCTAATGTACTATACAAATAAGAACTTTTTCAATGCTAGGATGGCAGTAGCAGTGCAATCTCTCTGGAGGAAACCTCCAAATACGTTTTTCGCTGGTGTCAGCTCCTTTAAAACCTATAGAAAAAAAAGTAACCATTTTCTCAGAGTATCACACCATTCTTGAACAACTATTTTCTAAACTAATGTGCTTCTTATTTTCCAAAATAAAAGTGACATAGTTGTAACTGACAAAAAAATTAAAAAAAAATCAATAGAAGCAAATATTAAATGGGTATTTTTAAATCAAAAGAATATAATATCTTTCACTGTTCAAAAGCAGAGGCATATTAAAAAAAGGAAATTTCAGGAAGAATGGGCCTTTAGGTGGAGCAGTGCTTCAAACGTTCAGATGAAAACACATTTTGAGTTGGCTAAATTCTGTTCATTTAAGTATCGGTTTGTGTATGCAAACTCAGTAGTATTTGCAATTGTTGCCAAGTTAGCTGTGTGCTTAAACACATGAAAATTCTGTCTTTGCAGGAGTCAATATGCAATAGTTGTAAAGCACAGTAAGAAATTAGTTAATTTTAATTTCCAGAGAAGTAAATACAAGTTTAATAAATTGTTATTATCAGCAAACAGCCACCTTGGTAGAAATCCTCCTGCTGATATCCGTGAGAGTTCAAACAGAACTCTCTCCATGAGAGTTGTCATATTACCACAAAATTTTGCTAGTGGTACATGAGAGATTCTAGAAAAACTATCAAGTCTTCTGGGGTTTGCTTTTAAGTTTTAAGAGGAAAAAGTCAGGATTCATTCCATAAATTTGCACATGTGCAGCAATTAAAGTTTAAGACCATTAGTGTCATTGACACAATGTGGAAGCTGGAGTTAAGGACATTAACAATGAGGAAAAAGATTAACTTCTTGCTGCTAAGTGCTATTTATTTCTGAATTTTTATTCTTGCTTTACACACTTTGTCTTTTGCTTGAGATGGTGAACTTTCCAATCATGATGCATTTAATCATTGTCAGGACACATTAAGGACTGGCTGCTCCTAGAAGACAGGGAGCCAGGAGTCCAGGGTGACCCCAGGGAATCCAGTGCACTCACTGGTACGCACTGTCCCTCACATCTGACCGCAGTGGATAGAGCTGTAGCTATAATGGGGTCTTTTCAACAGCTCCAGGCATGGCAAGTGACCTACCAAGGTCCATCAAGCAGCAGGAGACCAGGACAGGGCTGGCTGCAGCCAGGGTCCAAGTCCTCTGCAGGGGAAAGGGACATAGACACCACTTAGCCCAGGCACTCCTACTGCATCACTGGAGAGGGGGACCAGCCCAAGCTGAAAAGGGGCTCCTTGTGGAGGGTCAGAGGAGTTCTCAGAGGTTGCTGGGCAGGGACAGTAAGGGCTGGTATTTCTCCCAGAGCCCTGACAATACTCCTCAAAATAATGGTCTCACCTCTTCTCTTATTTAAAATGTGGTTTATATGAGTTTCCATATGACCACTCTAGGGTGGAGGAAATTTGCCATTCCTATTCCAAAACTAGGCAGCATTTGCTGTGAACAGGTCATGCAGATAGATCAGCTATTGTCAGGAGTGGTACAGAGCAATTGCAGTTGCAGATAGTTTCCTTTGTTCTTCCTTTCTTTTTTTTTTACCTGGACACTTACTCTGAATGTGAGAAGACCAGATAGTTGTGCATAGAAGTTTATGATTTCCAGTTTTTCATGGTAAGTGTACCATCACTGAAAATCAGAGCCTGTAGATTGTGACAGAAGTGTCTGTGAATATGTAACATAAATGGGGGTTGAACAGAGCATGAAGAACAAAGGCATCACTGCAGCACTAGGAAGAACCTTGCTTGATACTTTTGCTTTATGAATTTAAACCTTTTTGCCTACAGAGATTTAGCTACGCAAGAAAATATTGACATAGGAGTATAATTTGAACTGCACATAATCCACCATAGAAGCAGATTAAGCTAAACTGTAAATAAAGATACTTGTCCTTGAGAAAGTGTGTTCACATTGGGAATTGTATAGCAAAGCTAATAGTACTGATTGGATACAGTTGAAGTCACTGTTTAGGCTACAGCTCAAGCAATTACTTTAGTGAATATCCTAATGCAGAAAAGCCCTTCATGAAGCACAGTTTAGGAAAGAAAATAAATAGGACAAAAAAATAATTAAAATAAAGTATATCAGAAATAAACTTGCAGTGATATAACATAATGGTTGCATAGAGATTTTCTATGTTCTGAGGTGCATTTTCTTTGCCAAGCAGACCAGACAACACAGCACAGCAGCTGGCAAAGCACTGAGAAACTGGTATGTTAGCTCAGAGCAATATTGTTGTGAGGCTTGGTCAGCTTGGACAGTGGGTAGAATGAAATATAAACTCGTGAATATAAGCCCATGTGGACAGTTACACACAGTTGCACGAGTATTATTGCTAGTAGCAGTGAACTCAAGAACACAAAGAGGGGCAGAACACCCTGGAAATATTTAGAGAAGCTGGCATAGTAATGTCTCCTTCTCCCCTATTCTAAAAGCACAATTTTCTCCCTCACTCATAACCATTCCAGTATATGAAAAACAATGTAAGGGTGACATATCTGTAGTATAGTTGCTAGAATATGACCTCTTTTTAGAAGCGTTTAACATCTGTGTGGGGATTATGTAACATTCATCATTTACACTAATGAGACTGTGGTATGAAAGTCGAGGGTAGGAAGAACACTTCTCTGTTTTCTCCCCCACTTCTCCAAGTAGATTTTGAATGCCACTGGATTAATTTTGTGGGATTCTCCACTGATGATACACACACTACTTGAAAATTAATATACTCTCATATCTTCAAAACGGCATCTAGGTTGCAGAAGGATGATTAAAACAGTTGAAATAATTGTTAGTGGTTTTTAAGTTAAAATTGTGAGGTAGCAAAGCACCAGTGGATATCTATAAAACAAAAGGAAAACATGGGAGAGCAGAAAAGGAGAGGAAGATTTCTGTTTCTCCACAGTATATTGTGTCACAAAAGACAAAACTCTCAGATGAACTTTTGAAGGCTGTACCATTATGCAAAATTGCAGGGTCTATGCTAGAAGTTAATCTTGACACATGTGAATGTTTTTGAGAGGAGAGACAAATGAGTAAGCATATACAAAACTAAGCAAAGATTTATATATATTTTTTTTTTTATTTGAGCTAAACTTTAGAGCACTTTGTAGGATAATATCAGTGTAAATCACCAGTAATCGATGGAGTTACTTTGGCATAAAATTGCTGCAAAATCAGAATTGAGCACAAGGTGTTTACAGACCATTAATTTATAGAAAAACAACCATCTCCTCTTGTAGGTGTGAAATATTTACCTGAAAGCTGTCTGAAATTTTGCCAACAATTTTATTCATCTTATTTAACATACACTTTTTAAAAAGATACACCTACAGGACTCAAGAAGGTCTGACACCTGCACAGGTGAACTTTGCTGCTTGTGTGACGGAGGCAGGCTGACATAGATATGGCTCAGGAAGGACTGATCCTTTCAGAAACACCAGCATTTCAATGCCTCCTTATGCACCATGCACACATACATCAGAAAACAGCATTTTCTCCTCTGTGCTGTTTCCAGACTGTAAAAAAACCATGTATGAATTTACCAAATTGACCTAGAGTAACACCCCAGATGGTTGGGGTCATTATATAAAGAGAAAAACTGAGTGGGCTCTCTATGTGCATGAGCTTAATGAAACTAAATGCTGCATTCATCTCAATTAGTTTCACAACAGAAATAAATCAGGCTAAGTTTTGTGGAATCCATTTCAAGGCCTGCCAAGATTCTACTGAAAGTTGCTTCTTTATGTCTCTAAGGAATCAACTTATATTTTTTGTTCATAAAGCAACAAGTGGAATTGCATCAAATTGTTAGCTTTTCTAGGCTCATTCTTAATTTTTACTTTGATATTCTTTTGTGTCACAAAAATTTTTGGTCTCCTTTCTTAGGACCTTACATTTACCTGTAAGAACATATTTTACAGGCATTTTGCAGCATGGCTGGGAGGAATCCTTTTCCCCTTTGCAGCCATCGACAAGTGGCAAAGTAAAGAACCTATGACCTGGAGGATAAAGTCTTATTTGCACAGTAAGTAGAAAAGTTTTAGAGAGACATAGAAGAAGGCTTTAAATATTTAGTGTTCCTAGGGATCATTCTGAGTGCAATTTTTATATTACAAAGTCTCTTACATATGATTTTTCAACACTGATCATGACTACCACTACCATAAAGTCATTCATGTCACTTAGACAGAATTATAGAATTCAGTGTTTTGTTTAATGTCTGAGTAGACACAGTAGTAGAGAAGAAAAAAAAATACAGAAAGGCAAAATGACTTAATAAACAATATATAAAATATATATAGAATAGTAGGTCTTAAAATTGCTGAGGTCTTGCTGTAGTATCCCGCCAAATTTTCTTTCAATACAGGTTTAATATAATGTGCATTTATAGCTCTCTACAGTGACTCATACTTGCTTTCCTATTTACCTCAAGATTCTCTGTAGTTTCCTTACTCAATCAAAGAAAAATGATAACCTTCTATATTTACACAAATGTAAATCTGACCATTTTAAAGTTGACAAAACACCTGTGTTTTGTAAAACAAAGCATATCCTTTTTATCTATAAAGGAGATTTATTTTTTTCTAAATTGTCAGTAGTAATCCAGATGTAGTAAACAATGAAAAGCTAAGAAAAAATGTCTGAGTTATATTTTCTAATTATATGCATGTGTTAATAGCAACAAAGGTGATTGAAAATGTGTGGTGCTAAGGGACATAGTTTAATGGTGGATTTAGCAGTGTTAGGTTTATAATTGGACTTGAATATTTTTCCAACCTGAGTGATTCTATGAAAATGTCCTAATGTCTTTGAAAAGCTTACTGATACAAAACAGGTCCATCTAAGCTTTCTTTTAATATTTCAGAATTTAATTGTCTAGGGAGAAAACATTTTTCAAAACAACTTCTAAAAGAGTAGATTATGCATATCTTATTTGGGGGTCATGTTTTATACAGCTGGTGAATGACTGTGAACTAGGAAAAAAGAAATTCTGGACCAGTGTTAAAGCTGTGGCAGTCCACATACTGTTTTTACTGTTCCACACGCTTTTGAAAAAAACTGTGCAAATACTCCCATGTTTCTAATAAAGTACCAAGTATCAGTTGTTGCATCCATATTCCTGAAGACCAATTGATTCCCTTCCTCTTGGAGTTCCTGCACACCCTGCTTTCATGCAATATTAGCCAATAGCAATAACTCCTTTTGCTGTATTTTTTGAGTAATAGATGTCATAGCTAAAATTTTATAATTCCCTTAAGCTATACATAATGCCTGACCATGACAAGCTGAGCTGATTTCGAAGATGACTCAATTTAGTCAGCAACTCGTTGCATTTGGTCTGATTCGTTTGTTAAATACCAGCCTCATACATATCAGGCTAAGAATATTTTTGTTCTGGAAAATATCTCAGTGTGTACCGCAATACACCAACTAGTTGAATACAGATTTTTATATCTACTTTCAATTCAGATGACAATTGAACAATTCTTAGATTTCCTATTTCCTTATTGTTTTTTGGGATCCTGAGTTTTTATTTGTTGATAACTCTACTGCAGAATTTTACTGGGTCTTTCCTCACACTTCTTTTTTATGTTTTCAGGGTACAAAATCTTCTATCATCCAAAAGGACTTTTTCTTTTATTACTGCTAAACCAATTCCCCTCATAATCTGCTGAAACAAATCACTCAGCTAAGACTATTAATTTTGACAAGTAATTTTTTTTGCATCATGCTAAATATAACATTATATGTATTTTTAGATATTGTGTAAAATTCTTAGATTGCTTTCATACGAGAGAATGTAGCTTGAGTTGCGAATGAAAACAAGTGGCAGATAATTCTGTTTATGTGTCTGATGTGGGGAAAGGCAGATGTCTGAACCCAAGCATCTGAGCTCTCAAGCAGAAGCCTGTTGCTTGCTAGCTGCAACTAGAAAGACTTTGTTGTAAATTGTGACAGCGACTGGTTTAAACCAAAGCAGCACCTACCTAAGCAGACGTGAGATGGAAGCACTGAATAGGAGATGGATCAGGCCTTGTTCTTCACTCAGACTTTAGGCTAGAAAACTGAGGCCCTGAAAAGAAAATGAGTCCCAGAAGTACAACTGATCATAAGAAGAAGATGCAGAAGACTTGTCTTTGGTGAAAGTATCTTGACTGTCCCTAGTCACCTCCCTTCCTTCCATAAGTTTTGATATATTTTTCAGGAAGATTGTTCCATGATCTTACTCAGAATGGATTTGAGGCTGATTGGTCAGCAGTTCTCAGAGTCCATTCTGGCTTTTTAAAAATGGGTGTGATATTTCTTTTTCTTTCCAGTCTCTGGGGGCACCATCCAATTGCCACAACTTTTCAAATAAAATAGAGATTGGATTGACAACAACACCGGCCAGTTCCTTCAGGACCCACCTCCATGGGTCCCATGGGACCAGTGGGAATATTTGAAAAGGAGGGATGTCAGCAAAAATAAAAGCCAGTGTCAGTCAGATGGACTTCTGTGTTCTGTGGTTGTTAATATCACTTTCTCATCTTGTTCTCAGATCAAAAAACATGCAAGTGTGATTAATCTAGGAACGTGAATTTCTTTAAAAGAGGGGAAAAATTGCATTTGAAATTTTATCATTTCAACATGCCTATTGGGAATACGTCTTAAAATAAAGAAATTAAAGTAATTTACTTTTAAATAAGAATGAGTTTTGGGCTGCAATTTTTACATTTTCTGAATTCTTTTTACCCATAGTTGTAAAATATTTTATAACAGGGAAAACGTTTGTGGTTTTTCAAGAATGTTTCTGTTTTTTCTATGCACATTTGAAAGCATTTGAATATAACACTTTTCATTGCATCACCTTCTAGAGTATGACTCAAAGTGTTTATGATCTTTCCAAGGAATACAGTTGAAACGTCTGGTCTATCCATTTTACAGTCACTGAAAAGGTCCTGAAAATATCAGCTGTTAAGTAGGAGACCCTTTATAACATATTTAAGGATTTAAAATACCAATAGGTCTGACTACTTAAGAGAGGAGAACACTGTCTATCAGAAACAGGATTATAAAGGAAATAGTCCATTATAAATTCAAGTTGACTACGTTCCTTTAAGCTTATAACTTTAGTCTAGACCTGACCCATTTAACTGAGTCTTTTAGACACTGTATATAAATACGTTCTTTTGATATCCAAAAGGATTTTTTTGTGTTCCCTGAGGTTTTATAAAAATACATGGATAAATCGCATTTAAATAAAATAATCCTGTTTTTTTTCCAGACTTTTTTTTGCTATTTCTAAAATGATTTTTTCTGGATTTACAGCTTTCTAGTTAATAATAAAATTTATAAAATATGATTAGCAACTCTGGCCCAAAGTAGCTATATAAAATACATTAATCAATATAGTTTGTCCACTGTATCTTGTGAGCTATATCTTTCCACAAACATGGCTTTTGAGTTTGAGCCTGATGCTAAAAATCTTTGACTGGTGTGTGATATTTCGTGCTTCAAGGCTGAATTTTTGTTGTTCACTCATAAATGTATTTAAGAAGAGATATAAATTCCTTAGTGACTTTCTGGCTTGTTGATGTTTCTCAGGCTGCAATCTGGTTGCAATTACACAACAGAAAATTTCTTGCATAGGAGAATTCTGAAAAATGTAGGTTTTGTCAGACATTTTTCATAAGTCAGGGATCTGTGCCTGGATGGGTGTTTGTGACTTCTCAATACTAGGATATGACATTTTTTTTCAGTCACAGGGTCTGATCAAGTTCCTTTGAAAACAGGAAGACTCTACTAATATTAATGGAAACAGCATACAAGACCCTAAACCACTTTATCTTGAGACACATCCAAGCACACCAGCTTCTGTGCTTGGAAGTCATTAATAATGACAGCACAGTAATAACATTTCTTAGGAAATGTTACAACTAAAGGAAAAAACTATTATCTGTGTATTATATTTTCTATTATGAAAACTCACACTGTTGCCTGTATTTGTGGATGTCACGTTAAAAATATCCCATTACTGTGGTTCTCAGTGCATCTGAGGCCATAGGTTTCAAATGTAAGTATTATGCTCATTGAATATAAAATAAGTATCAAAACTAGAATCTTAAAATAAAAACTTGCATCTGTGTTTGAATTCCCTTTTTCATGCAAAGAAAGTGCAATTAAATATATGCCATTGTGAAAAGAATGTAGCAGTGTGACTGTAATTCACGAAGGATGTCTTTTCTGCTTTTTTTTTTTTTTCTCTCTTTTGGGCAGGTACATTTTTTTCATTTTGGTTGGTTGATTCTTGTTTTTTTGTTTCTTTAAAAAGAGCAGAATTTCCATGATCATAAAATACATTTAGAAAACTTTGTGATCACACTAAAGAGGCAAACATCTATACATGGAATTATTTCTGATCATGTATAACAGTTTGAAATACATTTTCCCCTATAGAACAGGTTCTGTCTTGACCTTTTACTTAATCCTTAGGAAAAAGGGACTTTCAGATGAGAAGCTACTAAGGAATAAGTACCACACTTCAAATTCCTGCTTTTTTTTTTGGTTGGTTGTGTTTTTGTTTTGTTTTGTTTTGTTTTGTTTTGTTTTGTTTTTTTAATGTTTGTATATCTCTCTTTGTTTAGAATAAAATAAGGAACAATTTTTTTAATATTTTATGTTTGTCTCCATTGAGTGCTCTGTGATGGCTAAAAAAATCTACATACCATATAACTTTTTTGTACCATTTACTTCCCGAATTTTTAAACTAGCTTCGCAAGGTCTCGTAGATAAAATTCAACCTCACTCTCCACGTTGCAGGAAGTAGTTGCTACAGTCATTCAAGGATATGTTATCCAACTACCAGGTCTGATGAAATTTCTTTAAATGTTACATATACTAGATGACAGCTATCTCTGGTTCAAGTCAGGTAGAACAGAAGTATGAGATGAAAACTGGCTTTTCTCATCCTAACACAAAATCCTAACATGTGAGAATGCTCTTTCAACAGAATAAACATGAGAAGCCTTTGAACTGCTTGTATAAGGCTTTGTAACCTGTTTGCTTTCTCTTAGCCTGCTTGTAAGCTAAAAGTTAGGAGGCTGGTATAAAAGTCCTGATCAAAGTTCCTTGTTTTCCCTTGAGGAGAAGTGGCAATTCACATAACCACACCCTACAGCTTTGATGGAGGAAGGATCTTATTTAGTCTATTATCACAGAGGTTAATCTTACACCCACCGAGAAACAGAATGGATAAAATATCTTAGAAGTCTTCTTTTCCCTCTTAAACTGGTGACAAAACAATCATGCTGGCATGAAAAAGGAAACAGAAAGGGAACAGAAACAACCTGGAGTGATGAGAGGAATGGCATGAAAGGAATTAGCAGTGAGAAATAACACCATTTGATTTGATGCTTCAGAAAAAAACTCAGAGAAAAATGAAAGGAAGCATGAAAATGTAATGCACAAAATAAGGATAAAAAAGGTATAGTTTGGCGTCAGTTTGGCTCACTGAAAGAATGCAGTATTTGTAAGAAACTGTGGTTTTTTTTAATCAGATTGCCAGCTCTACAGCTAGCAAAGGATACTGCAGTGGGTACAGCCCTGTTCTATGTCCTATTCTAAAACACAAACTACTTTGGCACGGCTACTAGGGCATGTATACAAATAATGGTTCTAGAATACAGACACTTGCTAAGGATCTGCTGGTGAGACACAGAGTCCTGAAGCAGATTCTTTCATTGAACAAGCATTCTAGTATCTGTATCCTGTTGTCAATCAAGGCTGAGGAATAACTGTATGAAAGCTTTTCTCCTTGATTCCCTATTAACGAGGAATTTTTCAATCTTTATGAAAGTTCCTGCACATTACTTGCCAAGGTACACATATTTGGAACTGAAATACTGCTTAGAGATATGTATATAGTGATTTCTCCTGTCCAAGTCTCCAGTGGAGAAACGACACAATTTTGCAAACAATCACTGGGTAGTTCAGGTTGGAAGGGACCTCACAACTTCTCTCGTCCAATTTCCTGCTCAGCGCAGGGTCAGCTGGGGAGTCAGACAGTGCTGATCAGGGTAGCTCGGGGTGCAGCTGCAGTGGGAGCTGCAGGTTGAGCTCTGGGTGGGAGCCCCAGGCAAGAGGCCATGAAGTGCCGACCCTTTGCGTAACAATGGGCTTAGGCACCTGTGGCCCTGTGAGGAAACCAGACACTAAGGCACACGGCAGGAGCCGAGGACTTGGCTGGAAGACCCAAGACTGTCGTGCACTTAAGACTGTGAGTGCATAAAAGTCCAGGGGCTCCTTTTTTCACAGTCCTCCTCAGAGGCACCAACTTGGACAGTTTCTGTCTTACTGTGCTGTGAATAAATGGCTTTAGGAAACCCAGGCCCAGCCAGCCAGGAAATCTGGTCTGACTGTGTGAGAGTGGGGTGTACAGGGAGTCTCGTGGGGCACCCATTGTTCACTGGACCTGCCAGATGTGTAGGGGCGTCCTTCTTTTAACATATAGCAATTGTCTGTTGTTTTCTCACTGTGTACTTGAATAGATAAATTCCGTAGGGAAATATTATATGTCTTCTTTTCACACATCTTTCTGTGTGTCTGTCCTTCTCTGCAGCCTGTTTAATGGCATGGCAGAATGACACCTCCACTTGTTCTGTGCTTTGAGTTACTTCCATTTGCCATCATCTGAATAGGCAGGGAAATCAGAGTTAGGAATCTAAATTAGGTCAGATGCTGTGGAAACATAGCATATTTAAGAGCAGTGGTTAGTGGTCTACATCACTCACCTGGAGGTTTACAGGAATGCTTTTCTTCCCAGCATTGTGTTCTGTAAGGGTGGCATTTTCAATCCCATATATGAACTTATACATTAGTTTTCTTTAGCTCTTTTGTTTGGCACACTTGGAGGTAAAGTTACCAATTCAAGTACTTGACCAATGGCTACATAATCAACTGCCTTTCTAAGAAAGTTTGCAGAAAAGAGATACATTCCTGTCTCTCCAGAGCTCTGAAAAAATACCCCAACAAATAAATGGGATCATGCAGAAGATCTTGAAAATGTACAGCAAAAGTTTAGGAATATACTTTTAGAAGCAAACTGCATCTTATCTCACTGACCAATCCCAAAATATATTTAGAAGGCAGGTTATCTGTTCAGTCACTACAAAATTTGCATGGGTAGGACTTTTGCAATATAAACCTGTTTTCTAATTATAATATGATCTCTTTGCATCACTTCACTTTTGGCATGCTCAGAGTGAAAATAGATAAAATGTCCTCAGCTGTTACATTTATACACATATGTTGCTTTTGCATTATTTAACTTATAATACCTCAGTTTGAAATAAGGAGGATTCAAAAATATCCTGTTTTTCTCAAACTGTAAAGCATTGCTATTTTTTTCTCCTATCAACTTTGCACTTTTTTAATATGAGAGCAACAATCTGTGGTAATTTATAATCTGCAAATCTCTGTTTACATGCCACATGCATTTCCAGAAGAACAACAAAATTGTTTATTGATGCTATTTAAGCTGGAAATACGCAATGACAAGTACTATAAATACAAGCAGTAATACATTAATAAAATTATTTAGCATGTGGGCATATAATGATTACACAGTGAAAATTTTTCTTAGCTCTTTTAGAATAAGTGAACAAGGGAAAAGGCAATATGAAGTAATATTAGAGAGCCTAAAATTGTTTGATAGTTGTATTATCAAGCGAGTTCTCTAAGATTTCATAGATTTTTTTTTTCGTGAGATTAATGGTCTTAAATTGTACTGAGAAAACCCCTCAGAAATAAGTTTTCGAGGAATTGTGTCAAAAAGTATATTCCTTACTCGATCTCTTGCCCTCTTTCTGCAACTGTGTTTACACTTGTCCAATGTTAAGCTTAAAACACAAGAAAAAAAAAGCTTAACAATATGAAAGAATTGACAAATACAATGGATGCACTCACAAAAGAATTCTGTTCTCAATATTTAAAAGAATACCGTTTGTACACGTAAGAAATGTAAAAAACTGGAATTGGTCTTTACAAGTATAAATTCCTGTTCAACATCTCTTGTTGAGCATTTCCAAGTCCTTAAACTGAGAGTTGTGAAGGTATTTCAGCTCCTTCAGTATTTCAGAAAGCTCATTGAGTAGTAGATCCCTGTTCAGTTTGGGGATGTTCCTTTAAATGTACACCCTCAAAACTGAGCCAAAGTGTACAATTGGCTTTTTTTTTTTTCTAGGAGTAAAAAGTCCTGACAATCTCCTCGGTCGAGCTTTGGTGCTTTCTCCAAAACTTCTTGACTTCATTGAACCTCTTTGGTACAAAGAGTTCGCTGCTACATAAAAGAAATCCCACATAGCTTGGCCCAGTTTTCTAATATTTAATGAACAACATTTTAATTTAATGTAAATGTGTGTATTTTCAATCATTTCAGTAATGGATGCTCATACTTCTTCTTGAAGGCTGTGCAAAGTGCTCTGCTTAATGAGGATTTATAATTACCCTTTTGGAGTATTGGTTCACGTCTTTCTTTTCAACAGAACATTCCTTAACACCAAAGTTGTTTCATTATAGAATTAGTATTGTAAATCCACGTGAGGGATGAATAGTCATTTTTGAGAAATAGCTGCTGTGCATTAGCAGCTATTGTTTCAAACAAAATTAGAGGGGAATCTGAAGCCAATGGATATCTTTGTATAGCATCTGCACATTTTTGTTTGAGATATGACAACTAACTAGCTACCTAATAGAACCCAATACTATTCTGTAGTCAGCAGCTGTTGAAAAATAGCCATTATGTTCTACCATGTGGGAAATTTGTGTACTTAAGGACAGTTTCCAAGGTAGCTTTCACACAAAAGTCGTTAGCCAGCAAGTCCCCAACCATGGATTTCTATGAGTGAAGGCAGCATTTCTGAAGAAGCCGTTATGCCCTATTGGGCCAATAATTTACATTTTAAGCAGGGTCTAAGTAGGTATTTCTCTGACAGACTGGAGCTGTTATGGCTTGCTAGGTCAATAATGTATTTTGTAAATACTCCCTACATAGGCATTTACATAATTTGTATATTTAAAACTCTGTAATTGAGTATCTACACAACAGACCATAATGTCTCCATTAGAACTAGAATGATCTATTTTCATGTTGCTTAGGAAAAAAAAAAAAAGAAAAAGAGATGAAAAAGAGTAAATTATAATATTAATGAATCCTACAGATATGAAAAAAATGGAAAATTGAATTTACTAAAGGCTTGTGTTTTTCAAGATCTTTTTTAGCTGTGCTCTCTGACTTACTGTACTATAATAGGACGGTGTATTAATTAACTCTCATTCTCTTTTTTTTTGTTCGAAGGAAAACACATTTTTTGGTCGGTCAAGGGTCAAGGGACACATAAAAAAGGATACTTTTATCCAACAGGACCATTTTACTTGTTACTTTGGCTACCATTATTAAATACTTAAAAAAAAAAAAAAATCTCTAAAATAGGTCCAGAACTAACCAGCAGACTGTTATGCCTGAATAGATCTCATCTTTTGCTTTCTTGACAATTTTTCTTCTAATTTTGTTCTAATTTATTATTGAAAATACCTCTACAGTCAGAGAAATGAATACCGGCATCCTAGAAGGTGGTTCACACTATTTCTTTTGGGCTGTCCTGTTAAAGAAGATGAGCTATTCTCAAGATATATACATAATTTGTTCTCTCTTTGACTGTAGAAGGACCCCAACTGCTACTTTAGAGTAGAGACCTACTCTTTAGCTGACTACCATTTGGTGATATTAAGCCTGTCCTTACAGAACCTATTAGGTGAATCTATGTCCTAATTTTTATGCTTTAGCTCAAGAAGAAAACAGTTAGGTAATTTGCACAGGGAATTTCAAGATTTTTTCGTGTACTATTGCTTGGGAAGTTCTTAGGGCCATATTGCAGTTACCATAAAAACTCTGACATAGTATTTTCTTTCCATAAATAAATAAAAAACCTGATTAAAAAAAAAACTTATTAGCCACATTTTTCTGCAAAATATTTAAAGTGATTTTACTACTCATCTTAGTTGCATAGAGGAAGAAATTATGTATTTAACATTAAATTCCATTCAAAGATTGAAACAATTTCAAAAGTAAATGTTATTTCAAATTGTCACTTTCTCTCTTCAAGCATTTACAAACAGTTCAGTAAGAACATTGAAGACGTGGGCTGGTGTAGGTTGGTGACAAGTGTCACGTGGGCTTTTTGGATTTAATAGCTTCCGCAACAAAATGGAGTTTCAATTCAAATTCAATGGAAGTATAAAATTCAAAATGAGTAGTCATTTTAAGTCAGCTAAAAAGTTCAGCATCAGATTTTTAGCTGATGTATGAGTAATTCAGATCCAAAGTGAGGATTCATGGTGTTAATACTGCTCATGAAAGATAAACCCATTCTCCACAAAGAAGGTCAGCACAAACTCTAACTAAGCCTTCAATATGAGATTAAGCAAATCTTAAATAAGATATAAATCTTGTTTGGGTTTCTGTATAGAAGATAGTATCACCTTCAAAACTGGGTGGAAAATAAATCCGGAAAGGAATCACAGAATCACAGAATCTATGTTTGCTTGTAGTTGCTTTCTCCATCTCATGGAAATACATTGGGACAAACTCTTTCCATCTCTTATTCCTTCCTACGTTTCAGTGAGTAAAAAGAATGAATTCATTTCAGCCATTTCTTCTTTGCAGAATGGAAAAAGGAATTGCAGGTTCATATTTCTGTATTTGTTGCCCATTTTATGAATCAAAATAATTACACCATTGAACTACTGAAAAATTAATAATCACAATTATGCAATGAAAAGTTGTATTAGGATATGGCTGTGTCCTTGAAGAAACATGTCCAGAGGAGTATTTTCTAGATTTTAGCTGTTTTTTGTTCCTATTTTGGCAGAAAAGACACAGATCATGTTTCATACAACTGTCCAATTAGAACTTTCCTGGAGTGGTAATTCATAATGAAATATAAAGGGTGTTTAATGCTGAGCTTGCCAGAACTGTCATTGATGATAATAGATATGGGCAGCTCTGTCACATTTGAGGAAATAAGTGATTTTTGGTTCCTTCAGATTTTCTGTGTGTATGTGCACTGATGTGTTATACACTAGAATTTCCATTAACTATCTTAAATAGCTTAGTTATAAGCTTGAAATCTTGGGAGATAAAGTTTGAACTTAGATTAACAAATAGTGATGTTGAGTGTATGCCAAACAAGAGAAAGCTGATTGTGAATCCATCCAGTAAGAGAAGCTGCATTTGCAGGTACTGCAAAAATTTGTGATTCCACAATGCTGATAAAGTTTTGCGCTATACTCAGCTGGCCTGTGATGAGACACCAGTTCTCTTCAACCTGTCTGAATGCTAGGACTGCATAGAATTTTTTACATGATAAATGAAAATGTTGGGTAACAAATAAAATTAAATAAAAGAAAGTCTGTAGTTGTGTCCCTTTTTCTTTCATTAAATTAAATATAAGTGTCAGTTTATTTTTCAGAAATATGAAGGGACTCTCAGCAATCTGTCTTTTAAGAGATAGATTTATTTGCTTGGGCAAATGGAAGTTTTAAGTAGTGTATGTATTTCTATATTCCAGTCATCAACCTTTATATTCTCTCTTGTGCCCCCTTTTACTGAAGCAATCTTCTCTAGATGTCTCTAGAATCTGATCTGAAGTATTACGCTATCTCTTGTTTTTCTTCTACCTTCTGCTATCTACCAGTTTCACTGATCACAGTTTTCACCATTAGGGTATCTGGATCTTCTGTGATAAAAAAAAATGTCATAATAATGATTAACATATCTTACACCTTCCATCAAGTGATCTTTTCCTCCACTGAAATGAACTTGTTTAAAATATACAGATCAAAGAGATACATCTGAATTTAAAAACATAAGGAAACTTGTGAATATCTGTAACATGGAAGGTCTAATACATGTTTTATAGAAAAATTACAAAAAAGTGAATCTCATGTCACCTGAATGCCAGCAAGAGATGCAGCCAAACTATGGGCCAAATTTAATCTTGATGGGTAAAGAATTTATGTATAAATACACTCCTTCTTAAAATGCTCCATAGAACATCCCTCTGCAGCTCTCATGAGTAGCATTCCTGATTCCAGCAAAGGCAATGAGTAAAACTTATTCTGGCATCAAAGAGGTCTGCCTGGAAGTTTGCGTGTTTTATTTTTCAGCAGTACTGCCATTTATCTTACAGCAAAGATCCAGTCTATTTTAAAAGGGCAAGAAAAGAAAAGAAAAAAGCCAGTCTTACTTTTCTTAGAATAATTGCATAGTATGACCAAAAAGTACTTGCAGTTTTGTTACTTTTTATGTACAATCTATATTTTCATGAGTGAGATTCTTTAGAGAATGGAACATGAAAATACTAGTGGTGTTACTAAATATACATATATTCATGCTAGCAAAGCAAGGCAAAGTAATCAAAACTCCAGAATTAGTATGCTGCCTAAAATATCTAAAGAAAGGGAATAACTCAGTTAACTCCTTCCTTTAGCAAAAAATCTCCTTTGACACCTCTCATATGTGAGTATAACTTCTCTCAGCTCTGTATTCCCCATTATCCCAAACAACTTTCCTCGACATTCTTATTTTATTGTTTGGCACCTGTTGTGGTAAAATAATTTATATTAAATGAAAAAAATGCATAATCAAAATCGTTCAAATACATCAAACCTTTGGGTTTCTTTGGGTTGTGCTTAAGGCAAAACATCTACTTGTAGATAATTGTACCAAGCACAATATTCTTACACTAACCAAGAATTAATATTGTTCCTGAAGACTTAACCTCTATCTAGCAGTCACACCACTGTTTTATGTTGGTCCTCAAAGTTTTGGAATTTGCCATAAGCAGCAAATTTGGTCTCTTACAATATGTGACATCAAATTTGGCTATTCATGTACAGCTAGCAGAAAAAAACCAGACAAACAACACATTGTCTTTCAGAGAAAGAGTGGATGGGGGTAAAGGGTTGTGGAAGAAAAGAACTGTGAATTGAAGTAATCAAGTAGGTAATTATGTAGATTCCTGTATGTCATATTTAAACTTCTAACTTAAGAGTGGAATTCTCATGGCTTCAGTCCAGTAGTATTACATAGGTATGATTTTTAACTCCTTGTCAGTGTCTAATCATAACAAAGAAGTGTCCTCTACATCCTTCACTTCAATGCCTCTGGGATAGAGAACTTTGTCCCACATGGGTGAGCTATCATGGTGACACCATAGTTAATAGCTATTTTCAATGTGTTTTAAAATTTATAGTCAACTGAATACTTCAGCAGTGTATTATTCGTCCAGAATTTATTTTCTCAAGATAACATAATTTATAACAGCTCTCTATGAAGAAATAACATGAGCTTCTGATTTTCCAATGTTGTGCTCAGAATGTCTTAGTCCTTGCTCAGATGCAGTGTCAGAGGAAAGAAATTTCAAACTTAAAGAAATTTCAAATTTAGAAACATCAAATACAAACCTTTATTTGGAAAAATACTTCAGTTTCTTATTCTTTGGCAGTAGCTTCTTATTGTTATTAAGATAGACTTTTCCAAAGAGTAACTAAATGGTGGCAGAAAGAAATTCCATATTTATTGCTCCTTACTGTTTCCCTTGTAACTACAGTCTATGAGTTACATAAAAGCTATTCAACTTCCAGCCCTGGAAATTCATTTAAATTCAGTCAGGAATGGAAAAAAACATGTCATATCTTTTATTCATGGTGTCTCCTTGTATGACTTGTCCTCGGGAAAAAAAAGTCATGATGTAAAAAAA
>VZTG01002138.1:1890293-2006734 GCA_013397845.1 Melanocharis versteri | reverse complement strand
TTTTCATTTTTTTTGTTTTTTTTTTTTTTTTTTTTTTTTTTTTTTTTTTTTTCTTTTTCTTACTTTAGAAGGAATAACAACAATAATAACAAAAGGAACATCTTACAACTTCCGTGGCAGAGAAATGTAGTGATTGCTAGATATGGGTTTTCATGAAGGCTGTGCTCCTAGAGGAATGAAATTTCTTCTGATTTTGAAAGATCTGATTAATAGCTTGTGCAAGGACTAAAATTCATTTACGTCTAGACGATAAAAAATCAGATATGCCAAAAAAATTCCCACAAATTTGACCTTGGTTTTTGTGTACCACAGTAAGCTTTCATCTTGTTGCCATACTAGAAGTAGACTCTATAATGAATAGCAAGTTATTACCTCTGTGTTATATTCTACAAGCTTATAAAATATTAAGTTTTAAGGATAAAATTATGAGTGCTACCACTGACAAGCCATAAAGCAATATCTTCAGGAAAGTAACTCTTCTGCCTGACCACAAACACTTGCTTGATTTTACTTCTAGAATTCATATCCCTAAAATTCAGGATGTGCCTTACCACAAATCAAATTTTAAAATAGCAATCACCTTTTCACAGATTCCCTTTAGTGTGAAAGTCTTAAAATAAAGTGTTTGATTTTCTTTTTTAATACCATAAATGGTGCTAAGTCTTTATAACCAACTCTCACCATCTAGTTCTGTTCTAGCTAGCGATACATCACAGGAATGATGATGTTCTGATAATGTATTACACTAATATATCATCAGTGTGACAATACTTCATGATGGATGAGTAATATATCTTCCAGACAAAGATATCTAATACAGATCTGCTTGGAAAAGGAACAACAGCTCCCTGTGTGTTAATCTAACTTTATTATCTTAAAACTTTATAAAATGCTCTTAAAATTCTACTCAAATTATTCATTTGGGCAGCCAACACATTCCCACATAGACAGGGAGTTTGTCACAGCTCTGAGATCTGTTGATTCGACAGAACTTTTCTTCACTTTCAGTGTGAGAGATGATAGAAAGTAGCTTCCTTTACATGCAGCATATGGTGTTGCATAAGGTAATAAATGTCGCCATATAGAAGCTCATTACTAGATTAGAAAAAGAACTCACTGTTTAGACAGTCTGTAATTGCTATTTCCCTCCTCCTCCTCCTCCTCCTCCTTCTTCCTCTTCTTCTACTTCTTCTCCCTCTTCTTCTTCTTCTTCTTCCTCTTCTACTTCTTCTTCTTCTTCTTCCTCAACTCATTTTTTCTCTTCTTCTCGATAAACAGAATTGAAACACTGCTTTCATATGAGAAAATAGACATGGAAGTAATTTTACCTTTGGCTTGTCTCTTCTGTTTAATTTCATTGCAAGAGATATGATTTAACAGAGACAATCTATATCTTCTTAATGTAATTCCTGTACATATAATTTCTAGACTACCATAACTACATGTCTGTTGAAAGATACATCTTTGGGTTTTTTTTAGCTTTAGTACAGAATTAGGAGTCTGTACAAAATGAGATTATAGAATTACACCAGAAAACGTGCTGTCATTAGATTTTAAGCCATCAACCTGACTAATAGTAAACCTTACTTCTGCTAAAAAATGGCTACGTATAAACTTCAGAAACCTTGGCTTTGCCATAGGCTGTAATATTAATTAAGGAAACACTTCTGAAAGGCCCAAACATTCCCCTCTTATTGGCCCAACAACATCCGTGGGAAAAGCAGTGTAAATTAGCTGTGTCAGTTATTAAATAATATTATATAAACAAATATTTTGAAGGAAAGATTAATTTGCACCTGGTTATAGTCCTCAGTGAGTCTTCAGTCCACTGGGATTCAACTGCTAATTCTGCTATATATTGATTCCTTTGTAATCTTACTTAAAAAGCTCTCTAATAAGGGACTCAGAACAATGATGGCCGTGATAGAAAATAAAAATGTATACATATATATGAAATAAGACAACCAGGATATCAAAGTGACTTCTTTGAGAATCTAGCTAACATGGGACCAAGAGCCATAAAGCTGGGAGACTCTGTAGAGTCAAGTAGGAGGCAACAGCCAGGAGACAACATACAGGAATACTTAGATTATTTGAATTCCCTATCGTAACAACACAATTTTCTCCTCACTATGATAATTTCTTCTAAATTTCTCAGAAGTGCAGTTATTGTGGTTGTTATCAATGACAGACATACAAGACATACAAGATTCAATATGCATGAAGAAAATGTGATTATGGTATATCTGAGAAAGAAAATAGTAATGGCTGTAGAAAATAGGAATTGTTTATTATGATCTTTGAGTCCATCCAATGCCCATTATGTGAATGTCAGGGTGCTCGCTCTTCATATTTTTATGTAAAGTAATGAGTCTTAATTATTTTGGTCTGCTTTGTCTTTCCATATTGGAGATCAAAGGGAATTGTATTACATAAAACATTTTGTTCATTAAATCATGCTGAAAATAAAGGAATAAGTAAAATGGAACTAAGACTATATTTTTCAAAGTTCAGTCAGCTAGCTAATGTAGAAATATATTTATAAAATAAGTCCATATTTCAGATTATATATATAGAAACAAAAATATTAATTAGTTTAGAGATAAAATATATCTTTATTAATGGATAGTCTCTTTGAAGAATATAATTTTAGTAAAGCCTAAATGAAAAGTTACACCATGAGTAGAAAACAGTCCTTGCCAATTTTCTTAACTAAAAAGACATTTAATGTATAATTCTATTCTCTTATGTTATCCAGTGGTATTATATACTAAACTTATTTAATTTGTATAATTGCAGCAATCTTAAATTATTTAAGAGAATCCATATTTCATTTGGTTAAACATTATTATTAAATTTAGAATCTCTTTAGCAGAACTGAGATCAGATGTAAAAACTCTCCAAGGAAAGTGACACCTCCTTTGAGAAATGCTTCTTAGAGCTTGTCATGAATAAGGACAATTAATCTGCTCTTTTAAAATGAGCTCAGATCTTAAATCTTATCTTTTACTTTGTATCAAAGAACCAAACGTTTTTGTCACATTTCAAATTTTATAAGATTTGGATCTGGATATCTAGTGTCAATATAAGGGTTTAATGACAATATATTTATATATTGTCAATCTTGCAAAATAATGAGTGTCTACAAGATATATTGAAAAAATTCTACTCTCATTAGAAGTTAATTAAATTTATGCTCTTTTCTTAGCAATTTCTGGGCCAGACCCTCAATGTTAGAACTTTATTTCTCACATGAGTCTATCAAAGACTTTGTATTCAAATTTAGTTGAAATATACATTTAAAGAAATGGATTTTCATCCCAGTTAGGCTTGCCTAAGCAGTCAATTTTGATTTGCAAAACTGTAAAATTAAAGATGATTATTTATATTATTTATATTAATTATTTATATATTCCCTATATTTACCAGTGACCTCTCCCATAAACTTCAATTTATGTAGAGTTTAAGCCCAAGGGAAAAAAACAAAACAACAAACCAAACCAAACCAACCAACCAAACAAACAAACTAACCTCCACCCCAAAAAAACCCCAACATACATCTTTTTTCATGATCTAAGTTTTCAAAAATTTACTGCTATATTTTGGATTATACCCATTTTAAGAAGGTATGAAGACTGGATACAGGTGAAGAGACTTCTTCCAAATCCTTTTTGGAAATCCTACCATATCTTTTCCAGACAGTTTCAAGGAAGTTTCTTACAATATATGAAGAATGCTTTTAAAAGTATTCCATCTTGGGATGTACTCATTCATCACTATATGTTTGCAATCTGTAAACATAAATCGATGCTGCTGTAGGAAAAAAAAAAGAAAATAACCATTATCAAGCCATTAGAACTCATTTATTCTATATCTAAGCAAAGTTTTCAATGTCAAAATCTTTTCTGCCTAACGCAATTTTAAAGAAGCTTGATTAATTAAATTTAGAAAAATGTGGTCATCTTTCCATAAATAACCCTAAAATAGAGAGACTATCCTGCCCTTATATTCTAGAATTATTTATCTTTAACACTACTTCTTCCACAAATAGATAACAGTAAAACAACCAGAGATAAATTGAAGCACTGTTTACTCGTGAAGGCAGTAGATTGTTTTTATTTACATTTTAATGACTGGCAACTGTCTCATTCTTTTAAATCTCTCTTCTACCTGTGAGAACTCTCCTTTTATTTTATTTGGTGTAAATCCTCATCATTTGCCTTCTGAGTGTTTATATATTCTATATTTAGAAACTGTATGGATAGAAGTTCCCAATTCCAAATGACTTTAGTCACATACAGTATAAATAAAGCATTGTTATATCCTAATTTGAAGCAGGTGACATATAAAAATAATCACTATAAGAGATAACATTAACTATAATAATTATATATAATGTGTAAATACATAAATTTGTGTTAAATATTATACAATATTATAGATCTTATTAAAAAAACAAAAGCAAACAAAAAACCACTATAATTGTGGAAGATTAAAATACAGATCAAAATTACATAAAAAACCAGAAAAAAATAGATTTGAAATTCCTGAAGAATAGAGAATTATAAGTAATGTCAAGAGTCAGTTTAAGGGCCATAGATTGGAATATACACAGGAGGTTCAACTAGTAACTCAGATTTTGAGGCAGTTTCATCTTTGTCCCGTCACCTGAGAAAAAGATTAGGTTTCTATTTTTTATCATGTAGATAACTGCAAGGATTTCAATATATGATTAAAGGGTGGCAGTTGGGTGGTAAAATGTGGCTGAAATTGTTATCGATCTGGAGATTTCCCTTCTGGAGAACAAAGGCACTAAAACTCTTTTCCCAGGCTGCCGATTACTATAAATATAGACAATATATTAGGATCCTCTAGTAGAAAGTAGATCACAAAGTTATTTGTGGAGCATAAATTAGGACAAAAATCTTTAAGTCTAGAGAACAGTGAATTTTTATAATAGAAAGCATTCCATTTATAGTTTTGGAACTTGCATAGACCATGCAAAAATGTATAGGAGTCTGCATGTGTTTATCAACACTGGTTTCCATGTAGAAAAACTTCAAATGTAGTGGTGCAATTCAAATAGTTAAGTGAAAGAGAAATGAGAATCTTACGACTTCTGAAAATATGGAAAATTAATTTTCTTCCTAGTATTGATATTTAAAAAAATAATCTGAAAGTGGGATTACTGATAAATCAACTGAATGATTAATCACAACTTTTTTGGTATGTTATGTAGTTTTAATACACTTCCAAAGTTATGCAAGGCAGAAATATTGTATAATTTCCAAGGTATTTAAGGCTACTTTCTTCGCCTACATGCTTGCTTGGTGTTTCTTTTCAGCACAGCTAAATGCCAGAGACCTCCCCCTTGAACAAGACTTGTAGGATGCACTTAGCAAAGTCTGGGTTATTTATAGGAAAAAAGGCAAGGGAACTGTCCCAAAAGACAAATAAATTGTCCTTTGAAGTATATGAGGTCTGAATGTTTGAAGAGCTCTATATAAGACCTCAGTAACAGAAAATGCAAAAAAGATATGGTTACATACATAAAAAAGGAGTAGTAGAAGAGGGCAAACAGATTGGATTTTATAGCTTCTAATCTCACCGGTGAAATAATATTCAGACAGTCTGAAGAGTTTCGTCATTTTTAGTTTTTGAAAATATAATTGGGGTAAAAGAAAGAAATAAAGAGAGATTACAGAAAAAAAGGAGAGCCATGTATTGTAACTAATCAATTGAGAAAAAGATTCTTGGTAAGGAGTACTCTGAGATCTTGATGTGTTTATTTTATTAAAGAGAAGATTCAGTTTGATGTCTGGACATAAATATTTTTTACAAGAGCAAACGTACAGAGTGCTATGTAGTTCTACTACTATCAGAGAAAGTAGTAAAAAAGAATTAAATTCTGGAAGTGGAAATCAAGTAATCTCAAATGCAAAGAACATCTTTCTTTTCCTTTTGAATAAGCAACTTTTTAAACAAATGGGTCGTTTCCTGACCTGTAAAGGTTAGGCAAACAGGTTTAACCTCGTAAAGAGCTCTTGCTGAGATGTGAACATTAAGAGAATTTGTATTCATAACTTGCATACAACTAGCCTTTCAATTTGTATATACTTACTTTTTTGTTTTTGTTGCTGTTGTTGTTGTTTTGCTTTTTGGTGTTTTTTTTTGTTCAGCTTGTCCAGCCTACCTGTACTGTTTCAACTTTGCTCCACAACATCTGCTCTTTCTCCTGGGGCCAGCCAGGAAATGAGTTTTACCTTGTTTGTGAGTTAGCATCCTGAATTCCTCCATTCCCTACCTCGTGCACTGCTCTTTAAAGACCTGGTTCTTTAAGAGACAAATGATCATGAGAATGAGGTATACCTTCCCAACTTGGAAGAGTGTTACACTGTAAAACCTAAAACAAGCTTCGGCCCTGTAAATATTTCCATTCATGTGTTTATGCAGCAATTTTGAAAGAAACAAAATTATTGAAGCACCAAAAAGCTCCAAGTACAACAGCATAAAAATGCATACATTGATGTGACAATTTCTTGTCACACAAGCAAAAACAACTAGATATTTATTACTGGTTTAAAATAAATAAATAAATAAATAATGAGCTGTCAACACCATGAACTGTGAATTTGTCTTTTTTGTGTTTCTGTGAGGGTTTTTTTTTTTCGTATGCACAGCTATCATCAGTTTTTCTGCTTTGCATTACAGTTATGACATCCTCTACTGCACTGCTTTTTGATAGAAATCCATGATAATTATCCTGAGGCCCAATAGCATACTTTCATTTAAAGATGGATCTCGTATTACAAGTCTAGACAAAGTAACAGTAAACCAAATAGCCCTCTCATTTCCTTAAGAACATGTTTACCTGAGCAGGTGATTGATTTAAACTCTTCTGTGCAGATTCCAAACAGGTCAGGAAAAAAAAATCACCTGCAGTCTGACGTCCGTATAACTTGATTACTGAGCTATTTTGCCTGTAAAACTCTCAGGAAACCAGACACAGCACTAACACAACCATCTGGCTTCCAGGCATACATCTTGGGAGTATGGGCCCACCTTTTTGGGAGGAGAACTAGAAGACCAATCAACACTGTGTGTAAACACTGTAATGAGGAAGAAAATCCCAAACAACGACAAATAAACAAGCAAAACCCCCTAAAAACACCAACAACACCTAAAAACCCCAGAAAACAGAAAAGAAGCTAAAAAACTCCCTAAAAAATACAGTGTTACAACTGATGTCCCTTTATGTTTTGATACACGCAGCCATCATTAGGAAGACAGGGAATGAGTAATAGGGCTGTGATAATGAAGCAGTCTGTTTCTTTCTACAGCTTTTTTACACATGCCTCAAGTAAGATAAAATGTAACGCAGTTAAGACATTATAAAATAAAAATGAAAAGTTGATCTAAGCACTCTGTTACGGAAATTGCCAGATTACCTAAAAGTCACTACAGCAAATTTTGGGAAAATGTTTTGAAAGAATTTTTCTGCAAAAGCAAAGAGATGGATTTCTATGGATCTTCAGTCTAAAAGTTATCACTGTAAATGTTCATGGATTTACCAATTTACCCAGCATCTCTTACACTTTCATTACTCCCAAATTACCTCTAAAGAAATGAGAAAACATTGCAGTCTGATATTGATGGGTCCTATCACAAAATAGTACCTCTTTTTAGTTTGCATTGCAATGAATTACTTGATTTTTATCTCTTCAGAATAATTCTGGGTAAAAGAAACTTTCACATTTCAACAGTTTGCAATGATTTCTATAATTCTACATGGCTTTCTTGTGGCTCAGTTTTCCATTACCTTTTTTCCATAGTATTACATTATATCACACATATAAATCCAAAAAGCCCTTGTTAGCATTATCATATGAAGTAAGTGGTAGACACGCTTGACATCATTCTCTGATAAGAGTAGTTTAACACTGTGCTATTAAAAGGTACACAGAAAATTTTGTGATATAATTTAGTGTTCTCACATCACTGCTTTTAAATGCCTTAATCTTCAAAATTACAGCCAGATTAAACAGTTTGATTCGTTTTACAGCTTAGCAGCATTTATGACTGTAATTTACATGTAGGAACTATTTAACAAATTCTTGTTTCCCCCCTCCTGCATATCTCTTATTTTTCTTTTAAGAACATGTATCTTATGAAAAACACATATACACGATTACACTTATCCTTATTTGCCTTTTAGGTTGCACGATAAAGCTGTGCAGGTTTTCTGCTATGTACAGTAATTCCCTAAGTTAGAAATGGAATGTTCCTCCTACACCAAATCCTGAACAAATGCAGTAGTAAAATTTCTTCCTATAACGCTGCAATATGTCAGCTGTCATGCAAAACGTACTTATTTGGAATTTTTTTACAGGACAAAAGGTCACAATTCAAGCATACTTTATACAGCAGATCTGTTAAGTCTGACACAACCAAACAGGAAAAACTGAATTTACCTTTATCTTACACCTCTTTCCTCTCATATGATTCATCTCTTGACAAGTCTGTTATGCAGTCCCGGGTGTAGGCTCACCATGTGTGTAACCCTAAACACATCCCAGACTTAAATGTATGCCAAGGGACATCTGTGTAAAAGTAATAGAAGTTTAACAAAACTTACGTCTCTCCTTCATCTCTTCAAATGGTTGTTGTCGTCCCATTCCTTTAATGTGCGATCCATCCTACACACTAGCACTCTATTTCAGTCTATCTACCAAGGAAAAACAACAAGGAGACATGCTAACAGTCCCCTCCATCCCCAACTGATAATCAAAGTATTAAAAATAATGCTGGATTTATTATTAAAAAATGTACTGGATGATAGAAAATGACCCAATATCAAACATTTACAAGATAATAGCCTACCAGCATAAAAATATTCACCAGCTCTACCATATTTCTAAAATACTCTACCAGTATTTTAGACTCATGACTTCATTGGGATTTGGATGATTATTACAGAGAAGGCAAAATTCACTGTACAAGAGAATACAGTACATGACTTTAGACTGCATTATTGCAGTTTCTTGTTTGGGGTCACAGAATTTCTCAGCTGCCCTAGCACGCTGTCATAACCTTGCTTCAGGTAAACAGTCCAGAGTGCCAGCACAGGCAGATATAAAAGGCTTGAATTCCTCTTGCACCAGTGTGTTAACCAGCACAGTTAATCTGAAAACAGTGTAAGAGGTAAGAAACCAGTTTCTCCTTAAACTCAAGAGATTTGGAAGTCTATATAAGGACACCTTTACTGGAGTGCATACAACAAAAAATATCAGTGTAAATCACTATGCAGACCTTGCCTTTTGCTTTCTCTCACTGTAGGGTTAAAACAAAAGTAGCCAGAAAAGGACTGTGGATATTGTCCAAGAGGACAAGAGGGAATTACCTGAACCTGAAGGGAGGTTCAGATTGGAGGAATTTCTTCACTGAAACATTGGTTAAGCATTGGAACAGATTGCCCAGGGAGGTGGTGGAGTCAGCATCCCTGGAGGTGCTCAAGGAGTGGCTGGGCATGGCACTCAGTGCTGTGGTTTAGTTCACAAGGTGGTGTTCAGTCAAAGGTTGGACTCAAAGATCTTTGAGGTCTTTCCCAACTTTAATGATTTTATGATTCTGTGAAGGGAGGAGGGCTAGAGAGGGAAATGTCACCATTTATTCATGACTCTGCAAAATAACTCAAAGGTGATATTCTGACTTAAATATCAGTATCTCAAGTTGAACATTTTTGCTCTTTGTGCTTACAACATCATGCTCATAGTCTGATGGACAATAGATGACATTATTCATTCAGTAGGTAAAAACTAGAAAAACTTACCGGAGAAAGCTTTTTCTTGTTTTTCCATCAGATGAGGAAGAGTACCTGATGCATTTTGTAAGACTTGTCCCTTCTGTACCACAATACAGACAAAGTAATTTAGTTCTCTGTAAATAAAAGTGACTCTATACATTTAATAGATTTCTGTTTGATCTGATCTGGGGCAATGTGCTTCTGGCTGGCAAGATGAACTCTTGTTTTCACTTCACTAGAATCTTGTTCAGGGTGCATGGTTCAATTGAACTGAACTGAAGGGTTATGATCATGCATACTACAAGCATACTCCCTGATAGTAACACAGGGGTGATCTGAAAGTGTTTCTTCTGGAACTTCAGCCTTAATATTGTGTAATAACATTCTGAATTTCTATAAATCTCAAAAATTCATTATCATTCATACAAGACCTTCATACGGACTTTGAATCATTCAGTGTCTTTTAATATTAGTTTGTGGTTTTAATTAAGATATGCATGATATACGAAATTTCACTAAGTGTCTTTCAAGGAGCTTTGATGATAATACAAAATCGGCAATGAAAAGGCTTTGCTTTTAATAACTCCAAAATTATATTATTCTGAGATATATTTCTGAGGCCTTATTCGTTTTGTGGGGGAGGGAAGGAAAAAGGTCTTTTAGTATTGTTAATTAAGATGAAGATTCTCATTAACTAAAGCAAATGTTAAATGGCCCACGGGAGTGCATAAATAATAGGCTTACTAATAAACTCTAGTATATCGAAGCTGAGGAAAATAACTTTAACAATGCTTTTGCAAATTTACTAATTACAATAGCTTCCAGCAGTGCTGGGTCAACCTGCAAAGAACTTAAACCATACTTGTCCTGTTTCCAGAAGTGCTTCAGAATAATTAAACTATTTTGATTCAAAGCTGTTCAACCAGCTTATTAAAATAAAAATAGGCAAAATAGTTGTTTAAATATTGTGGACTCCTAGTGGCTATATACTCCATAGTTGTTTAAATATTGTGGACTCCTAGTGGCTATATACTCCATAATTGAAATAGCTCTATCCTAAAAGGACAGTACTTCTGGAATTGAAATACATTAATACACTTACATTTTATTCTAATTAACTGTAGTGGTTAGTAAGTGCTTTACTCTTGCATGAAGATGATTTTGTTATTATGAAAGCTATCATGTGGGAAACAGTGGCACTTATGAGTAGTTCTAGTTCAGAATGACAGCTCTATAAAAAGTCGGTGTTAGGCATGGATCTCCTTTTCGCAAGAAACTAAAGGATGGTGCGTGTTTCATAGCTTTTTTTCTGGAATGTAAAAATATATCATTATTGTGGGCTAACCTGGTAGGCAGCTGAGCCCCACAAAGCCGCTTGCTCACTCTCCTGGGAAGGGGGAGAGAATCAGAAGGGTAAAAGTGAGAAAATTTGTGGGTTGAGATAAAGACAGTTTCATGGGGAAAGCAAATGCTGTGCATGCAAGCAAAGCAAAACAAGGAAGTCATTCGCCACTTCCCATCATCAGGCAGATCTTCAGCCACCTCAGGGGAAAAAGGGCGTTAGCATGGGTATATGGGTGCTTGGGAAGACAGATGTCCTAACTCCAAATGTCGCCCATTCCTGCTTCTTGACCCCAAGTTTTATTGCTGTGCATGGTGCCATATGGTCTGGAATGTCCCTTGGGGCAGTTAGGGTCAGCTCTCCCCACTGTGCCACCTCCCAAATTTTTGTGCACTCCTCAGCTTAATCACTGACAGAAAAATTCTTGATGCTGTGTAAGCATTGTTCAGCAATAACAAAAACATTCCTGTCTTATCATCACTGTTTTGGTCACAAATATCAAACAGCACCCTATGAGCTTCTGTCAAGAAAATTAACCCCATGCCAGCCAAAACCAAAAAAAAATATAAAAAAATCATTTAGCTGAAAAGTCAACCAAGTTCCAATACGTTCGAGAACACAGAAAATAGTAGAATCCCAGTATAATTTTTTTTGAAAATATCTCTGGGGAGATTGTCTGGTTTAGCCTCTTCCTCAAAGCAGAGTCAGCCCAAAGTTAGATCAGGTTCCTTTAGGCTTTATCCAAGAGTTTTGAAAACCTCCACAGACAAGAGTTTTCAGAGTCTCTTTTACAAACTTGATGGAGTGTTTACCACTCTCATCATGAACACTACTTCAGCATATGCATAAATGGATGGATTTTCTAGATGGATTTGCCTTTTTCACGACTTATGACTACAGCCTCTTAGCTATGGCTTTTTACTCTGGGAAGACGCTTTTCTACAACTCACCATTATGAAGTTTAAACCAGCAATTAGATCCCCCACATCCTTCTCATCTCCAGGCTAAAAATAGGTCACATCTATCACTCTTTCCTCATGTATCATGTTCTCCAGGTCCTTAGCCACTTTAGTGCTACTCTATGATTCTTTCCAAATTTGTCAATATCCCTCCGGTTCTGGCAGAGTACCAGAAGTCCACTTGAATTTCGTTCCTTCCTTCTGCTTTCCTGTCTTCCTTCCTACCTTGTAACTATGCATTAATTGGGTTTTTTATGTCTGGTTGAGAGTACAGGCACAAGCTTCTCTTCATATTAGGCTTATTGTTAGGGCAATGGAAAAACAAAGGCAGAGAATTTCTTTTTTAAATTATTTTCCTTATGTTGTTTTGAAACACAATCATCCATAATCATCAGCTAGCTAACCTGCCTTTTCCAGCGTCCTATTACCAAATTAATAATCCAGTTGCGTCCCCCCATGTCTCTCCCCAAAAACTTTAAAATGACATCTGTTGCTGCAAACTTTTGGACATCTACCTACAAGATAAATAAGAAAGAACAAAAAGTGTGGAGACATATTCTTTCTCTTTCCATATGATTAAAGCCATCTTGAACATTGTCTTCTGCAAACATGAAGTGACTTTCAGTATTTCTTTGTCTTTGATTCTTACACTTATCCTACACTGAGTAAGAACTATCAAAACATGTCATTAATCTACTGCTCCTTTGGTAGTTCAGTTTGTGTATTACGTTTTCAGCATCAACAGGACACAAACAATCATGAACAGACATGCTATGGAAATAATTATCCTCTCAGAGCTAGCTGTGGTTCTCAACCATACAAATGTTCCTTTAATTTGTTACGACACCCTCCTGAAGGATCACCTTATTCTCTTGTAGTTGATACATCTGGAAGGCTCAAACACAAACTGTTGTACAAAGACCTTGAAAACAGGTCACAAAACTTTTCATTTAGTTGTATATTTGAATATGATCTTTGACTGCTGAGGAATTAAGAAAAACTCAAGAATGCTAATGAAACCTAAGCTGAAATTTTGATGAAACATATGAAATAACACTTCCAAGAGCACACGACACTGGTCTACTACCACTTCCATTACATGGACAAATTCTTTTCACATGAAATTAGCAAGGAAAAGAGCTAGGAACATTGGTGATAGTTTTTTGATAAGTTCACTTTTTATTTAACAATTTAACACTGTGCAAATAGTCTGATTGCTTATCCACAACTTTGTTGTGTTAAAAAAAAAATGCTTTAAAGATATTTAAAAATATTTTAAAAACTGTGGAAGAGGAGATCAGAACTGGCCTATAAACTTTATGTTGAAATAAATTCTCTTGAATAATGGGACATTTCTTCAACATATATTCCTTGAGGATTTCTATGTGTATTGGAAAATAGAAAACACCACCACAAAGAATGTAAAGTGACTAGTTTGAGATTTTTTTCTAGGAAAAAAAAGGCCACCAACTCTAGGCCACCAACTGAGTCTCTACTGCTCTCCATACCTCTTACAACCCCAGTAAAAACCTTTAGGTTAACAGGGAAGATTCGGTAGATGGAGAGTGTTTGTCCTTATGAACTTACAGATAGTCACTTTCCCACTATAGCAAAAAATAGAGCAGTCATAATTGAAGTGCTCAGTTAAAAACAGTCATAAACTTCACTACACACACCTTTGGATACCCTGAAGCAGGAGCTTTATCAGTCACTATTTTGAGAAATAATAAAAAAAACCAACCATAATTTAAGACCAAGACCTCCATTAAAGAGCATATCTGTTTCCTGTAAAGCAATCAGACACATCTGCATTTCAAATGCCTGGCTGCATCTCAGTGAGGCAGTAAAGAGAAACACACTTGGAAGGAAAGCACTTGGCTAAACACATTCTTGAAATGGATCTCTGAATTGGATGATCTCTCAAGGACCTATAATAACAAATGCCTTATTTCATTTTTACATTTTTAGAAATGAAACATCACTTCATATAATTAGTTTGCCTCTGCTGCTTTAGTTGTCATTTGTCTTTGTTGATTGCTTTTTATTTTTAGCGAACGGGGATGTAGAAACAGGATGAACATGTAAAGCCCTGTCATAGGTGGGAATACCCACATATTGAGTCATGCTGCATCATAATATTTAACCAGTGAGTATAGCAGGATTCAAATTTGCAGCACCTCATCACCATCAGGGAAAAACAGAAACAAACCAGAAAGTCAAAGACAAAGCAACTAGACACATTTCTTGGCATTATGTAAATTAAAAATTAGCAATCAATTTGCAACTATCATCTCAAACAGGTATCTGTAAGCCCCATTATTTTGGTAAACTACATCATAACTAGTTTAGTTACATCTGCGTGCTAATTTCATATCTTCATATCTACATTTAAATGTACTGACTGCAGTTGAATCAACAGCTGTCTCATCTTTTCCTCTGAACCTGGTCTTTTTCATTTTCTTGATTGGGAGGAAACTGATCCACAAACCTCTAGCTTTGTCTGCCCAGTCAATGTGTTTTTCAGCATGGGATCTGAATCAGACACTCAGGTCTGTCCTAGCCCTTTTTCTTAGCTCCAGACCCACACACATCAGCAGTCACTGGCATCCTGCATAAATAAGATTCACTTAGTACCCATTGTGACAAGACAGGTTAATTGTAAAATATTGTGTGTTGCTGACTCTTGAAGCAGCAAAGAAAACAATCAATGTAAACTAAGTTGAAGAAGCACCTGCTGTGTGTGTTTTGAAAGTGGTCTTTTCCAGGCAATTAATTTACTTGTCCAAAATGTAAATATCTGAGAGGGTAAGCATATCAGCATATAAAAACACTTGCAGTTCTTACTGATGCTTTTTCTGTCAAATGTTGAAACATGCTGAGGCACATTCCCATGTGGTGTAAACTCTATCTACTTTACTGACTTTGACTGAGTTTCTCCCATTCAATGTGTGGCTAATTTGGTTTTCCTTATATAGGTTTTAAGTCAGAAGACGGAAACACAAATATGTATATGCCTATAAACAGGAACAGGATCTGAGAAATTTACCAAACCTATATATTTATTACCTTTCTCTATTCCTATGTGGACAGAAAGCATCAGGGACCATGCATAACTCTGTGTATCCCCTTTTCTTTGCCTTCAGAACTAGAGAATTCTGTGAAAGTGGAACACCAGGAGACTTGGTAGGTCACTCACTCCACCCTCCTGTCAAGACAAGAGCTGTGATAAATACAAATTTCCAAGCAGTTTTTTATCTAACAGGATAAAAACTGGCAGTGATGGAAGCTCCACTGTGCCAAAGGAAATCTAGGGAAGTGACTAATGTATCAGTAAAACAACAAAAGCACTGTAAGTGGAGGTTTTATTGTGAAATTAAAGTAAGAAGAATACACTGACCAGAGGACTATCAACCGGGGTGAAAATCAGTCTATAACTTAATGACACTGAATGCAGTAGAAAACATCAGGAGATTGAATCTGTATCTTGCAGGTATAAATTTCACTTAAACACAACGAAACCAACCAACCAACCAAAAACCAAGGTAAGATGATGCTGTCATATTTAACATATCATTTTCAGAATATCAGTTTATTTTGTTTTTCCAGTAATCAAGTACACATAGGCAATTTAAAGCATCCCCTCATGTCAGACCACAAGGACACCTGCATGTCTTGCAAAGGGCACTCCCCTCCAGAGGTTTGGCTACCAGGGCTCAGGTACAGGGCATCCCTGGCCCACGGCCCCAGCAGGTACTCCTGGGCAAGGCTCTGCCACAGAGGATTTCCCACAGCCTGAGCTGGGCTTGGGCTGCCCTGGGATCCCTGGGCTGCCCTGTCTGGGGCAGGGAGATGGGCCCAGTCTGCCAGGTTCAGCCATCACCCCCCCAGAGGAGCCCCTGGCACTGCTGGTGCCCAGCCCCAGGGAGCTGCCAATCCCCGCAGTGCCCAGAGACACCGCTGTCGATAAACCACAGAGTTGTATTTGAAGATTGCAGAGTTCCCCATGGAGTTACACGTACTACAACAGCAGTGTTTGTCTTGCAATTAAAATGAAACAAATACAGACTAAGGAAAGTAAAAGCAAAGTCCCAGGGGAGCAAATGAAAGCAAGCTTAAATAACCTTTAATACCAGCTCTTGGGCAAAGAGCATTTCAATTTGTTTTACATCTCAGCTCTCTAAAATTCTATGAGAATGTATACTGTACCAAACATACAAGAAAGAGTCACAGAGTCTTTTCAGCCTCAGATTCAAGTGGAAAAATCTCCCTTTGAAAGAGCTTTTTGATATTTGATAATTTATTTCTCAACTACCATCTTTTGTCTCCTTCCTTCCCTGACACTGTCTTGCTGCAAATATTGTGCTTACACAAAATAATCTGTATAAGGAACATGAAAAATGATGTTTTCACTAATTAGTTTTGTATGGAACAATCAAATTTTCTTTTAGCTTTGGTAAGATTCAGGAAGAAGCAATGGTATAGATTTAGATAAGAGTATCTCAGTCTGTTCAGCACACAGCCAACAGTTTGCAGCATAACAGAATAACAGCTTGCAGGAGCATGTCATCAACGAGATGCTCCAAGTTAGAGCAATTTAGACTCAGAAGTTCCCATCAGCAGTTGAAAAGCTTTTATCAGAAATGCTGACTTGAAGGAAGATGCTGAAGAGGGCTTATGAGATATCCTTATAATCTGATTATTTCTTCCTCTTCTTCTATACATGATTTGCATCATTAAAACCAAAATTAAAAAAAAAAATCATTAATAGGGTCTCTTCAGTATCTGTAATCCATCTAAAGCTCTTCCTTGGTCTCTTCTGCTGACTAGATAATTCAGACTTTCTGTGTTCTTCATAAACAAATTTCTAAAAGCTACCCTTATGGGGAATTGTCTGATCACTAATTTGGTCCACTGCCTTTGAAGCTACCAGTAGGGCTCTAAACAAGATGAAACATACACAGTAGTGCTGTGGCCTTGGCCTTTTTTTTCATCCTATACCTTGCTGGTAAGAACAAAGCTTTTTGTGTTCAAAGGAGTTGAAATCTGCATTTACTGTCTTTCAGAAGACTGCCTTACCTACCAGACTCCAGGTTCTTTCAATTATTGTTGTCCCACTTGTTTTATCCACTTTGTCACAGTAGAATTAAATACCCTTTAGACAGAGAATGCATGTTTATATAGCAGGAATGTCTTTGCAGATGAATGAATGGATACTTGCACATCTTCTGACAGTTTTGAAGATTCGTATAACTATAATAAATGGAGTCATCTCTGTGCAGTTAAGCTGTTTGGCAGCTTTAGCCTTCTCATTAATTCACTATGTTGAAGAAAACGTCTGCTGTACATATAACACATCAGGAGAACTCTGTTGTTAATCTGATGTCTCAAAGTTCATTATGGGCTGAGTTACCAACTTTTTTCACAGCATATGATAAATGAAGTGAACTACATTCAACACCAGTACAAAGCAAACTTAAATTACATGTAGTAGTAGTAATAATGACAACAACAACAACAATAATAACAATAACATTTATAATAATTATACTACCAATAAATTTTATTATTAATAACTATTATCAGTATTAGTAATAGTATACTTCATCCTTGCTTCTAAACCTGAGGGACCTGTATCAAAGTGCAGAAAACAGAAGGCCAATATAGGGCTTTGTTGGTAGTGTGATTCTTTTATTCTCAAGTTTTACTGCCTATTCCCTGAGGTACCTCACAGAAAGGAAAATTTGCAAACATAGGAAAAGTATGAGAATCCACTGTAGAGAATATTCCAGCAAGTACTCTACTGCTTCGCGGCCTACCAATCATCACGTGCAAAATCACAGATGACGAAAGCATTAAAATTGCCAGGAATTTCTTATTACCTTTGGTTTAAAAACAAAACCATTATCTTGAAAACTTCTGCAAATATGCAAACCAGCCTGTATGATTGACTGTGATCTTTCAGTTCCTTGTGAGTGCATAGTCATGCGCAATGAGAATCGGATTATCGTGAATCCCAGCTATGCCCAAAGGAGTGTTCAATGCTGGGAGCAATTAAAAAGAACTTTTCTATTCCCCAGTACTGTCATCCCACACATTGACAAGTCCTTGAAAGCAAAAGCTAAAACTTCTCACACATAATTAGCTAGAACAAACTGGCGAAAGAATTAAATATAAAGTGTTCTGCTCAAAGACATGATCATCAATCTCCGGTTCATTCCATCGCCACTGATTTGGAAATGCAGAAAGATAGGCAAGTTATCCCGTTCTCCCACAAAAACCTTAAGGGGAAGAGAAAATGGTTTCAGACTCTTCTTAATCCTTTTTTTTTTTTTTAAATTATTATTTTTTCTATTTTATTTTTGATCTGGTTATCTTAGCTTGATTAATGCAGTCCCAATTATACTGTACAGAAATAAAAGGACTTCTAAGGCTTAATGATATTGTTCTGAGAAATAAAATAAAGCATTTAACCAATCATTTAAGATGTGTTGACCTTTCACATGGTAAACAATTTTAGGTGTCTAAACATCCCAATTTGTGCTCTGACTTATGATGGCCAATATTGGAAACTTTTTGATCAGACCTCTGGCTTACAAAATTTTTTCTTGTTTCTCTTAATAAAGTAAAACTATTAGCTCAGCAGCACAGTTGAAGTTCAGGTGTAACCTCTGCCCAGTTTTATTCAAAGTGCTGTTTACTATTTTCTTCAATGAGGTGAGAATTTTACCTCTCTGCTTTAACTTCTCAGCTAAAAAATTCAGACACAAACTGTTGAAACAGAAGGTGAATGTGAATAAAACTTTAAGCTTTAAGTGTAAATTTTTCATCATTTTGCCTCACTTATGCCAAATATAATGAGACTGGACCAGATTCTGTTCACTGTTTCATTAGTGAAGCTAAACCAACAAATTCCAAAGACTGAAGAAGGGTAATTGGAGGTACATTTTGCCCCTAAATGCTTCTGTTGCTAATCTGTCAGTAGAAACCTGCATAATTTTCCCATAAATATGCAAGATGAGCAGCATTGGCTGGATGAATTAGAAAAAACAGAAATGCCACACTCTACAATCAGCTTGTTTTCATCTGCTGTACACCTGGAGCAAGAACATTTATAATGTAGGTGGTGTATTTGGTGAAGTGAAAAAAAAATCTGTAGCTAATTTCTGAAGCTGAAAGCATTTTTTCTCTTTTCAGGGTGTATATTCAGTTTCTAGAGGTTTGTAATTATTTTAGCATGGGATATTTCTCTTTCATTTAAAATAAGAAGTCTTAGATAGCTAAAAAAAAAAAAAAAGAAGAAAAAAGATAAAGTCCCACAAGATGAAGCTCGTAACACATGCTTTTGGGGAAAGGTACATACCAAGCACATCTGTGTAAACATACACTAATTGTCTTCACAGACCATGCAGGGATACAGGGTTCTTAATTCTTGATAGGGAATTTTAGAGTGGAATCTATCGGACAGATACTACCACATGCATTTCAATTTCTGTATTATTGTCTGGTGTCCATAGAAATATGAGAATATTTGTCTTTTCCAGACCCCATAAAGATTTCCTATTGCCTCTCAGAGAACCAGGTTTGTCTCCTTATTTCTCTCTCTCTTTATAATGAATAAATGAAAATCTTAAGTTAGAATTTACCAGAATGTTCCACAGAAACAGCTGACAACCTCAGTTGCCCCTCAGGTGTGTCATCTATTCCTACCATTGCAACACTATTTCTACTTTTGTGGAGAAAAAAACCACCATGAACAGATTTCTGAAATTAGGAAGACACACCAGTTGCAGGCCAGAAACACACTTAGAGAAAGGACAACCATCCATACATTTTCTTAATTCCATGTATGAATTTCACAGAGGATGTTTGTTTCTGTACCAGGACACAGCTCAGAACCATGCAGAGCAGAGACTGACTGGGCTGCAGCAAGAAATCAGCTTGATTTTCCATTGTTAAGATATTGTGGTGACAGGCATTCCACAAAAATCCATTTGAAGAAATTAAAGGAAAATAGAATAGATGATTACTCTCTGTTCTGAGTAGGAATATACTGTATCTTATCCTGTCATTTCCATTTGGCAGGTACTCTCAACAGACCAATCCACAGATTACTTTCTTTAGTAATCTAGCAGAGTTCAATAGGTTATTTAGCATGATTTTTTTTTCTCAGTTATTTTGCTTAGGGAAAGAACCTATTTTGGCAAATAGGCTGTCCAATTTTGGCATACAAAGGATTCCTTTTCACTTAAAAAAAAAAAAAAAAAAAAAAAAAAAAAACCCAACACCCNAAAAAAAAATCCATCAGTCCAGCCCAAGTAGGAGCACAATTCCTTTGATATAAATACCAAAACCATGATGCTGAAAATATATCAAAAACTTTTGACCGCTCAGCTTTATCAAACTCTGTCTCACAAAAGAGATATTTGGTAAAGAGTCTCCTTGAGGTTACACCAGTACATTTTAATTAAAAATCTAATGAAATAATGTTCTATCAAATTATGTTGGACTGAAACTTACTGTATGTGCCAATTATAAAAAGTTAATTGCTATTTCAAAATTAAATCAAAGTATATTGAATTCTATTGACAAAACAACAAATATAGCTGCTTGTTTATGACTTTTTATAATTACAATTATAATTAATTTTTATAGAGGAATCAATAGCCTGTTGGAGAATTCTGAAATATTAAAGCTATCAGAGATATTTTTAAATCATGTAAATAAAATTGTGATGACATCAAGTCATGCAAGGAATTTATTAGCATACAAGATAGAAAGTCTATTGTAGATATACTAAGAGTTTGCTTTGAAGACTATGTAATTGCATAATGGTTTGGTTTGGAAGGAACTTTTGACTGTTATCTAGTTCCAAGCCCCCTGCCATGGGCAGAGACATCTTCCGCTAGACCAGGTTGCTCAAAGCCCTGTCCAACCTGGCCTTGAATGCTTTCAAGGGTTGGGTACCCACAGCTTCTCTGGGCAACATCTGCCACTGTCTGGCCACCCTTGGAGTGAAGAATTTCTTTCTAATATCTAATCTAAACCAACCTTCTTTCAATTTAAAGCCATTCCTCCTTGTCCACTACAGGGTCTTGTAAAGAGACCCTCTCCAGCTTTCTTGTAGGCTCCCTTCAGGTACTGGAAGGTGCTATAAAGTGACCCCAGGCCCATCTCTTTTCCAGGCTGAACAACCATATCCGTTTCAGCCTTTCCTCATAGGAGAGGTACTATATCCCTCTAATCATCTTCACAGCCCTCCTCTGGACTCACTCCAACAAGTCCATTTCTTTCCTGTGCTGGGGATCCCAGAGCTGGAAGCAGTACTCGAGGTGGGATATCACGAGAGCAGTTTAAAAGGACAGAATCACCTCCCTTGACCTGCTGGCTACGGTCCTTTTGACGCAGCCCAGAATACAGTTGGCTTTCTGGGTTTTCTGCAAGCGCACATTGCTGGCTCACATTCTTGCCCACCACCACCCTAAGTCCTTCCCTTCAAGGCTGTTCTCAATTCATTCTCCGTCCAGCCCGATTTGTGATTGGGATTGCCACAACTCAGGTGAAGGACTTTGCACTTGGCCTTGCTGAACTTCATGAGGCTCACACAGCCCCACCTCTCCAGCCTCTCAAGGTGTCCTTGATAGCATCGCATCCCTCCAGCTGTTGACATCACCACGCAGCTTGGTGTCCTCAGTGAAGTTGCTGAGCATTCTTTTAATCCCACTGTTCACATCACTGAAAAAGTTGTAGAACAGCACCAGTGTGGTTATGTTTCCCCTTTTTCAGTAAGTGGGAACTTCAGTGGACTGTCACAGCTTCTCAAATAGGATAGTGACTTAACAGCTTCCTCTGCCAGCTCCCTCAGGACCCATGGATACATCTTATCAGGTCCCATGGAAATGTACACCTTCAGGTTTCTTAGATGGATCTTCCACAGTAGGCAATTCTTCATTCTCCCAGTTCCTGCCTTTGTTTTTTGCAGCTTACATGTCTGAACCACTTGAAGAATTTAGCAAAAAAAAAATTGAGTACCACAGCCTTCTTTAAATCCTCAGTAGCCATGTCTCTTCTTTCCTTCCAGAAAAGACACACTTCTTCTCTAGACTTCCTTTTATTTCCAATGCACCTACAGAAGGTTTTCTTTTTGCTCTTGATGTCACTGTCCAGGTTTAATTCTATCAAGACTTTAGCTTTCCTAACCTTATTCCTGGCTGCTCAGAAAATTTCTCTGTAATCCTCCCAGGCTATCTGTCCTCAACTCCACCCTTTATAGGTTTCCTTGTAATGTTAGTCCAGGATCTCCTTGGTCATCCCCACAGGCCTTCTGTCATTTGTCTGACCTCTCTATCGGGATGCATCACTCCTGATGATCCTTGAATATGACACAGGTTTCTTGGGCCCCTCTTCCCCTACAGGGCTTTATCCCTTGAACTACCAAGCACATCCTTGATGAGGCCAAAGTCTGCTCTTCTGAAGTCTGGGTTAGAAAGTTTTCTGTGCATCCTCCTCACAGCCTTAAGAATCTCGAACTCCACCATTCCATAGTCACTGCAGTCAAGGTTGCTTTTGAGCTTCACATTCCCCATCAGTACCTCCTTGCTGGCAAGAGCAGAGTCTATCATAGCACCTCTCCTAATTGGTTCTTCTGTCACTTGGAGAAAGAAGTTATCAACAAGCATTCCAACAACAACATTAATTGTTTATGCCCTGCTATGTTGTCCCTCCAACAGATAACTGGAGTAGCTGAAGTCACTCGTGAGAACCAGGGCTTGTAAATGTGAGCCTGCTTCTTTTTGTCTATAGAGGGTCTCATCAGCTCAGCTTTCTGTTCAGGCAGTAAGTAGCAGACTCCCAGTATATTATCAACTGTACCTTCCCTCCCTTTAATCCTGACCTGTAAACTCTCAGTTGGCTCCTCATCAATCCTCAGGTGAATGTCCATGGACTCATATACAGCTGGTCATTGACAAAGAGGTTGATAACCCCAGCCCATATTCCCTGTCTGTCCTTCCTAAAGAGCCTGTATCCTTCCATTCCAGTACTCTAGTCACAGGAGACATCCCTCCACATCTTCATGATGCCAATAAGATCATAGCCCTGCAGGTGTGTGCGCATGAACTCCTCTTGCTTATTCCCCATGCTACATGTGTTTGCTTAGAGGCATTTAAGTTGGGTCCCTGATGAAGACTGGCTGGAGCGGCTGGAATTCCTTTGTGTTGCTCTCCAGGTGGTCTTCTGCTGACCTGTAAACCATCTCCAGGTTCTGGGCATCTCTTCCTTGCCCTGGCGTCAAATTGGTGGGAGTGGGATGGATGGAGGTTCCACTCCCCCAATAAATTTAGTTTAAAGTCCTCTTCATCAGCTTGACAGGCCAGACTGAAGATGCTCTTCCCCTCCTCTTACAGATGGACCCCATCAGCCCCCAGTAGACCAAGTTCTCCAAAGTGGGTTCCACAGCCTGAACAGCTGAACCCCTGCCTTGCGGCACCAGTCCCGTAACCATCTGACCGTTTGCTAGAGTCAGCTGTCCCTTTCAAGCCTTTTTCTTTTGACCAGGAGGATTGATGAAAATCTACCAGCACTCCAGAGACCCTTACCACCATTCCCAGGGTTCTGTAATCCTTCTTGATACTCCTGGAATATACCTACTTTGCAAGGTACTACAAAGAGAATTAATACTAGCCCAGTCATGGCCAGTAAATTACTGTAGTGCAAAAGAAATTACTTAGACATTGTAATTCTACTGCCGAGTACATTTCTTCTGCTTTTTAGGGNTGAGGTTCCACTCCCCCAATAAATTTAGTTTAAAGTCCTCTTCATCAGCTTGACAGGCCAGACTGAAGATGCTCTTCCCCTCCTCTTACAGATGGACCCCATCAGCCCCCAGTAGACCAAGTTCTCCAAAGTGGGTTCCACAGCCTGAACAGCTGAACCCCTGCCTTGCGGCACCAGTCCCGTAACCATCTGACCGTTTGCTAGAGTCAGCTGTCCCTTTCAAGCCTTTTTCTTTTGACCAGGAGGATTGATGAAAATCTACCAGCACTCCAGAGACCCTTACCACCATTCCCAGGGTTCTGTAATCCTTCTTGATACTCCTGGAATATACCTACTTTGCAAGGTACTACAAAGAGAATTAATACTAGCCCAGTCATGGCCAGTAAATTACTGTAGTGCAAAAGAAATTACTTAGACATTGTAATTCTACTGCCGAGTACATTTCTTCTGCTTTTTAGGGGGGGATAAAATTCTTGTCCAGAAAATTCTTTTGCTATTAAATTGTATAAATTTAACTTACCGTTTTTCTTCCTCTCCTTTATTCCTTTACCCTAAACGTACCTGTTCAGTTAGGATACATATAAATTGTGAAGTACGGCTGTAAATTTCAGATACTTTAACATTAAAGACACCTTTGTGCTTATCAGTCAGCACCTTTGCTTTATCCCCATGACTCTGGCATATAGATGCATGGTAGGACATCTGTCCTGCTGTGGTGTTAATCAGATGAGAACGATCCTGCTGGGAGTTGTGGTAATTACAGTGGGATAGCTCATTCCTTCCTGAACTCTCTCCATGCCTTCATTTTTCTCAATAGCAACAGAGATACTAATAAAAACAAATGTTAATTATGTCAGTTTATCATGTCCCTCTTTCTTGGCACATTTGTTTAATGGCAACTATCAGTGTGCAAGAATTCCACTGGCAACTTTTCCAGTTCAGCTGTTCCCTCCTTTCCTTGATGTAACTACCTTGAATATTTTTTTATGATAACACAAAGGTGAAAAGAAGCACAAGATTTTCACATGTGTCTTGTTTGCTGATATTCAGAGAGTTCTCTACTGAACTTACTGTGTCTTTCACAAACTCTCACATGGTATTTATAATTTTTTAATATTTTTAGAGAGCAGTTTAGCAGCAAGGTTTTAGGAAGCACAAGTCAGAAACTCAGATACATATTGTCTTATATCTCTACCTAGGTGAAGAAGTTAATGCATTTTGCACATTAAGGAGGAAGAGAAATTTTAATCTAGGGTAGGACCAAACTAAGGTAAACTATTCATTCAAGTCTTTTCTAACAGCTTGTAATTTAATTTTTACTCAGATTCCCTAACAAGTGTGTTGCATACACGTAAGGTAGCATAAATAATTCTCACTTATGTCTTATTAATCATCACTTGTGATACAGCTATACATTAATAATAATAATGAATATTAATTATGTCTTTCTATTATTTAATTTAGATTTCCAGGCTTTTAGTTCTTACACACTAGAAATTTGATAATAAAAATTATTCACTTATGTTAATTCTTGTAAATAAAATTAATGACAATATTCCACTCATTTGTTTCAGAACGCTGTTCAGCAGTACTAAAGTAATCAAGATTATGAGGAACATTTAGAGAATTCAGTTCAAATATCTGAAGTAGTAGCACTCAAATAACAAACACAAGATCATAAACTTTTATCACTCTGCATGTTAATTCTTATAGTGGTGAAAGTGATGATACCTATGAACAAAGAGGTATAAAAATGGATTGTGACCTTTGTCTGCACTTCTGAAATATTTGGTGGTAAAGGATGAACTTTTTTACAAACAAATTTACTGGGTCATTGTTTCACAGCTGCAGCTGAATAAAAAATAACAAGGAAAGAAAATCTGAATGCTTGTAAAATGTATTTTGTGTTATTACATCTGGACTTTTCTTAATCACAACAGATTCCAGTGATCCTATCTGATTATTTAATCTATCTTTTCACCTGTGCATTTAATATACAGATTTTATCAGTGAATCTGTCAACTCTGTTTACGTATTTGCCAGGGAAAACACATATATTGAAATGGAAGTCCATTGTAGGCAGTCTGAGTTACCAAAATTGAAATCCAGCTAAGTAATTATCATATGCAAAAGTTTCAAAACTATTATACCTTTCTATTAGAGGCACAATATAACAGTATATTCTGGAGTGTTTTCAAGTATGCAATTATAAATATAGATACATATTTATATTTAATAATGAACGCGAAAACATGACACACAATATACTAATGAATATAAAAATAAGAAATTTATCTTTCCAGAAACTCTAGAATTAAATTATCTCGAACTTGGTTAGTATAGGTAACAGCATTAGGCTCTAGTCATGCTTTGTCTTGCATGAGTCATGACTTTTGAATGACTCCTGAGATCTCAGCTGATTGTCCTGTCAACTCCCAGTCCTTAAAAATGTTCAGAGTTAGCATGGATGCTGAGAACTGTGAGAATGAAGGATACAGACAACTGAACGGATGGAAAGACAGATAGATAAATGGATATTTATGTCTTTATGTAGGAAGATAATGTATAAATTGTGCTTCTTAACACACAAAAATGTGAATAGGTGTGTAGAAATCAGTGATTATCTACTTTCTCATTGTAACTTAACAAGTAGATTTTAAAAAAATGCAAATATAGAAGACAGACACTAACTCAACTTCCAATCAAGCAGATTTATATGACAGGTCAACTTTCAATCATTTTCAGATTAAATGAAATTTGGAGACAGCTTGTTTTAAATTTTTCCTCAAATTAAGTAGTATTCAACTGCACAGCTGTGCTCAGCCCACAGAAAAATGTACTTTTGCCACTGAAGAAAATAATCTGAACACACCAACCATTAATTGCAATGTATTATAGGTCATACAGGTTTCAAAAGTCTAAAGAGTTGGAGACTTAGTGTCACTTACCAAATAATCTGAAATTCTTTGAGGGCAAATGGGATTGGGCTCTTTAATGACTTGAGCACTTTTGAAAACAGAACTTCTTGCAAGCATTCTGACAGAATTTCTATGACATTTTTGTCAGGGTCAAATTTCACGCTTGAGGTTTAACCTTCATTATTGCACTTTCATGTCAGCAGGATACTGCTCATATAAAAGACATTATATCAGTCTAAAACTAGTATGTTGAATTAAGCATTCAGTCTCCAACTGTGTGCATTTTATTTTTTTTTTTTGTTCCTTGCTTTTTAACATAGAATTTATTTGCATACCAATTGGGATATTCATTTCTTCAATCTTAGGCTATTTTGCTTCATACTTTTTGTTTCTTCTTCTTTTTTTTTTTTTTTTTTTTTTTTTTTTTTTTTTTTTTTTTTTTTTTTTTCTTTTGTTCTTTTCTCCAGTGTCTGCCTTTTCCATTGGCTCCAAACCTGCAGCTCTGTAGAGGCAGACTTGACCTAGTAACGGGGATGTTGTGGTGGATTGACCTTGGATTGACCTGGAGGCCAGGTACCAAATAAACCACTCTATCACTTCTCTTCAACAGGAGTGGGGTGAAAAAAATTGACAAACAGCTCATGGGGTGACACGAAGACAGGGTGATCATTCATCAATTACTACCATGGGAAAACAGACTTAAATTTGGGAAAATGATTTTGATCTGTTACCAATCAAATCAGAGTAAGATAAGTTTCTGAAACAAAGACAAATCTGAATACACCTGTACCACAACTCTCACTTTTTTCTGGGTTCAACTTCACTCTCGATTTCTTTATGTACTCTCCTTGGTGGCACAGAGGAATGGGCAATGAGTACTGAGGTCAGTTCATCGCAGGTTGTCTCTACCACTCTGCCTCACCAGTCTTCTTCCACGCTCCACTGTGGAGCTCCTCCCATGGGAGACAGTCCTCCATGAACTTCTCCAACATTGGTCCTTACAATGGGCTAGAGCTCTTCACAAACTGCTCCAGCATGGGTCTCTTCTTCTCAGACCTTGGTGTCAGCAACTGTTATTTCTCTCACATATTCTCACTCCTCTCTGCCAGCAACTGTTGTGCAACAGGTTTCTTCCCCTCTTAAATATGTTATCACAGAAGTGCTACCACCATTACCACTGTTTCTATTGAGTATACTTTCCTGTAAGTCTTGACTGGATAATTCGTACTTCACCTTGATCACAGAGATTCCTTAAAGTTTTGTTTTGTTTTGTTTTGTTTTGTTTTGTTTTGTTTTGTTTTGTTTTGTTTTGTTTCTTTTTTTGCTGCCCATGGCAAATTAGTGAAGCTGTTTCAGTAATCAGAGGGAGAAACTAATTTTTACTGCTGGAGATCCCAGAGCAAACTGGCCAGTTAAGATTTGAAACAAAGGGTTGAAAAGATGAATAATGCATTTCTCTTAACATAGAAATAAATCCAGACAATTTGAGGAATATGATAACCAAGAGGGAATGTAATAGGGTAGACAAAAAAAACTTTGGCTGATGGAAATAATTATTTCAGAATATCATTTAGGAGTTTCTGAACACTGCTGGAATAGGGAATCATAGGGAAGAAAACTACTGAGTATTAGTCTTGCCCTAATACCTTCAATGAATAGCTTAAAAAGAAAAAGCACCAGAGCCCCAAAATCTCCAAGAGAACCTAAAGCTCTCCACAACATTGCTTAACACTTATGAAAGCTCCTTTTGCCTTTGTTTTGCCTATTCACAGGAGACACTGAGTTAGTATACCCTGCAGCTCTTTATAATGAACTTACCCTTTAAGTGACTGATGACACAGTCTTTGCTTCTTATTTGTGCTTTGAAAAGTTATAGTAAGTCAAAAGGGTTTTTTGCCTTCGCTCTATGGATTCTTACGTCCTCCTCCTTTAACAACTGTCTAGAGAATGGAACAAAATTGTTCCTTCTATCAGATGGCCTGATTGGTGAATTTCAGGAATCTTCAGCTGGTGTGTAACATAACTTGGTTTTCTTTGACTGATCAATATCAGCATTGCCTAGCATTATTATAAGACAGTGATGAAACCTTATAAGATAAGTCTTTTTGCCTTAATGGTGGTGAGAGGAGTGACAAGTCTTCAGCTAATATAGAAAGCTGAACTCTTTTAACTTTAGTAGAAGATGTATATGGTAACTGAAGACCTGGACTCACTATTAAAATAAAACACATTCATAGCATAATCCTGCAGTAAGCCTGGTTTCTGTAAAGTATTTTACCAGTACATCTATGGAAAACTGAATCTTCATTTGATAGCAAAGAAAGTTTTGAAAAAGGTCTTTCCTGGACTAATAATGAGTTTTTTCTAGGATACATGAGTCTGACATACAATAATCCACATTGTAGCTTTGGAAGTGTCTCTGCACTTTTCTCCTACTCACTAAAAAAATAGATGGTTGCCCATTTCCAAGGTTGTGCTTAATTTCAAGGAACAGCAATTTAATTAGTGTAAAAATCATGCAAACATACATATTTCTCTTCAACCAAATGATCACTTTCATCACATGAATTTTTCTTACAATCCAGTCTGCTACGGAAATATGCACTATTCAGACAAAGGCTTTATCAATTCATAGGATCCAACATATTCTGAATTGAAGATGTGTGCAAATGACAATGATGTGCTCTGCAATTTCCCTTATGATTTGGATAATATTAGTAAGAGAATCTAGGCTAAGTTAAGTATTGTCATTTTTCTCTTTATAAGGAAAAAAATGTCTTTCACAGTGCAAATCTTCTGCCACTGAATTTTTTTGTTCACATCAGTCAACTTTTCCATCATAAAAATGGTTTCACGTGATCTCTATGACCATTACATTTACTTCTTTCTCTGAAACATATTCTGGATGAAGATGTTTGCTGGTTTGCTGGTGGGTGTTTTGTTTTGTTTTGTTTTTCATTTAAAAATAATAAGCAGAGACATCTCATTTTAATTTGTTTTTACATTTCAGAATGTGGAAAGCAGAAACGTATCATTCATTCCCAGAAATTTCTTTTTGGTGTAACTAATGGACAAGAATTCTGTAAAAAATTTTGATCAGAGTCTCATTTAGTGTGAAGTACACTAGTACACATAGCAATCCAAACGTATCTAGGCAAGATATGTCCCAGGCATCCATCCCTAACTTGCAAGGTAGGGACAAAAGAACCTTATATTCTAAATTAAGATGAAATTTGTTGGTTTAAAAGCAAACAAACAAACAAGCAGACAAACAAACAAATTTGTTGTTAATACTGTTAACAACAATTATTAAATGCTACCATATTGCTTAAAAATGAAAATTGTTGGGTTTTGGGCAACAAAGAGTTTTTTAGACATTCCAGATCTCCCTGCAACCAATAGGGTATATGTCTGTTACTTTCTATATAATCAATTCTCTTCATGGTCCCAGTCAAAGGAAATCTTGAGCATAAGATAAATTTTATTGTATTACTAATATATTGTTAAATCATACAGACACCTGGGAGCTTCATCAGTCACAATTAAGACATGAAAATCTAGACTTTTAGAGACAAACTGATATTTCTTGCAGAAGATTTTAAGCGTTACATACTTATGAATCATTTATCTTAAAGACCTACTGAATCATCCACTGTGTGAAATTTTGACTGGAGCATGGAAATGCATGTTTAGTAGATAAGAAGTTGATGTTTTACAAAATGTATGCTCAAATGCTATCCAAGATAATTACACTTGCCTTGCTTCTTGCATTCCATCAAGCACATTTTCCTTATTCTAATTTTTAAAAAAAAATTTCCTGTTTCAAGCATCAAAGGTCCCCTGTATTTTCAAACTGCGGAATGAAGGCACATTCTTTCTCTGTGCTCTTTGTCTAATCTTGCGTGGTGTTGGTTTTAATAAACTTGTAACACATATTTTGGGATACTGGGGGAAAATCAAAGGGCTTACATATTCATATATATAGATATATAATTAAAGATGAGAGGACAGCCAGTAAAATTCCTGTAATTTAGAACTATAGAAGATGATTTATATAATTAGATATTGTTATTACGGTAAGTATCAACAGTGTAGAATTTTTGTAAGTTATTATTTATCTGTGACTGGAACAACTGAAATATTTTGCAATAAACATAAATAGTGCTTCTATTAAAATAAAGAAGCACAGATTCTTGACAAATCTTTCCGGTAAGGTAAATTTTATAATATCTTTCCATAGTGGGGACCTTGACTAGGCCTCCACACAGCTAAATAAGTGTAGGAGCACACACAGGGCCTCAAGTTTCCTGGAATAGCTGTTTCATATCTGGAAATGTATTCTATATAATATAAAATTTACAATATATAATATACAATATATGTAACGTATAGCATATAATATGTAACATAGAATATAGTTTATTATATATTATTATATGTTATGTATTGTATATATGTACATAATATTTATTGATATCATATATTATGTATTATATATGATATCTATTTTATAATCTGATATTCATATGTGACTTCTGATGATTGCTATACCAAAACATCTGGGCCCTACCTGAAACCCCTACCTCATAAATCCAAAGTCCTAAAAAAGCACTAATTTCTAGTCTATGAAAGTATAGAAAGTCAGGAATTAAATTTGAACACTGGCCCACAGTCATCTACCTTTTTAGTTTTCTCTCTGGGCCAGCTATGAATGAGTCTCCTGTAAGACTGAATGTGAGTGGAGTTTGGAGCATACTATACTATGAAAAGTCTTGCTCCAAAGGTCGGTGTGCAGGACTGCATTAGTTTTGTACTCCTTCATGTTGTCGTCTTCTGGCACTTTTCTGGCATCATCCTGCTACACCATCCCTCTCACTCTCCCTTATATAATACCCTTTATAGGAACATCCTATAAAGGTCTTTTCAGGTCCATTCTATAAAACACCATTCTGATGGACTAAACATAGCCCTTAAATTCTTCCAGACATGTTGAAATGAAAAATATAAAGAACAGAAGGCCACATAAACATGTGATGTATGTGTCAATGCTACAAGAACGCCCTACAAGACCCATTGAGGATTCAGAGCTAAAGTTATCTATTGAGGAAGTGACGGTCTATTCTAGGAGTCAGGTGGATGTTGTCTGTGCCACTTGGCCTTAGGCCTAGGTCTGTCTTTTATTCAGCCACAGAATGTTTGGATTCATATAAACTAAAACTTTCTAGTGGTGCTGATGAAGAGTGTAACAGAAGCAGAAAATTATAATTCATATGGTAGTGATATGAAAACAAGCAATTCCAAAATTTTAAGCACTTCCAAAATCTAGCAGCTTCCAAACTGTTTAATTTGAATAGGAAAACAGAAAGAACTTTTTTCTTCTTTTATTTAAAAAGAAATACTTAGCCCAAAAAAATCAATTTGTGTTAAATAATGCCAACAAAAACCCCCAATAAATAACTAATTTAGTCAGCCATGGGTGAGTGTTCTTTCGTTGTACTCAATAACAGATTTCATTAAAAAAAAAAATACACTAGAGAGCTTATTTTTATCCTTCTGTTGCCAAGTGTACTTCTTTATCTCTATTTTATATTTTTAATATGAAGAACTAGCTAGCCTCTGATGGCAAGAGTTACATCCAAAAAATCAACAGTGTTCACTGATGTTGCCTTGGGTCTTAGTGTGTGTTCAGTATTGAGGATGGAGGGAGTGTTGCACAGTTCTATTTGGATCTCAATAGGAAGGATACAGAAGCAAATGGTGTAATAAGACATCTGTTCAAGAAAGAGAAAATAATGCCAGAAATATAAATAGTGAGTAACTCTTACTTCCCTTCAGATGCTGGGCACCCTGAGCTCACACAGCATCAGACATCAGAGAGAGCCTGGATGGATCTTCCCATTGTGCACTGCTCAGATCCTGCCTATTAAAAGATTCAATTTCCTTTTTATACCGTGGTGTCTTTTAGCCTGTGAAGAAAACCATGTATCTTCTCTTGATAAGCTGGTATCTTATCTCATGCCACCCATCAGTGCAGGCTGCTCCAGGAGATGGTCCTGCAGGGGTTCCTTGTGCTGCACAGGGCCTGCTCCAGCCCAGAGTACAAGCCTGTAGAGTGGATGTGGAATGTTCCAGGTTACTAGCTCCTCAAGATCCCCAATGCACTGTTTCTCATTACTGCTATCAGTCTATGTATCTATTTATCAAGAACAATAAACACAAAAGTTGAAAACCTTGGTGTGATATCTTGTTCTTTTCTATATATTTTGAGCACAATAAACCTTCTAAAAAAAGCCAAAAGCCAATGTTTTTTAAGATATATATTTTTCAAACTGTCCTTCAAAGTGCAGAAATATTATTGATACTTTTAAAGTTTCCTAGTTATTATGTGTGAATGCTTGGACTCAGCAGTACTGACTTCCGGAATTTTTAGTTCTTCCTCCTGAATGTTCTGTATTTATTATCATCTAGCTGCAGAAAGACTTGATATCAATGCAATAGTATGTAGCAGCTGAATCTAATTATGACTCTGTTTCATCAAGTTTACGAGTGTTTCGTCATTTTGAACAGCTGTGATAAAAATGGTAAGACAAATTAAAACACAGTGGCTATTTTACTAATAGAACAACTTTATAAATTTGGCCGATATTGTGAAAGTCTGCAATATTTTGCAAGATACTTCCCTGTTAAACCTGGCCTCCCTCTGAAGTACACACACACACACACCCTACACTAGTACAGGAGGATTTTAGTACCTTATGAAAAAAGGCCATTCAGAATTAATGGAGCAACTCCTTCTGTTTGGGAATAGATATTTCAGCTGTTCATATTACAGCGTTGCAATTCAAGGAATGGTAGGTCCTCCTACCAAAAAGACAGCCACCAATGAAGTGATAATACTTTAACTAGAATATAAATTCATTTCAGCTCCCATTTTTCTGCTCAGAGGTTTATACATCCTGTTATTACCATCAAAATATGTTGAGATGTCTTTTTTGTTATTATCATTATTGAAAATATAAGCATATTAAAAAAATACATAATTTACTAGGTGTTACAATGTAGAGAAAGTACCAGGTCTTACAACAAAACCATTTTCAGTCTAATTAGACACAGAAGGTAAGACAAACATAAGGAAAATACTCACTGACTTGTGTGCAGCCGTAGAGCTTGCCAAGGAAATGTTTGATTTACTGATATCCAGCTTTTCTCACTAGCCAACACAGTAGAAATTTTCTTGAGGATTCCTCCAGTGCAGACACAGTTGGATGCAGAGCTGTAGTGGCAGCAGCCAGCTCCTCACTTGTGTCCATTTTATAACAGACCCAAGCTATGGTCCTACAACAGCTGCCCTATGCTGTCACTGCCAAATCAAGTCATCCAGTTTTCAGCTTATTCCCCCAGAGCTGGAGAGGCAGATGACCAGTGGGAATAGGCCTGGTGTCAGTATTATTCTTCCTGTTGAGCTATACACAAGCAGAGGCCCAATGCTGAAGCCTTAAGCTTTAGACCACAACGCAGAATATAGAATTTCCATGGAATTTTCTCTTCCCAATATTGCTCATGTGGTATCAAAGGAAAAATTTGTTCAACTTGTTGAGATAACAAGCATAAGGGGAAAGTTCTCTTCGAAATATCTCTCTGGATTCATAATACATGTCAATAAATGTTATTCCTACTTCTGTAAAATATTAATTCATACCAGTGGAGGATTTGGTGCTAAATGATTTTCTTAAGCTTGCCCAATTCACACAAATATGAATATATGTAAACCAGGCATCTGCANTATTTTTAAAAATTGAAAATAAAAACACCCGCTCAGGTCTGCCTAGATTTTGTCTAATTTAGAACTAGCGGGATTCAAGTGTAGCTTTTGCCTTAAATCTGTGAGAAACTGGCTGCTTTTAACTTGTAACTGACCGCAGTGGTCTTTGCAGGGACTTCTGAATGGTTAATTACCACTGAAAGTAATGTTCAGCTAGAACACACCTCCTAAGGCAAATTTCCCCGGTGCAGGTAGTGGAGGAACAAATTGACTGTTTCATGGACTATAGTTCAATTGTCCATATGGCCATAAAAGGCCTGAACCTAGAGGGATCTGACTCCCCATTCTTCTGTTCCAAATCGGCATGGTCAGAAATGTTCAATATGCTGGGAGGTAGCAACCAGGAGTTTAATTATGGCAAGGATGTACTTGTGTTTTTAAACTAAGTGGCACCTGTCGTGGTACTTGTGTTCATCGCTTAGAAAGCTTTTTCTTTTAATAGCAATGTATTCACCTTGGATAAAACAGGTCAGCTCACTTAGGAGACTTTCAGTAGAAGTGTTAGTGCCAGAAATAATTTGTGGTTCCTCAACAACACTACAGAAAGTAGAAGAGTGGGGTATCTGTGTTCAAATGCTTGTTTTTCTGGTATCCCATTGCTGTAAGGCTTCCAGACCCAGGTCAGGGAGACTCAAAAAAGCTATCTGAGAGATAATCAGAATTTTTACAAGGATAATCTCAGGATGTAAGTATTTGACCTGTAGTCTGGTCAGAAAAATATGGATACAGCCAGAGACATGAAGCAGGAAGGTAGGACATCTCATCCAGAATAACATTTGACTCTTCCAAAGATGTGTTGTTACTCTATTTAAGTCCTGTTGCCAAAGCCCTTGTTCCTAGTTCCAATTTCATAAATGCAGTAACTGAACAATTACTGAAAGATGATAGAGATTTAAAACATCAGCAATACATTCAAAAGGGTGAACTACTAAAATCAGTGTTAGCAGGCCAGTTCTCATGATTCTATTGATCTACAAATTGAAAAGAGGCAGTTTTTCCTTGAAGTCCTGTTTTCATACCATCACAGGACAAAGAATATATAAAGCCACTACAACATAAAAGCAAAACTGTGCACTGACTGTAAAATTACACAACTTAATCTTGAGGAAGGTGAGTAAGTACTTGTACAGGATCTGGTGCCTGATGAACTGTTTGACCAAACCTATATTTCATCAAATAGAAGAAAATAGATAATATTTTTATTTATATCAATGAATGATTAATCACCTCTGAACTCTGAACGCGTGGTTTGTCAATACAGTTGTTCCCCAACTAAATCTCTCAGTACCCAAACTTCTTCCCATCTAAATTTTTAGACAACAGACATCTTAATCAGAAATAATTGTTGTCAGGAGGAAAATTCCATAAACCACAGACAGAAGCTAATTGTGTGATATTAGAGGTGGGAGCCCTGCGGCATTCAGTACTTTAAATAATATCACTGAGAAAACCCATCAGTATCTCATGAATTTCAGAGGTAATCTGAAAACTGTTTTACAAACTGGTACAACATATTAATTCAAATATATCCTAACATAGATTTTGGAGAGATGTTAGCAAAGCATATTTTTATCAGTTTTAACAAAAGTTAGACAGATTTCAACTTTTTTCATTATTATTTTGAGGCAAAAGTACTTACAAGTGTACTTTTATTTTGTATCTGGCACCATAGACTTTTGCACAGCTAAGTTGTATAGCGGGTCACTGACCATTTCCCCTTGGGTTACAGGGGCTTTGTTCTGCTCCCTGTTCCTGTCTTCCAGCTCGGGGTACCCCAAAAACAACTGGTCTTGCTATTAAAGCCTGAAGAAAAGAAGTCATTAAGTACCTCTGTCTTCTTTTTGTCACTCTGGAAGTCCAGGGTAGCAATTCTGCTGACTTCCCTCCTTACTTCTGCAGGACTCAAAAACTATCAAGACGGCCTCCAACCATCACATCACTCACCAGCCCTTCTCCGTTCACAAACAGGTCCAGTGGGCACACCTTCCCTAGTTCGCTAGCTCACCAGCTGTGTCAGGAAGTTATTTTCTACACATTCCTACATTCCTACCCTAGGAACCTCCTACACTGTTTCCTCTCTGCTGTGATGTATTTCCAACAGACATCTGGTCAGTTGAAGTCCCCCTTGAGAACAAGGACTGGAGGTCATGAGACTTCTTCCAGTTCATAGAATATTTCTTCTGTCTCTTTATCTTGGTTGGGTGGTCTATAACAGAATCCCACCAGGATGTCTGCCTTGTTGGCCTCCTCCCTGATTCTTACCCCTAAACACTTGACTTTCATCACCATCATTAAGCTACAGACACTCAAACTCCTCCCTTACAGGGCTACCCCACTGCCTGTCCTTCCTTGCCGATACCTTCTGAAGAGTTTAGAGCCATCCCTTGCAGCATTCCTGTTGTGAGAGTCATTCCACCATGCCTCCATGATGACAACTGTGTGATAGTTTTCTTGCTGTCCAATGTCTTCCAGCTCCTCCTGTTTGCCTCTAAGATTTTATATGGTTGGCTTAACATGCAGAAGATGTATCTTTTCAGATGTTTTTATTGACAGTAGTTAAAAATTTGGATGGAGGTTTAAAGCAGTAGATGTGGTACTTTGTTGCAAAAAGTGGAAGCTGATCTAGTGAAATTAACTAGGCAGTGTGCAACTTCCTGACAGAACCAGCCAGGTCTCAGTCTACCACTAACAGGGATCACAAAATATTCTCGACAAATTATTATTGTGTTGACCATCTTTACCTATATGAAGAGAGTTCACATTTAAATTCATTGTTCTGGGGGGGGTGTACACATAATCTGTAGGAGGCTATAGCTTTGGAAGTTATGCATATTTCTTTGCAGAATCTAGTTCTAGATAAACATCCTCCAAAGTGTTCAAAAAAGGTTGCATTATGAGTTTTAAGCTGTAGATATCCACGTCTTCTGGGTCATTTCCTGCAGTAAAACAGCATGAAAATCTCTGATAAAAAGGATGATTTATTTCTTATAGAATATAATTTTTAACCTGTGGACTTGAATACATAATTTTTGAATAGTCTTGGGGGGGAAAAAAGAAAGAAAATGTTGAATTCATGGAAAAATGTAATGTTTATGACTTTTAAATTAATCCTTCTCCCAGAACTTTTTAGGATACGAAACAGTTCAGAGACATGAAAAGCCATTGTGAATATCTGACTATCTAAATGATGTAAAGATTTTTTTTTCCTTTAAAATGTATTCTCTATATTTTCTTTCTAAATCAAATATTTGTATGGCATACACTCTTTTAGATTCTGAAAAATACTTTCATGCAACTGCCAAAATCCTGATAGCTCCTCTCTTGAACAGATGTAGTAATTGCTAGAAATTTCCTGAGAGAGTCTATTCTCCAGAGATTTTCTACATATTTGCCAATTAGTATGGATAGTTGGATAGGCAGCCAAATTTTTGTGATGTTTATCTGAAGCATATCAGTGAGCCTGTTGTGGTTCATCCATTGCTAATGAGAGAATTAAATTTACGCAGATGTATGTATACTGTTGAGAATATTATTGGTAAAATCTGTTCCACTCAGAAGGCAGGGTCCATTTTGTCATTAATTTCAATGGGACCAGAATTTAATCCATTGTACAAAAGCACTGCATAAAGTAGGCGATTCAAAATGAATCTACAGACTGCTACCTGTGCTAGAATTCTGCAATCCTGCAAGAAGATAAAGTACATGAAAAGAAAATAGCAGTGAAAATTTTTCAAATTGTCTATTACCTTACACATTGGGAAGTTGTATATAAAATGTGTATTTGACAGCTGCAAAGAAATTCTGTTCTACTTAAATTATGCCAATAGTGGGTATAAATAAAACTAAGATGTGGACGCACCAAGTAATAAATTATAAATAGAGGGGTTTTTTTAATCTTCTCACATCAATAATTTTTTATCATTTGTCATAAAGCTACAAGCCCCTTTGACATTTTGGTCCACTTGTCCTTATTTAGCTTCCAGATGTTAATAAATGAAATCAGCTACTCTCCAGGTTTTCCTAAACATCCCAAAACTTTTCCTTGGGCATTTAAGCTGTTTCACTAACTGGGCCTTGGAGACTTTTTTGTTCTATTTTTGGTCATATAAATTTCTTTTCACTGTACTGCAGATTTATACAGCCTATTCTCATTATACTCTTTCTTCATCTTCAAACCTCTTCCTCCCAACCAGCTTGATTCCACTAGTTCAACTACTGCATGCCTTTGCAATGCCCTTCCATATGAGACCATGAACAGAGGATTGGCTGTGTTTTCCAGTCAGAATTAAAACCCCATTTGTTCAGCTTGACTTATGCTCAGTGACAGCTCTGTGTATTTCTCACTGTGATGTGAATACATGAAGGACACAGTATAAAGATGCACTGAATTACATTGGGTTGTGTGGAAAATGTGATTGGAGTAATTACCAGTGTCCAAGTTTTTATCCTTGCTTTCATTAAAGTCGCTATTATGCCAATGACAGAGATAAATAATAGAATTTTTTTATTAGTGTCTATCTTGTCTAAAATGTGAAAGACAAAAAAAAAAAAAAAACCAAACAAAAAACAACAACAATAACAATAAAGAAGACAGCAAAAATGTAATATAAAAAACCACAAAAGCACTTCTTAACAGGGCAGGTATAAATGTCACAAATCAAGTAAGACCAAATATGTGGTGTTAATTATTCTTACTTATTTAGTCCAGGTCATAATATAAAAAGTGGGGGATGCTTGTAAAAAAGATAATCAGACAAAATAATCATTATATTGTGTCATGCTCTCTGTTGAACACTGTGTTCGATTTCCTCTATGGTCTAGAGCACTTTAGAGCATGTTACACTGCATGGGCCGACTTGACTAAAATGTTCTACATATATGTAGGATTATTTTCTATTTCTATGGTGTTTACAGAAACTTTAGGTTGAAAAAACCAGTCTGAACCAGTTCCAGGCAAACTATGGGTTTTCCTAGGCTGTATATCATAGTTACAATTATCATTATTTACTGTTAGCCATTATTTTTTTTTTTTTTAGTATTGTTAATATTTTTTTCACAATCACATTTTACTGATGTAGCATTATCTTGGGTTTACTGTTTGTGTCTCTGGAGGAATCGTAACATAATGGAGCGCTTTTCATTGTCCATAGTCCTTCTCCAGCTATTGGGTAGATACTTTCAAAGTTTGGGCTATACTTTCTACTATAGACTCATTATTCCAGTCTGGGAATGTACTGTTCTTTCATGGGTGATGCAACTATATTTCATAATCATTCACAGATCACAAAGCTTCATTAAATGCTCTATCCATGCACAGGCTGTGTAGAGTGATCACCTCACTCTCTATGAGTGTATCTATTTCAACATCTTCTACATAGGCTGTTTGAAAAATTGATAATTCCCGAAGGGGTTATTTTCCTTACATGGAAGTCATGATTCAAGAGTTTGTTCAAATTCAACAATGTAACTTTAAATGTATTCTTTTAGACTTTTCCAAATTGAAGATAGTCTGAAATTTGAATCATTTGTAACTGGTCTAGCTCTATGGAAATGAGTGGAGCTAGACTAATTTTCACCAGTTCAGAATAAGATGAAAATACTTATGGTTTCATTCACTAAATTATCATAACATGTTGATTTTGCAGAGTGATTAAAATTAGGAGTTAATACAATTTGACAAGAAATGAAGAGAAATTTTTGGAAGTTTGAAATCAGCATTTTGCCTTGAAACAACTCAGCAAGGACCAACTGCTGCAAGAAAGCACCAAGAGCTAACCTTATAATAAAAATTTCTTTTCTGAGATGCAGTAAAGAATCAATATTTAAAGTCTAATGTTTGTTAATGTAATTGTTTAATGAACATCTCAATAATTAGTCCCATGGAGTGTCCTTGAATCTGAATGGCAGTAGTGATAGGATAGTCACAGCACAAAACAGTAATACCATGAAAATAGTCATCTTCTTATGTTAGTAGAAGTGTCATGGTTAAAAATGTCATTAGGACATTGTAGTCTGGGAATGCCATATTTGGAAAAAGCGGTTTCTTAGATGACTATCACAGCACAATTGATTCAGTATTCAAAATGAGTTTAAAAATAATTTTTAAATTAAGCATTGGTCATACAGAACTGCAAGACATTGACAGTGAAGTGTCATAACAGTCAGAATTTACTTTCTCATGCTCCTAGTATTCTAAAAATTGCAGCTATTTAAATTGCAAAATACCTGTAATATTTTTCTATTAATGCTTTTTTCAATGAGGAGACAGACTCACAAAAACAAAATAAAAAGAAGTTTTTCTTTTCATTTGATAGGAAATACATAAAAAAACCCCAACACAATCTCAGAAATAATGAAAAATGTAGAACAATATTTTAAATATAACTAAAGTATACTGGTAGAAAATAAAAAATTATTTATAATTTTTGTTATATGTTATATACATCCAAATGAGTGATTTGAATATTGAGATTCATAAGATTTAATTCCTTGAGCCTCTGGGAATTTCACAGCCTCTCAGGTACCTAAATCACATTTTAAAACTTCCCTTAACCTTAAATCTGTAAGTAAAAGTTGGTATAATTTCTAAATCATTTAGTGTTTGAAAATGTTACTTCTGGCTAAAGAAATTCCTGGAGTTATTTCATTACAAAGATTCGTTCTTTGACTGCTTCTTTTTTATAATGTAGTAACAAAAGAGCAGAGAGAAGATGTAGGTCTCCAAGTTAATTTCAAAGTTAAAAGGTAGATTTTCTGTTTCTTATCAGCTGGACATAAAAATTTCTGCTGATCTTTGACAACGTGAATCTTTGAAGTATATTGGCTATTATTTTCTTCATTCACAGTAAAAAGTGAAAAGTACATTAACGAGTGCTTTCATTTTCAGTATGTGATTCTGAGTGCAGAACTCAGTCTTATAAAGATCTGTAGTTGCTGATAAGAATTAACAGTGTGAAAGATATGCTTGGCCTGTAGTTATGCAGCCTTTTATATTTCATGTAAGATACAGACAAGAATACGGCACGCTCAGTCAAGTATTTGATTACTAGGCTGAAAAGCGTTTACATTAGTATGGAAGGTAAATGATAAGATTCAGACCTTTGCAGTGAATAGAGGGAAGGGATGAATCAAAACAAACGGCAGGCTGCACATCTCTTCTAACCAAAGGAAAAAAAAAGCCACATCTATGTTAATCCAAATACAATGTCGACTGATAAACATATAATCTCAGTAGACAAGATATAACCTTTCTTTTAGAGCTAAGGAAGCAGAAGAGGGAAGAAAAGAACAATAGCATAGATTATGCAGTGTTTATAATCTTTGGATATACATAGCTGAAGTTAAGAAAAGGAAAAATGCATAAAAGCTATTCCTTTTTTTTGTGGCAGACATTTCCTTTGCTGATTTCAGACAAGGGAACCTTGTAATATCTGAAACTCCAAATCCTACTCCAGAAATTGAATTCACCAGAGCGTAGAGGATTAAGTAGGACTGAAGTGTGATCACCAGAAAGAAGCTCTGGAGGAAGACTTAGGAGAAAGAAAAAAAGACAAAATCAATAGTTTGTTGTTTAAAACATAATTAGTTGATTCCTTTCTCCTTTTTCTAGAAAATATAAACAACATCTACTCTGTCCAAACATTGAAAAACTTTTCTTTATTTTCTTTTAACATTCTCAATTTCTTGAATGTTAGAACTTATTTTCTTTCCCGCTGATCTGCATGGCACACCAAATTCAAACAATAGTTAATCACAGAGCAAACTCCTCATAGGCCAGTACACAAGGCCATGTACAGTCCAGCTCCCAGTTCTTTACCAGCCAGTGCTTCACACACTGTGCTGGACTAAACACACACTCACTGCTATGGTGAAAGCCTTCATTTAGTATAATTTCCTACTCCCTGAAGGCCCAGGCTGTGCCATCAGAAAGTAAACACAATGTGATTCCCACAGCTGAACAATTGAGACAACAGAAAGAGGAGGCTCATATACAGGTACAGCTGTGTTGACCAGTTACAGAAAAGAAGAAGCTAATGCCACAAAGAAAACCTGCATTCTTTCTCTGTTGATTCTTTTCTGGTGTAGCCAATCTGATCCCAAATTTCAGGCTGCTAGGAAAAGGACAATATTGGAAGACAACTTACTTAAATCTGGACCGATACTGGCAGAGGCATAGTTTTCTTTCTTGAGAAGAACATCAAACAAAAACTGCAGGAAAGATAGAAGTTTAAGATACATAAGGAAGTACTATATTCTTCTGTGTTTGTATTAATATCTTGCATTTTTTTTTCTTAAAAATTTATTTCCCAGTTTCCATATATCTGAAAATAATTGAAAAAAACAGATTTTCAGGATGTCAGTATTCACCTTTAAAACTCTGGCTCCTTTAAGGCCTCTTTTTTCCTTTCTTTTAAATGAGAAAACCAAAAAGAGACACACTATAAATCATTGCCTTAAGTTTGGGAAGAAGTGAAAGCTTTGTGGTGGGGTATGGCTGGAAGAATTTTATTTCTGTATTACGATATAGAATGCCATGTCTACATTAGAAAATGAAGCACAGACAGGGTGAGTATCTAACCAAAATAAGGAACCTCTTGATTAAACAGATTGATAGTGCTTCCCTCACTCCCTCAGCTCTAAACATTATATCATGTTTCTCTTATGGATAAGGCAAAAGCAATGAACTCATTACATATGGCAAGAGTAGAAGCCAGGAGTTCATAATTGTTTATGACTGCTACAACTGGAAAAAAAGTCCCCATTATACTTCTGATTCATTTTCATGATCCATTGACCAGCTGGTATGAGAAGCACCATTAATGAAGCATGAGATTTCAAGCAGTTTGGCCACCCAGCAGGAGATATGCTTCACCTTATGCTGATTATCTTTTTACTGAGCTCCCACAGCCAGGAAAGTCGATGTGTTAAGGACACATTAAAAAAAAAAAAAAAAAAAGTGTATATATAATTCAGTCTTCTTTGAATATCACTGACAACTCTCACACTGCTTCTTAGAGTGACAGCTTTCAACAGAGCATTGCCCTGTGAAATAGAGTACAGAGCCATACACTGTGAAAGGAAAAGTGTAAAATCAAAGGAGTTTTGTTACAGCAGCTATTCAGTGAGGTTTAAGGTATTTTTAACAAAAGCAATCCAGGACTTTTTCTTTCTCATAAGAAGTCAATACTGGAAGCAAATTATATTTTATATATATTAACTCTCAGTAACAACATTAAAAACACATGGAAGCACTTTTAAAAGAAGACTCTCACATTTACACTAACGGGGCTATATGGACATACACACTGGAGTTTTTTAGGCATGAAATTTTACATATTACATATATTTTCTTCCTAAACCAATCTCATTATACAAAAAAACCTCTTTGATGCCACTGCACAAGACGTATGAAATAGTGAACAAAAGCCTAAATCTAGTTCAGCCCCCAAGGCTCTTTGTTAAGTATTTCACTACTGCCCTCCGCTTATCCTGGTCACTTAAGATGAAGGATGGACTGAAGAGTTTTGTTGAACTGTATATGAAAATTAACAAGTGGTCTCAAAGTACATTCTTATTTAATTTTGGTATCCATTTCCATTTTAATATCCCAAACTTGAATTTTCAAAATGCTGCTGAATTAAATACTACTGAAAGCGTAGTAGAAAAATTGGCAAAGGATGTCACTGAGGTGGGACTGGGCATCTGGGGGGTGTGTGGCTACAGCTTCACTTCTCCAAGTTTACATGTCAGATTTCAAAGTCAGGAAGGCACCGTTTATTGCTCTATTCATTGAAAGGGAAAGAGAGGATGATCAGCTCTTTGTAGGACTGGTTTTCAGTGGTTCAAAGAGCAACAGAAAGATATAATTTCATTACAGTAAGCAATTCTAAATATACCCTAGGTTATGACAGAGATTGTTGTAAGTAACTCATGTTATTATAGAGATTAATGTTTAGGTCAAAAGGAATCCAAAGAGTAAGCAGCAAGAAACTTTATGAAGTGGTGTTAATAAATAATATGGGAAGATATACACAGCCTAGTAAAAAGTAAACACATTCTTTATGTTACTCTATGGATATCTATGGCCAGAGGTTATTCTCTGACCTCCATTTGCTCACTTTATACCAAAAATTATACCAAATTTATTCCTATCACTGCTGTAGGTAATTTATATAGGGTCAGATGGTCTAAGGGGGAAAAAGAAAAAGACTAAAATTCCCTCTGTTCTTTGGTATGACAAACCTGTACATAATTTCTCCTCCCCTTTTAGGTCTGCTGTGGGATATAGAAGAAGCTTAAGGCAAAAGAAAAAGCTGGAAAAAAATTAACATCCCAAATTCTGGCTAGGCAGAACAGAGAGAGAAATTTATAACAAAACCAGGCTGGCTTCAAGAAACAACAACAAAGTCTAATTCTGTAAATAACTGAAAACAGAGAAATTTGAATTGTTATATGTGGCTTTTAAAGATCAAAATACAGGGACTGAATATTATTATAAACCACAGCTGGGTCATTAGGAAATTATGAAGTTATATCAACTAATTAAAATCACAAAAGTACATTACCAAACAAGAAGTAGTGATGGTAATTTATGTTATAATCTCAGCTAAGGATTTCTGAACAGCTATTAGCTTCAGTACTTCCACCCTGATGCAGTTTCTCATTTTTCCAGTCCCCCTTCCTTCCTGGAAAGGCAAATTGTGCCAGAAGACTTTTCCAAGTTAATTAGCTGCTGAGTGAAGCACACTCATAGGCTGGTTACAGCTTGTCTCTCTATTTGTGAGTGTCACTCACCGATGTGTTGAACAAAGTATTGAGCCTGAAAGTATAAAATGAAAAGCAATAACTTCAATTTTACACACTGAAATACCAGGGAAAACAAAATGTAACTTGGAATCCACAAGTGAAATTGGAATTTGCCAATGTTAATCTACCTAAACACTCCCATTTTCCTAGAAAGTGTTGCAAGATTTTAAATGACCACAAGGAACCAGTGCCTCAGTTTTCTCATCACTAAAATATGCCATTTATCGTCTACTCTATATTAGAGTTAATACATGAATTGGTGGATAGTGAGTGTTGGGTTTATTTTAAATTTTTTTGGTGAGCCAAAGAAGGTTTGTTACAGCTGTTGAGGTTAAGAAACATATGCCAGAAATTGTATTTTAAATAAATTTAAATAGTTCTATAATGACAAGACATTAAGAGTGTATTATAAAGAAATTCTCTTGGAATTCTGGCATATACTGGAATAAAATAAAAGTCTCCACAAAAATAAGGCATTTATTAATAAGAAATGAAGTAACTATGAGATGCCATTTGCTTGAGTTGAGTTATTAATTAGGTGATAAGACAGAAATGACACAGATTTATACATATAAAAAGTAAATAATTTTCCAACAGAAAGTTAAAAAACATGAATATGACATTAATGAATTCAGGGGCTTTCTTTAGGAGAACAATGAATGAAACTACCTTCTACAGTACTGAAGAGAATAAATAGCTTTACAAGTGTGTAAAAAGATAAAAATAAGCTGGACACCTGCAAAACCCTCATATTTTAAATATCTAGTCCTTAAAAATCTACTTCAGTACCATTTTCAGAACATCTGGCATAAAGCCAGACATATCAAGTTTAGTGCTGTACTAAAGATTATCAAAATTCAGAACTCAATTAATGTTGGGATCTTTTAAATATAACTTTCACTGCAGTGCTACTTAGATAACAAAGGCAGGTGTAACAGTTCTGCAAGGTGATGAAATGAGCCTTGGAAGAGAATTGTGAGTCTGCAAACAATAAAAAAAAAAGGGTTCTCTGGGTTATGAAATACCCCAGGCAACTCCCTGGAGCCTTGAAGTAATCAGGAGAATATTTTGGTCTGTCCTTTTAATTTCAAAGGTTTTTGTTCTGCAGAGAGAATAGAGTTTCACAAATGACATTTTTTAATGAAACACTCTTTATCTTAAAAAAATTATCAACCAGTTAATATCTTCATACAAGTCTATCTCAAAAGACATCTCCGACTAAATCAAGAAAGGAGGAATGAAGGTTGCCCAGTCTGTTACTTATCCAGACACAAGAGAAATAATAATGAGACAAACAGTGGAAAGTGTTCTCATTCTTTCTTCTGTAAATACAGGCCACAAAGGAAAGGAATTTTAGTCTGCAGGAAGGAACAAATGATTGGGGTGGAAGCAGGAGACAGAATGGATGCACACTGCTGTCGATAAGCAACAGGAAACTACTCCTAATAAGTATATCTAGCCTGCCTGACCTTACCATGGAAACAAAAAAAGGAGAAAGAAATTAGCAGGAGATTAAATTGACCAATTATCCTTCTGCAAGAACTTATGCTCATACAACCATGACAGACCCTGGAGGAATCCAAATTATCAAGACTGCTTTTTCTCCCATGTGTTCATGCAGTGACAGAACGTTTTCCACAGCATCAGTGGGTGCTTTTTAGAAGTTAGCCAATAGGAAATAACAGTTTTGTTGTTGATTTTCATAAAATATTCAGACATTGAGCTGCAGAACATGGAAAGGTTTTATGAAGATACCCGTGTTCCAAATACCTCTATAATTTGGCACATATAAATGAATGATGAATTCCTCTTCAGTAATGCTTTGGCTGCCTATGGCAAACACATCTTAACACAACTCTTTTTTAATGAGATGACAAAAGGACTCTTAGCTATACTTGTATTGCAGAAACTGATCAAAATCTCAGGCTCATGCTTCACTACAAATGTCATTTTTGTTCGTATTTTTCTGATTTGTGGTGAATGAAAGGATCCTAGAGCTCTCTTCATTGATGACCATGAGCAATTTTTCCATGCTAAGAAAAAAAATCTTTATTTCATTAAACATTAGGTGAAGAGCTGTAGATCTTCATTTGCTAACATGCCCAAAATCTTTCAGAGGCCTCCTTAAGGGCTGGGAAAGAAGTCATCAGATACAAAAATTCTCAAATAGACTATTAGAAGTTTAATGGACCAATAGAAATATATTGAATATTGGATGTAGAACACATGGCTTTTGTATTATGCTTTTTTTGATAGTTTAGACGAGACACAGTATTCGGATGGGATCTAACAAGTGCCAAGCAGAGGGCAGTAATTCCTCCTTTTGGTGCCCTGTCTGTGCCCCTGTGAATATCTCCAGGCTACCAGGGCACACAGCTGGCTTATGCTCAGTTTGTGTTTGCCAAGGCCCCCAGATCCCTCTCTGCAGAGCTGCTGCCAGTCAGGCAGTCCCCAGCCTGTGTCCCTGCACCAGTGCTTCCTGTCCCAGAGTAGCGCTTGTATTTCAATTTTCTCTGTACTCTTCTAAGATGGTAATTTTCATTTGTTTTAGTGGTGGTGCATTCAGCTCTAGGAAATGTAATTTTCCTGGCATCAGAGACAGCCTACATCTCAGCAGACAAACAATACTGGGACACAGGTCCTAAGGAGAACAGACAGATCTTTTGAAAGTGTTGATTGTGGTTCTACATAGGATGTACCCCGTCCAGCTTCTAAAGAGTGGTCAAGAAGCCATAGACAGCTGATCACCAGAAGGCCAGACTTTGTCGAATGGTTAAGGCAGGATGGTCAATTCAGTTTCAGAACTGCTTTCTTATCTGTACTATTTTTACAGGAAAATCTAAGTGACTGCACTGACAACATTTACCCAAGATGTGAATCGCCACTTTAGGGCAACCCTCAGTTCTGGAGAAATGTCTGTATGTATATTAGCCTGAGGTTATTTTGAAAGTACTGTGACACTTATTTAGGAAATATTGTAAGATTTCCTAAATGCTTATAGTTCCTTTCCTCCCAACTTGAGTTAATGACAATAAGAACAACACAAACACAAGAAAACAAACAAAAGAACCTTACCTCTTAACAATTAATGTTAATTCTTTGTTTATTTGGGGGCTTTTGTTTGTTTGTTATGGGGGGTCTGTGTACTGGGTCTAATTGGAATGGAAGTAACTTTCTTCAGCACCTCTACATGCCTGTGTTTTAGATTTGTGAGTAAAAGAGAGTAGATAGCATACCTGTTTTAATTACTGCTGAACATTCCTCAAACAGCATCAAGGCCTTCTCTGTTTCCCACTCTGCAACTCACCCCAGGAAGTAGGCTGTTTATCAGCAAGAGTTCAGGAGGAGAAAGAGCTAGAACAATGGACTCAAACGAACCAAAGGGATATACTATACTGTATAACACCATGCTTACTAATAAAACTGGAGGGAGGCTGAGTTTTTCCAAAGTAACCATTATTCAGAGACAGGTTGCCATCAGTCTGCTGGCAAGAGGTGGTTGGTCTGTAATTGCATTTGCATCACCTTTTGGATTTTGGATGGTTTTTTTCATTCACTTATTAAACTGCCTTTATCTTAATCCATGATTTTTTTCTTGCATTTGCCCTTCTAACTCTCTTCCCCATCATCCTGGCAGTGGAGAGTGAACAATTGGCTGGTGGGTGTGTAGTTGCTATCTGGGATCAATCCCTCACACTCTGGGACTGAACAAGTTCTGTTTCTGTAAGATAAGATGCATATGCAAAACAGAAGATGTTATCATTCCACGCACAAATATTTTTTATGAGGCAGTTAGCTTGACTTCTTCTGAATAATTTTGGATATTGCCTATTTTTCAGATATAGTGTCTCTTTTTTTCGTAGTCATAGAGAACATTTTTGTGTTTTTCCTAAGGTATCTATGCATCAGTTGCAGTTGTGTAGTCAGAAAAATTGTAGTCTTGATCTCCCAAGTACTGTATCATTTCCCGAAAATAGGAATTGCAATTCAATATCTTGTAGGCATTTTTAAAGTACTTCAACTATAGAAAACTAGTCAATATATCAAAGTCTTTATTATTAACTTCTTTCAAACTTCTGGAGAATGGAATTAACATTCAAAGATAAGACTAGACTTGACACAGATGTTTTATGGTGATTTGAATTGGAAATGAGAAATATTTATTTTCTAGCTTGGAAAGGGTGTCTCATGAGGACATATATATTTATAAGTGCTCTTAACTTTGGAGGTTTGAAATGTCGTGAAAGTAATGAAAGTCATAAGCTCTCCACTGGTGGAGAAAATAAGCCTTATGTTATGTTTTGACATGAGATCTAGCTGTTAGGTAGAATTGAAGTCAAAGAACAATTTTCCATCTAATTCCTAATCTTGATTTGGGTTTCAAATTCTCTCTGAAGTTTCATGCCCCTGACCACAGTGACAAGACTGAAATTAATGATAGGTCAAATTATAGAGCTTTCAAAATGAGATTTAAAAACCTCACAGAAGAGTCAAAAGACTTTTCGAATGTCTTCCAAGGCTATTGATTCCACGAAAGGTGACAGATCCCTCTAATATACTTTCAGATCAACGAAATTTTGTAAGACTCCTTGACATTTGCTTCAGCAATAAGAATAGAAGTTACAGGGTAATCTAGCCCATCTTTCTTACTAATGGAATAAATTTTCAATCTAAATTCAGGCTAATTTTTTCCTCTGCAAACTCAATATTCAAATAAATTATATATGTTTGTCCCCAGACTAGGTTCTTCCCTGTTTTAATTTTGATTTACTTGGCTGCTCTTTGACGTAATTTGCACAAGTTTTGGCAATTCATTGACTCATCGTGTCTACTCAGTGACATCGTTCAAAGATGTTCCACAGAAGACAATTTACTTGAAACTCATACTGTAACATCTAACAGCTTCAGATATGAAGCAGTAATTTGTGTTGTTTATCATGAAAATATGTAGCTTTATTAATAAAACAATAACTAAAATTCCACACACAATTTGCTTTCCACTATTCAGACATCTCTCTGATACCATCTAAGAGAGAAATAATGTTTGTTCAAATGACAAGTACAGATTAAACAACCATATTTATCAGCACCAGGCTTTTAGCATGATATTTGGAAGTCTTCTTTTGTGAAAGAGGATATTTTCATAATAATAAAAACAGGGGAAACGAGATTTCCTGGGCTGAAGGGAGTATATCACAAGGCTTCACCTGCTAGTAGGTGTTGTGGGTTTCAGAGAAAACTGGTTCTCCTGAAGACAGCCAGGAAAGTGCCTGCAAATAATCCTCACTGGCACGTAGAATTCAAAAGATAAAACTGCAAAGCAGTAAAAAGCTAGAGTGTGGGAAAAGTTCCCACTGACTAAAATAAATGCACACTGCAGCAGAGTGATAGGATTTGTGCAAGGTAGTATCATGCATTAGGGCTGTTCTTTGGTTCTTCTTCTAGGAACTAAAACCCCTGGGTTTTCACTTCCCAGCAGGTTGGCTACCATGAAAGTCATCAAGGCTATTGGTGAGCATAATACTGGGGGTTTTTCCCTGCAGGAAAAAAAAAAAAAAAATCTTTCATTTCAGTTGAATTTTTATAATTGATTCTTGTACTTAAATGTCACAGCTCTGAACCGGCATCACAGGACGCAGAGCTGCACTGGTGTAAAATAATTGAAAACTTGTGTACCACAGAGCTTGCATTCCAGTCTTAAAACAAGAAGTATAAGAAGAATAAGACAGAAACTATGGATCCATGCTGCCCTAGCAGTCAGTGATTTTGAAACCTTAACCATCTAAATAATGTCAAATTTCCTGGAGAAATTTTTGACGAAGGAAAGCAAACGAGGGTGACAAGTAATGATGCAACACATGGACTTGTACTTAAATAGTACTGAAGATGTTTATCTCAATGTTTAGCCAGAAAACAATGGGAGTTAATGTTTGATCTTGTCATATGTTCCAGGTAACTTTTTGGTAGAGAATAAAGAATGGTAAGTATAGTGAGAAAGTGTGATTGATGCCCTTAAAAGCAATGCCTTTTTAGGCAAGTTGTAGAAAGGTAAATCTGAGGAAGAAGACAAAACCAAGGAAGCATTTATGGCCTTGGTAAGAGAGAATATAAATAAACTTTGCAGCAGGATTTTATATAAATCCCAAGGGGAAAAAAATATCAGGTGTAGGTGATATGGTGTTTCAGCACCTAGACAGGAATTCAGCTATGCAGGCAGCCATCAAAGAAGTTGTTTTAGAGGTATTATACAGAAAGAACTGAAAGATTAGTAAACTAATGAATTAATGATGATATACAGATGGAATTGAATGTCATTCAGGATGATGATGTCAAGAGAAAATAACAATATTCTGGGTAGATAAGAACGATTCTGGACAACCTTTCAAATAAAGAAGAATGTGAGAAGAGAAACTGCAAAAATATTATGTATCCACTGATTTTATTGGTGGAAGAGTAAACAGACATGAGATGGTATAAAAAGAGCAAAACAGAATTTCCAGGAGAGAGATCAGTGGAAGAAAAAGCTTGAGAGAGAAGAGGAAAATAAAGGCATTAAAGGGAAGAAAAGATGATTAGAAATGGATGGATAAATCAGGCGTGAGAATTGCAGCAAGAGATAAATGCAAAAAAAGTCCCCAAAAAACAAACAAACCAAGGGAAAAACAACAACAACAACAACAACATGAACCATGTAAAACAGTGACTCATCAGATAAATTAGCATTTCTCAAATGAAAGTCTTTCCCAAAACACCTTCCAAATAATTCTATACATATATACATATATTCAGTTTTGAAGTCTTCCCAAATTTTCTGAGTGGTGATCTTTGAAATTGTGTAATGGGCAATGCTGCCCGTTAAATCATTTCCTGCAGTAACAACCACTTCTTTTATGACTCTGTCTTCATAGCTGACGAAACCTTTACTTTTAAGATCATTTAAATAGAGTGGCATTGCTGCTGAAAAGAAGTAAAGTGAAAATGCTGGAGGGCAAAGTCCAAGTACAATGGGACTTTAATTAGTTTTCTGGCCGAGGCATACTTCAGCTTTCACTGAAGTCAGGAGTAGGCTGCTACTGATTACAGAGGAATTGGATCAAAAATGCATGACAAGATGAAGATTCCATGAGATTTCCTTGTCCTCCCCTCCCTTTAATAGAGGGGACAAAATCATTATTTTTCCTTTAAGCTTTTATTAAGGTTTGGACTTATTTTCACAGATTTTATAAAGCAAAAATATAAAATGCAAAATAATATGTTTTGTTTCCTCTGTTTTGTCAGTTTTTTCCTTCTTGTTTTTCACTAGATTAGAAAAAGCAGAACGAAAACAATTTAGAAGAGTCTTGAAAAAAATGATACTCAGATGTCATTTTTTAAAAATGTTTCCCTCTCCCCTTTATATCTATCTCTCTTCAGCAAATATTTCTTTCGTCTGTTGCCTGCTAGGAAGTTGGTTTAAATAGTTGCAGACTTTCCCTGCACAGGAACAACTAGGTATGTTGTGACCTCCCTGCCCTCTTTGCTGAGTTTAGGAAAATGAGAATTCCTCTATTCTCTGCCTTTTACTATTTCCTGAAACAGCTGCCACTGTTGATAATTGAATATAAATGAGAGAAACCTTCTCAATTAGATAGTGTTGAACAAAAAATGAACAGTTACTTGGCAATGTCAGAACTGGTGGTCAGAAAATTTGCCATTTATGTAGATGTACTTGGACTGTTCCTTTCTGCCAAGCCATGGTGATCAAGAATTATACCAAATACTACCTTGCAATGAGTATTTCCTTATGGCTTTTTTTCAGGTGGAAAGGCCTTCTGGGCTCCTAATTAGATTAATGGGAATTGATTTATAAACAAACAAATATATAAATAAAAGAACATGAATACTGAAGACGTCTGTGGCCAAAAGTAATTAATGCGGGGATTGCTGGAAATCATCAAGATAAGCTATTTAAACTGAAGTTTCTCGCTGATTCTTTAACTGTACAAGCACACAATGCTTGATTCTCCTTGCAAGCCACAGATACTAGAGGAAAGTCACCTGGAAAAGCAGCTAGTCAGTTTGCTAGAACCACTTCTAGCTCAAAAATAGAAAAAAATAACAAAGCTATTAAATACGGGGAAAGACAGACTCTGTAGGCTGAATTGAACATAATTGCAGAAGCATAGGCATCTCAAAATGCCAAACCTAAAAAATTCTCCATTTCCCTCCATCAGGCTTTCTATTGTCTGCATCATTATTTCCATATCTTACAGAATAAAGTATAATGTGATGAATTGTTGTGTCCTTACCTTCTCCCTGCTTGCCTTGCAGCAAGCACTATGTGGCTTCACTACAGGCTTCAAGTAATGTGAGGACAAGGTAGCTTATAATTTTCACATGAGTAAACATGTCAAAGTAAACTCTTTTCTCCTTCAAGACTTTAACCTGCACTAGTAACTCAGATAAGAGCACAAGCACCTTTGCTTTCACTGAGTTTTTTTGTTGTGTCTTGATTCCTTTGAACTAAAAAAGGAATACAAAACTTCAAATTTTAGTTATGTGAAAACCAGAATTATTCTGAGGTAAGAGGTTCAGCACTGTCTTAAAGAGAAGAAAGTATTCCTGTGTCACCTATTTCTTGACTTTTGTTATACTTCCAACCTGTACTTATCTCCTTCTCTCAAAAAAATTGGTGTCATTTACTGTCACCCAGACAGCCTGAAGTTGAGCATTACAGCTTTGCCCAAATAGCAGCTGAAATGAGCTGAAAATACTACTATGAAACACATTCAGTTATGAGATGGTGCTTTACAAAAGGCAGGCTGTCAACTTTGTCTCTTAGTCATATTTGAATTTGAAGAGAAGTCAAGTAGAAGAAGAAATGAGAAGGACAAGGGAAAAGTAGGTTAAGATAGGAACAAATACAAGGTAATCTGAGATTACATAGGGCCAAGTAACTCCTATACAAGCAAGGATTCTTTTTTTCTTCTATATATAAAATAATTTGGCACAGAGGAATAATTTTAAAGCCGTTTTGTCAAGTGGCAATAAAGTCTTAAACCCTGGCAGTACAGATAATAATAATAATGCCCCATACTTATTTAAATAAATAGGATTCTTTCTTTAATCATCATGACCTGAGAAAACTAATAGCTGTAAATCCTTCTAATTGCTTCCCTGAATAGGATTACTTTCACCTGACTGAGTAAACTGACATTTTAAATTCCCTTTTACAATATAACAGGATATGTTCTGTTCAATGCTGCATTTCTAATGTCCCAGTGTCTGAAAGACACATATTGTGAACTTCATTCAAAATACTGAGGCAGGTGTTTAAGTAGATATCCCAAACTAAAAGAAAACACAACAAGTCAGGATTTAACTTACCATGAGGAAGGAAAGGCAAGGAAACCTGTCAACTTGTGCAATCCTTAATAATCAGAATAACAGAGAAACTATATAAACTTGCATCAAATTCATCTACCTGGTATGCAAACCTTGTCCCAAAGTAATTTAATTTTTTTAGAACCACATTTTGCATGAAAAAAATCACACACTGTCTGCAGGGATTGTCTCTGCTGAATGAAAACACTCAGATGCAAATCCTGATGCTACTGGAGCGGTAAAAGTTGTAGAAAATATAAAGACCAGACTTCATGATATATGCAACAGCTGTTTGCAGCTGGAAATTATGTAGGTGAGAAATACAGAAAATATTGCACATATTTCTCAACAGTGCAACTCAGCTATAATAACTGAAACTGCCCTTGAAATTTAGAATTTGGTCTGGTTACTCGAAAGGTAAAGATGCTAACTTTTCCCACCAAATTCTAACTGAAGAATGAATGGATCTTATTTAAGAAGTTGAAGTATAAGGTAGAGAAAAAGACTTCAAGGATATCAGTTTGCCAGGGCTACATATAACTTTGTACAACTGAGTCCTCTCACAAAGTCAAAGGAACAGCTTATCTTAGAAGCCTAACATTTGAGATTCAAAATGTTACTCATATGTAAGGTAGCCCACTTCCCTGTTATAGTTCCTCATCCAAAAAAATTATTGCATAATATTTTTTGGAGGAGCTTTCTAGGAGCTGCAACTTCTTCCATTGAAACCCATTGGCTACACAGTGGACTCCAGAGGGGAAAAAACAAAACAAAACAAAACAAAAAAAACCCGAAGGGATGAAAAAAAAATCTGGGGAAAGAAAAAGTCTTTTCAGATAAAAATAGGTTATGCTTAATGTATTCTAAAACCCAGGGAACCTGTCCTGTGGCAACATATGATCCACATGCTCAAAGAGTGTTAAAATTAGCTGAAAGCAGTAAACTGGGATTCAAGTGAATGAAACCCCAAAATATCATTGAAAATTAAAAAATAATACAGCAGAGAGAGGTGAAAACTTGGCTCCATAATAGTCATATGGTTTGTTCTGAGCTCTGGTGGATTTAGAATTTCAGTCAGAAAACTTGATTGTCCTTCAGAAGATTTTCAAAATTAAAAGTGATTTTAAAAAATTAAATACATTACTCCATTAAAATTTAAATGTTTTTCAGGCCTTCTCATGAGACAGTCATTACAATTTTTCCTCTCTAGCCTCATTGCAAAAGATTTTTGCTAGTTTAGAGTCAACTTAAGTATTTTAACACCAGTTCTTGTTTCTTTTAATATAAATATTAGCACTATATTTTCTGAATGTGTAGCACTACATTTTCTGAATGCACAGTGCTTGATCTTTCAACAATTATATCACTACAATAATTTCCTCTTTGGAAGCATAAATATGCACTTATAACTTTTCCAAATTTCTTTGAGAACCTCCCATGAAAATATTTTAATCATAGAGAAATAGAAATAAAAGACATTATGGAAATAAATATTGTTATAAAATATTTATCACAATTTAAGGATTTGTATTATGAAACTTCAAGCTAAACTGAACATTAAAAAAACCCTACTGCTTTTGGTTTATTTGTATTATCTGGATCTTTTGTTTAACTCAGAATAATGGGAAAAAATAAAGCATGCTGACCAAATTGAAAAGCTTCTACATCTGATTTAGATTTTCAAGTGTATCAGTTAGTTCAAGGCTGAACATTACATTATACTGCACTATTGAAGAAATACACCTTGTATTTCTTCAAACAATGTAGATTGCACATTATTGTTTTTACAAGGTGATTTATATCGTAACCACGTAGTAGGGGAACAGCTCCCTCTGTTATCTAATATTTGGGATGTTATATGCAATTTAGACAAAGAGATGGTCTCCTGCAGACACATCCAGTTCTGTTTGTCCAGCAATGCCATCCCAGTTACATGCAATTTTATTGTGAAATAGATGGATTTTTCCATAGAAAAAAGCATCAGCTGATTTCCAGACTGATTAGCTGGGCTAATGAAATAGTTGCTGAAGGCAGTGTCACAGTGTCCTCTCCTGTGAGAGGAGCAAAGGAGTAAGAATGGTTTGTTAGTGAGATGGGAACATACAAGCATGTAGCGGATTAATCAGAGCTCTACTGCCAGCAGAGTGCCATATTCCTGTCTCTTGGTTCATCTGTCAAAGACACTGGTAAACACTGGCCCGTGGGGATGTCACACCAGAGGGAAGCACAGCATCAGTGCAAAGGCATCATGGCATTTAATAGCATGTTCGGGAATTTGACATCTCCATAAACATGGTATTTATTTATGGAGGTTAACTATTGATAGGTAGCAAACCAAAACTTTTAAATATTGTGAGGGTAGAAGGTTCATATAATCAGGATCTTTAAAATATTGTAGGTTGGTTTAGACTCCTTGCTGTGAACAACGGAATTTCTTTTTTCCGTTAGTTTTGCCTGACATAAAATATTTACTTCAAAAGTAATTTTCATGGAAAGTTTATGCCTTCTGGATTTTTATTTTAGTTTTAATTTAAATAAATTCCAAATGTATGGAACAAAAGGTCACTTCAAAAAAGTAGCAGGATTACTTTGTTAAACCACTTTCAAATTTGAATTTAAAAGAAAAATGTTTTTGTTTAGCTCATCACTGAAATTTTCCATCAATATAAGCAAATTTTAGATTATTTTTGATGGTCAAAAAGTACTTATTTGACTATCTTTTTGGTAGAAAGGCACAGTATAAGTTCTCCTACCTGAATGATTTCGCCTGCCATACTTTTGCTCACGACTGGGAAACCGCACTAACACAAGTGCTGTACAAACAGCTCTCGCACACACGGCGGAACTGATAGACATGACTCGTACCATCCATAGCCAGACGTGCCACTCACCATACAACAGCAGTTTGGCTGTGTCTGGGAAGCCTTGGAACTGCTGTAAACATGCTGCACTGCTGATCTACTTGTGAAGAATAACACTGGAGCATCCAGCCAAGCTGTAGCAGACATGACTACCCCAACTGGCATCAGGATGCCAAGAAACCATGGACAAGGGATTAAACAAAGGACTAAACACCCAATTTTGTGTATTTTCAATGGCCTCACACAGAGAAAAACCTTGATAAACTCTTGTTCTGCATGCAATTGTCCTGATGTAACCATAAAATAAACATGCATCAACTTAGTTTATTTCAGAAAGAAAAAGCAAGTAAAGTTAAATAAAAGAAATATAGATATCTGTTCCTCTCCCACAAAGAGGCACTGAGCTTCCCAACATCACAAAAATCATGCACTCTCAATCAGTTATTGACATTTCAGTAGCTATCATTATGGTTTATCAGGACTTGTATTCCTGATATAAGGAGCATTATAGATGAAATGCTCCAGTGCTGGGTAAAAAGATGGGGTGGTTTGAAGGATTTAGTGCAAGAATGTGATCACAGGTGGGAAGGAGAGGAGAGTAACACTGGTATTTTAAGGAATCTGGAGCTGCTTCGCATGTTGCAGTTACAGTACACATCAAAATATTAGAGAAAGTTTCCAACTTTTCTATTGGGGAATTCACTTCTTTTATCACCTTATAGTCCATGGCAATGCTACAAGGTGCTAATGTGCTTAGGTGAAAAAGCGTTTACCGGCGAGTATTCAGGAAAGAACTGGGTGTCAAGTTACCTCTTTAAAGTTTGATGTCTAAGCATCAAGTTTTCACTAATTCATAAATAAATTAATGCTTCTTGAAGTGTATGTACTGCTTTCTTTGCCCAGTGTGAAAATTGGCCGCTTCTGGCAGCTCTCTGCTCATTCTCTTTGCTGTATTCACATTGTGATCTTGATGAGTTATTTGGTTTCCTTCCTTGTTTTTATAAAGCTTTGCATCCTGAGAGGTGTTCTGGAAGCCAAATAGCTGAATCTTGTAGGATGCATCACCGCATATCCTCACATGCATATGCCTCCCTGGATTCTGTTAAAAACATGCCACCTGATTTGCTGAAGTACTGGAAGACTGGAAAAACACCACAGGAAAACAAACAACCCCCTCATGCACACATTGCAAAGGCTCTGAATTTTCTCCCTGAGAGATCTGAAAGCATGACATACTTGCTCACCACACAGAACATTGCTCAGTCTATCTTTACTAGCATCCATTATTTCCTCTTTTGAAGCTTGTGCTGAGTTAAAAGGCTGCTTTGTGCGCAAAAAGGCAATAATTAATAACATATTTGTATGTGGGAAGAGAGTTTTATTATCTTGAAACAAGCAATTAGATGGGAAGCAATGATAATGTCACACTAACAACACTAGTATGTATAAAAAGGAGAATGAGATAATCTTTCAGTGTCAAACACAAACCTGTTATTTTAATGCCTTACCCAGTACACATAAATAATAACACTATCATCATTTGGAGTTTATGTTCAATTTTAAATATATACTTAATATATCATATTTATTTACTATGAATATACTTATCCTTTTTCCATGCTGCTTTGAAAAATATTCTATAATATCATACATCAGTTTCAAAGAATTTAAAGGATAGCTTAACTTATAGCCTGAAGCTATACAAACTTGATCATATCAGTACAGTTGTCAGGAACCAATTTGCCTGTCCTTTGAGAATTTTTGACATACCAAAATTTTCCCATTTAAAGTGAATCCAGAAAAATCAAAATCCCTAAAATAAAACAGTAAGAGCCAACTAATCCTTTAATCCATACCCAGTTTAATTTCACATATTGTATTTTGCATAGGCAACAAGAACAACAACAACAAAAACTTACACCATTGACTCATTGTTTTAAAATAATTCTTTTTTGCTTTGGTAATTTTCACTCACATCATTCATTGGCTTTTAATTAAGATTTTTTGATACTAAAAAAAAAAACCATCCCAAATTAAGAAATATTATTAGCACTATTAGAGTCAGCTCTATTTACTAGATCCCCAAATCTACACAGAGAAGAGACATGGAAAATTGATTTCTCACCAGTAAGAAGATGAGAATTCTGCATCTGGCTATGCACTTTAAGACAATTGTTGAACATAAGAAACATCACACATTGAAAAAAAATTGAAAATCAGAGTATTATTAAATTCTTGTCTAAGTATTAAAAATTTGCTGTTATTTCACATTTTTTGGAAGCCAAACTTATATGCTTGGATTTGCAATTCTAAAAAATACATTCATTCTGAGAAAGATTGGAGAATCTATACCATATTTAAGCACCAGCAAACACTGATCATGGTAATAGTAAATCCTAAACAAACAGTTCCTTAAGTGTGTTTAAGAGAAACAAAACCATGTTAGCTTCTACAAAAATGTGGACATCCGTTGGCAGTTATTTTCCTGTTTACCCTGTGTTTATTATTTACATTCTGTGCATTAAAATCGTATTGTTTATTAAAAAAATGAATTAGTGAACTCAAACCTTTTGGCAACAGAGGAACACAACAGAATGAAACAGAAACTGCCAGAATAAAGCAAATCTACCCTGAAGCCCTATTAATCTGAGGCTTTATGACTGCCTGCTGCTTGTGCTAAGATGTCAACAACTGAAGTGTTGTAGGTTTGGGATATTTTTAATCTCTAAATGCAACAACCATCAGTCAGAGGAGAAATTACATTTGACTAAATGAGTGTGGTTCTCCTTTGGGGTAAAGGAAATGTGTCAGAATTATCACAGCGAGGCTGGCATAGCGTCTGGGCTGAATTAATTTTTCTTGGAGGTCTTTAATGTCTCCAGAACAGTAGTTCACACAGACCACATGCTTTTTCTGACACATTGAGCAATTTCCCAGGAGACCTTGTTTTGCTCCACAGTACTACAAACAGTTTTAGGCAGCTTGACACAGACTGAGTTTCATCAGAGATCTAATTTCCCTAGGATTTATATTCTCCTTAATGCCAACAAGGATATTTGTCCTTGGGATAAATTGCACATAGGTGGAATTAAAAAAAAAAAAAATCATTAGGATTATGAATGGCATTGTGGTTAAAACTGTGGTGATAATACATAGTTTAAAGCTAATCAGTGACATGTAGAATATTATCAAATTCTTTTCTCACTCTCACTGCATCCCTAACTTGAAAGAGGAACAAATTCAATTTAATCTTTTAAGAAGCTTGGCAGAAGATATATAAACTGAAAGACAACAAGACAAATAATTTAGAATTGATAAAAGAGAAGTGAGTCTTGAAAGAATCCCAGAGGGTAGCTTTAAAAGGATGCAACTTTCCCTAGGGGAAGTCTAGCAGCCAGTGGCCACTGATTCTGGCCACAGGTCTGATGGATAAACAATCATTGCACTTTTCCTGACATAAGGTACCCTTTGGGTACACTAGTTTTGCAGCTTAGCAGGAGAGAATTAATTTTGCAATACAAGCTCTTCAGATTCATGCAAATGAAATTCTTTTAATTGAGCCCCCTTTTTAACAATTTAATTGAGCCCCCTTTTTAACTTTTTAACAGTTCTACGTCTGTTTATGTGTGCTATAAAACATCCATTTGCGAACTAAAGAGCAGCAGAGTGGTGCTTAGGGTGATGCCTTATCCCCTGGTCTTAGAAAATGAAAGCCAGACACAGTTAAAGGGTAGGGGTTTTTTTACCTTGGTATCTTTAATAGGATCCTGTAGGTGCATCACTTTGCCAAGGTGGAACGCGTCACAATGCACCCCCACTGTAAATCACATATACAATTTATAGACCTTACACATTAACATATCTAACAAGGGTACCCAGTAAGGGGGCTGAGTGGATGGTGTGATATTCTCCCCATCTATGGAATCCTCCCCACCCTGGGTGGGCCAATCTCTGGTTTACAGAATATGTTCTAGAAGGGGACCTTGGCTCCCCAAGATAGTAGAATGTTTGGTCTCCTGGTCTTTACGTCTTTTGAGGTGTTTGGTCTCCTGGCCCTACAAACACTAGAACTATGCTAAGTTATCAGACTTAAAGAATTACAAGTATGCATGCTAATACTTGTGGATACACAGAACTGTGTAAAAGGTATATAAAAGAAAAAGCAAAAATCATCTTGGCATCAAGGGCTTAGACACAGAAGAAGAGAGTGCAAGTCTCATACCTTCTCAGATGAAGGAGGAAAAGAGCAGAGCTGTAAGAGGAAAGCAAGTGTCAAGGCAGGATCACACCAGGGATCTGGTTTGAAGGGACCAACAAAAGGGTGGTTGCTTCTTTTTTAATCACAGAATCACTGAATATTCTGAGTTGGAAGGGACCCACAAGAATGATTGAATGCAACTCTTAAGAGAATGGCCCATACAGGGATCAAACCCACAACCCAGGTGATATTAGCACCATGCTCCAACCAACTGAGTAACTGAGCTAACCTCACAGTCAATGCGTGAGGAGAGGAATTGTGACAGACAGTATGGTAAGATCAAGTCAGTGATTGAATCTGCATATTTTATGGCAAAATAATTGTTAATGGTACACTGTATGAATGCTGAATGCACTGAGATTAAAACACGGGCATTTCTTTTATTCTGTTGAGTTCTTACAATCTAGGTTTTGCTCAGAGTAATTTTCATAAAAACTGGATAAGCTCGGAAAATTACATTTACAATAGAAAAGTCAGCAAACCCTATGTCAAAACAGTAAAATAACACCACTACACAAAAATGCTTTGTTATCTATTTGACCAGCTATGAGTGCCTCTAACCTGCAGATTTCCTTATTACAGTGCCCTCAGCTCTCTGCTTGACTTGAGAGGATAGAAGAGAATCACCATATTAACACTGTATACACTAGATAAATCGGTTTATCCTCAAGGCAATACTGTAACTTTTATGCATATGATGAAGGTGGTTTCTTGGTAGCAACTGGACAACAATGAAGCTTTAAAATTCTTGTTGAAATTTGAGAAATAATAATTCTTAATAATTCTTAATCAAGTCTTGATATCTTAATTGACCACAATATAACTCTACAATCAAAATTACAGGAAGACTGAGTTTTCAGAAATAACTAAGGCTATTAGAAAATGTTATACTGTTATTTGTAAAAGATAGAAACTATTTGCTAACAAAATAAAGGAAAGAAAGGTTACTGGTAGCTTAATTATTACAACACATTACTTGGAGCTTATTTTTCTTGTTCCCATACTTTAACCCTTTCAAGAAAGATGGTTTGCATTGGTTTAGGTTTTTAAATTCATTTATTTAATTTTCCATACTGCTACAGCTGATGTAGCTTTAATTTAAACTTTTCTTTTTTTTTTTTTTTTTTCCTTTTTTTTCAAAAACAAAGTCTTAAAAGAGATGTCCACAACAAGTAAGGTCAGAAATGCTACTAGTTAGTTTTTCTGGCTCATCTTTTCAGAGTAATGGCTTTGGATGTGTTTTACTTTAATTCCAGTAGCTGGCTTCATGAGTTTTGAGCTTCAGGTGTTTTTTTTTTTCTGGCCACTCTTTTAATTAAATAATAAATATTTCCTAAAGACAGAAGGGCCCCAAATAGAAAGAACTGGGAAATTGGTAGGATTTGAATATATTCATGTTAGTGCTGTGATTTGCAACTTGACAAAATGTGCAAGTCAATGGAGCTCTTTTATCATTACTTTGCCTTCCTGACCAACGTGTGTAATAGTCATTTGACACTGAATGCAGTGGTTAGAGCTGGGAAATACTGAATGTCTCTTGACAAGATGGAAGACAGCTCAACACTGTCGAAAATATGCTTCATTTTTGCAGATGGTGGTCTAATGATATATGACCATACGAGGAAAAAACACTCATCTAGGAAGAGGTGGTACTTTGAATTGTACTGGAAAAAGATAATGGCAGCAACGACAAAATCAAACAAACCAACAAAAACTAGCAAAAAAACCCCAATCCAAAACCCCCTCACCACTGCCACAAAAAAAAAGAAACAAAACAAAACAAAACAAACCCAAACAAACAAACAAACAACCCCCCACAAAAAAACTCAAACAACAGTCTCCCCCTGCCACCAAAAAAAACCCACAATCAAATATAAAGATACAAAACATATCCATGGAGAAAACTCCTGCTGCTCAACTGGTAGGCAGTGCACTAAAGTTCTACTGTTGTGTCAGAGAGCAGAAGGCACACGTTCCCTTCTCGCTAAGCAGGGCAACGTGGCAACAATTAAGCTTTGAACAGGTTCCTGTAAAGTGGTCTGAAGTCCACATTGTCATGTAAGGAAGACACAGCATGCAAAGGGAAATTCCCCAAGCTGTTATATGACTGAGACAAGTAATTTAAGCAGTTTCATATGTGCTGTTCCTTCCCATTCCTTACATTCACACTAAGAGATCTATGACTATTTAAATTGTAAAAGGGAATCATAGAATAGTTTGGAGAAGACCTCTGAGATCATCAAGGCCAGCCATTAACCCAGCACTGCCAAATCCACCACTAAACCATGTACCCAAGCACCACATCTACATAGATTAAATGCCTGCTGGGATGGTGAGTAATCTACTTCCTGGGCAGCCTGTTCCTGCGCTTGACAACTCTTTCCATGAAAAGCTTTTCCCTATATCCAACCTAAACCTACACCCAATAATGTAAATCAGAGTCTTATAGCATGCTTTCAAAGCATGTAGCATAATATGTTGCCAAGATCTACAAAAGCCCTCTATTCACCTCAAAAACAGAAACAGGTAATAGTAAAGGCTGATTGTTAAAACACAGTGTTGGAGATTAATTCAAACACAAGTTTAAAAAAACCAGCTGCATCTAAACCACATGTTGTATGTCTGCTAAAGCAATCTGCATATTTTGCTGTTGGGGGGGGACTCAGAAACGAAGTACTCCAATACTCCATCTGGCCTCCATCCGAAGAGGATGCCTATTCAATCCAGGATGATATTTTGAAGCTTGAGTTTTTCTGTACCTCTCAGAATAATGCATTCTTTGAGCACTGTATATTTCTTTTCACTAACATGCAAATATCTTTTGGATTTTGAATAAATTCTGAATCTGAATAAATTTTGGATGCTTTATTAGACAACAAGATAACCAGATGATCAGGCTGCACATTTGGATACATTTATCTAATACATTTTCCTCTCATTTGCCTCTTCTTTTTATTCTTATTGTGATCTATTCTCCCTCCTGTTTCTTTGTTGTTTTTTTTCCTCCATCTTCATACCTAACTTAAGGTGCTTGGAAAACAGCAGAAAAGGGACTGATTCCATGTCATGTAAAGACAATATGTAAATAAAAATGTATAGCATTTTTGTGTTAACCTTTATAAGTTCACCTGTTGCTGTGTGCACACTTACAGAATGTTGTAATGAGGTCTCTATTAACCTCATGTAGCATCCAGGAATTCAGTATAATCTAGCCAATATTGCCTCTGATATTTTTAAAGAATACTTTAACTTACATAGAGCCTCCCACAACGGGATCTCCTTTAAAAATTGTGCCGCTCTGTTTAGAGTAATATTTGCCAAAAATGCTTATATCTTATTGAAAAATGATTCCATGGAACTTGAAGCCACATATTTTTTCTAGTTAAGATACACCACATTAAATCAATCAAAGCTTTATGAAAATAAAGTCCAGGAAACCAAACAGTCTGTAGTTTATATTCCGATAAAAGAGAGCATAGGGTTTTCATAGTAAAAGAATAGGAATGTAAACATGAGAGCACATTATTAGTTCTCTTTCTTCTCTTTCCCATCAGAGAGAGATGCTATTAGCATTGATTGAAACAGAATTTTTCAGGTAGTTGGGAGTGGCGTTTTAAAAAATTTTAAACCAAAAATAAGGGCAAAAAAGCTAAAAATTAAAAAAAATCAAGAGGAATACATATGGTATTGTTGTTTCAATGCTTTGCTTGTTTTTCTACTCTAAAATATTTTTAATTAGAAAAATCTCAATCATCTGCATACCTCCTATGCACGCACATCTACTAAAATCTATCTATGAATTCACTAGAACTAACTGGCTTGACCAGATCAAACTATTTATTAGCATTGTTTATTCTCTCAGTATTGCTGCATTTCTATAATCTAGATAGTTATCTTGTAATTCATCAGTGTGGCAAAGCCAAGCTCTAACACTGACAATGGCATGTTTTAATAAATAATAACGTGCTAAAATCTTCTTTCTTGACCTCTTTTTTTGGTTGCACTTTTATTCTTTCCTCCCTATCATGATGACTAGGATCATACTGAAGTAACAAGCCTGGGGAAATTATCTACCTTGAATAATTGGCGTCATGGATCATAGTCTTTTCAGAACTCTGGGAGCTGGAGGACAGGATTCAGGATAACCTACCACAAGCAGTTGGAAGTTAGGCAAACAGTTGGGTTTCTCAGCAGGGTTCCCTCCATAGTCAGTGAGAGAAAGAAAAAAATCCAGATGAGGTTGCTTAGCAACTTGAATTTTCTTCAGATACCTATCTTAAAATGGGATGGATTTTCCTCTGGAGACCTCCTTCTCTTCCACTGATTACCCATGAAATAACTTGAAGTGGCTGTCTAAATTCTCGACCAGTAAAAGAGGTGAAATTAATTCCATCTCAAGATCCAATTACAGCACAATCAGAGTTCTGGTTGTGCTCCAAGGACTGTAGTGGAAGGAAACTTGAATATTGCCACACAGATGGTGAAGAAGTTCATCTAAATAACCTTAAGTAGAAAGAACAGATATTTCCCAAACTGATGAAGTACAACAATGGCATATGCTCAGAAAATTATGCATTTTTGCATTGTTTTACAACCTAAGCAGAGAGCAATACGGAAGAGGTCTGGGAATATTCTGCACCAACAGACTCATTGTTAATAGACTTATTTATGAATGCACATTTATCCCAATTTTAAAAGAATGAAAGCCAATTTATTCAATTTTGGTTTTATCCTTTACCTTGTTGTATCAAGGGGCAAAACATCATCTGACAGAGTTTTGTTTCATTTTTTTTAAAAAAAAGTACTGCTTCTGCTTTTTTCTGTGTTTTAAACCAGCTTCTTCTTCAATGTTAGTGAAAAACAACTCTCCTCCTACAATTTTCAGTAACTCTTCACAACTGTCATATGTCACACACTCTGAGCAAAGAATTTAGGCATCAAGCTTATGAAGAAATGACAGTTGAATGGTTAGCAGTTCATCTTGATCAAATTTTGAAGGCACGTACAAAGCTCCTAAGGACTCTAGCTATGGAATTAAGGATGGAAATTTCATGTGGAGCTAAAGTACTTTCTAAGTTCCTTGGCAGGTCACAAATATTGCAGTATTTATTTTTATTTTCAGAAATTTTCACTGTGTCTGTAGTTTACACTGCAGACCACTTAATTTTTGTCTCTTCTGAACCACAAGCATTTCTATCGCTGCCCTGAAACAGTTAGGTAATTAGTTAATTAGTTTTTGTGTGTATGTGTGTGTGTACACCTGAATGAGGCTGAGAGCAGTTTCAGACCAATGTGTCTGGTCTAAGATGAGGGCTTTGCTGTGGCCCATTAGAGACATGGTTCTGTAACATGAAAGGGAGAGTGGTTTATGTCTGCCACAGTTTCTAAAAGGAATTACAGGCTTTGTTTATACGCTTATTTCCTGTAGAAGGTACATAAACACCGTTGTAGATTTGGTTTTCTCTTCTGTAAGTAGTGCACATAGAAGTTCACTCTGTGCTGGAATGCATGCTCCTTTCTTTGGACTGGCCAGAAAAATTTCATATTTTTAATAATATTTAGGAAGCCGTATCTTCTTGATATTTGGAGGTAAGGAGGATTTTTTTTTTTTTTTTTTTTTTTAAGTGGAAAGCAGATTCAGGTTATCCGAATCAAATTATTGCCTCAACTTTATTTCTTGTACCAAAAGAATATGTAACTTCTTTATTTCACCTCTGCAGATTAAACCAATTTATTTCACAAGAACACTTTGGAAAAGTGCTATTGCAAGTAAGTGGATAATTACTATAGAAAGGCCAAGAAATTTTCCATTCAATATGATTTTTCAAATTTCTGGGAAATGAGAAGCCTTATCCCCATGCAAACTAGTTTCAAAATATTTGCAGAATAAGACACAAAGGAAATCTATTTGGATCAGGTCAATCAAAAAAAATTAAATAATTTTGAAAGATTTAATTTCATGCAGGAATCATACGATCACAATTTTTTCCCCAAAACATGTAAAAAGAAAATAAACAAAAAGCAACCAAGATTTGTCAATACTTTCAGTGAACCAGTATTTCCAAGAAAAAAATCTATATTAAAGATTGCGACCAGGACTAGTTACCCATGCAAAAAGTGTGTATATAAGACTGGAAAATAAAGTTCTAAGTAAGTCAGTTTATAAAAGAATGGTGACCGGAAACTCAGCTTGGCACTCATAGTTTCATGTACATTGCTTTATTTTCACTTTCTCTTCATGAATTTGTACCATCCAATATTTGTCAATTTTACTTTAATATACTGCTCTTTACTTTTTGTGTATGTAATGAATCGTTCTGCTATGGTCATTTTGGTAAATTGATTGAAAATCTGAACAGTTCTATCTTTATACATAGTTAGATTGGGTTTATGTACTTTCAAAATCTTCACCAGCGTTAAACTGATTAAATGCTTGGAAAACATGAAGGCCTTGCTGCTATAAAATCTGGCCTGATGTTTTAAAACCTCAGTTCAGCAGAACCTAACCCAGATTTATCTAATTTTAATATTTCAAAACAGCATATCTGCAGACTGAGGAAAGCAAGCAAGATAGGAGTGATCAATACAATTGATTTATGGATGACAAAAAAACCCCCATAAAATAAATAACAAATTTGAAACTACTAGAGATTTCTAAAAATGTTTTTCTATATATTTAACCCACAAAATCAAGTTAACTATGATATTGGTCTTGCATCTTGACTTACTGGGATAAACAAACTTTCTCACAGAAACAAATGGAGAAGAGGCGCATGGATGTAAATATGCACCTGCATGGCAAATAAATCTAATCATTTTGTGCCAACTATCTAAATAAATCATTGGGTTTCAAAAAGCAGGGAAAAATTAAATTTACACATTTAATTTACCTTAAAATGCTGTAAAGAGAGCATTCATATTAGGCTATGAAACTGATTATTGCACATATTCTTAACTAACACTTTTACTACTGTGTTTCTCAAATAAGAAACACAAATAACCCTGGAGATGTCTTAGCCTAATCCAATGGTCTGTGTGACACCAGATTGCTTTATACATGTGTTTTAACTTCATTTTGTTTTAAACAGCTCAAAGTTTAGCAATGTCTAATTGTTCTTATCATGTTTGGGTCTTGATATAGGTTCCGTCCCACATACGTCTTCCCTCCTCTCATGTCTTTTTTGAGAACTTGGAGTCATATACAGAAATATAACTCCCCTTCAAACAAGACAGAGTGGCTGTTCTTTGCATAATTTTATCAAAGGAAGAGGCTCAATTATGGGAAAGAAATAGAAAATTTCTTATTCTTTCTATTATGTCCTATCCTCTGGATAGTATATACATAGGCTGGGGGCAGCCAAAATCTCATGCTTGTCAGGTCTGATTTAGCAATAGTTGGGAGGAAATTGTTGAAAGCAGAGGAATGGTGAGAAGGATGGTAGATTCACGCAGGTGACCTTGCATCTGGGAATGTCAAGGCCTGGAGAATAACAGTGTGGGAAACCCCATATATTACACCTACTGCTGTTTGTCCTCTGTCTGTTTTGAGAAGAATAATTTCTGCGTGGAGATGATGTAGGTGTTTTGAGAGACTCGAAGACACTCTTACATACGTGCTTGAGCTCCCTGCCTTGGGAGAGAGAAGCTCAAAGCAGAGGAGACCTCAGCATGGTGGTAAACTACACAGGGACAGGCCCTCGAAAAATGGGTGCAAGCAACAGTTCACTGTGATGAACTGAGCCTGATGGTGCCTGTGATCCCGCTTGGATGTCTCCGTCTGGGTGATTCGGGATCCTCCAGTTAGAGAGCAAAGAAATAAATTTACTCTTCGCATTTCAGCTGTGATTTTGTGGTTGTTCCAGCTGCCTGCCTGTGTTGACTCACACAGTAATGTTCCAACAATCTTTCAAAGTCATACACTTGATCATATTTTTAACAAATGGATCATTTAAAGTCTTTCACAGAAGTAGAGAAGAAAACTGAGAGAAAAGCTGGAAAAGAAGCTAATAGCATTCTTTTGAATTGACTGACTAAGAGAAAATACAGATGTTTTTAAGACTAGTTTTTCAACTAGTGGTAATTATTTGATCCAGTTTCTTTATGTTTCAGAGTCTTAGAATCTCCGGTGAAAATCAGCAGAGCTGAAGTTACAAAACTGTTAGCTTTGTTCTTGTAAAGCTCTGGAAGCCTTTGTTAATTTATACGTTTCTTGATTGTTCTATTCTGTTCAGCACTGCTCTTTTTTGACATCACAGTCTCTTATTTGAGAAAGATTAAATACATATTTAAGATTTCTGACAATGGAAAAAACTCATATTGAAGTTGCATAATTAAGGGAAGTTGTTACTACCAAACTGCAGGCAAGTTTTCCTGACAGACCCTAGGACATGCAGGAACAGAGATTTGTGAAAATTCGGGTCTGCCTTGACTTACCAGAAGTAATAGAAGAGATGAAATGAGATAACAGTTCCACCGGCAGACCTAGACATCATATTCTGACTAGATATAGATGGAAAAACCTGGGGATAAAAATGGATCATTACTTTCCCCTTCTGAAGCTTTATTTGCACTTAGTTCTGTTTAAACAAGTTAAGTGTAAATATGTCAGGAAAAGAAAAACTGATGGGAAACAGTGATTGAACTCAGAATGATTTAACATGGCAACCAGCCCAACTCCGTGCACTACTGAGTGATCTTAGCCTCTGTGAAACAAGGAGATGTTTGGAATTTCAATGAAATTAGGTATGTAATCACTGCTTCCTTCTTCCCACAGATGCTAGCAGAGAAATCTTTGTGAAGGTAAAGAAAGAAAGATGAACAGGGGTGAAAAGAGAAGAGACCTGATTCCAAGAGACTTCATAAAATATAAAACTGAAGTACAGCCTGTCTCGAAATAAAAGCATTCCTGCCTTATCCTTCTGTTGCACTTTCTGCTTTTCCATATCTCTTTCCACTGCCCACTCTTTTTCAGAAGGAGAATTTTGTATTCCTCCTCCCCTATATGGAGTAGCCTCTTGTGTGTTAGAGCACAGCCTTAGATTTCCACCCATCTCTCCCTATTTGCTGTCACACCTACGCTTTTTCAGTTTTGGCCTACTTTTGATGTATATTCCGCTTAGAGTGTGTGTTGCAAAACTTTTTATCCCCATCATGCAACACTATTTGCATTAGAAATGCTCGTAAATGTATAGCACATAATTTCAATGTTTCTCCTCACAGTAGTTACTGTGCTGTATTTAAAGCACAATGAAAAATAGATATGAGAGAGCCGGTCTTATGCTGTCTAATATAAATAAAGTTGCTTGTTTTACCACAAACTTGTAGATGGCATCAACAGAAATGGGGCCATTTCCATTTATCTGAGTGTCCTATGACTGGTATTGAGCAGATCTATGCCTACCTTTAAATAGGGGCCAGTTCCCCAGATGCCACTGAATAAGCTCAAGAAAATATTGTGAAAAGATACTTTGTTCATCTTTGCAGTTTTAGGGATTCCTTTGTACCTGGATGGTCTCCTAATATTGATTAGAGTAGCCACAATGTTCCCGAACAGAAGCCAAAAGAGTAAAGAAAAGCCAGTGCAATGAAAAAAAAGTAGAGCCATTACTCATGCCTTTTTATCATCCAGACATCTTCCTATTAAGAAAATACCTTTTAGTATCTGCAAGATTTAAATCTGCACTGGGACCTTAGGACATCAGAGACATATGCTTGTCAGTAGCTTTTCTTTTTGTTCTCCCATATTATTACTGGGACAAAAATACACTATTTTTTTTTTTTCCCCACTAGTTCCATTGCTGAAGTGGACCCACTGTGGAATGAAAATAATAATTAAAACTTTGCTTTCCGTGTTTTACCTGAACTACATTAGTTGATTTTTTTCTGGGTTTGGATTTAGCTTTCTGATATTCCTGTATTAGACCCAATTTTGCACTCTAACACATATGCAAATATTGCTTTTTGTGGACAGATAGCATTCGGAGCCCAATTTAACTGCCACTTAATTCAATGGAAAGGCTCTGACTTGTGCTTGTCAATTGCATCAATTCCTTAATAATTTCAAATGGGATCTAATGGTGAATTAGTTCTCACTATGTACAGTGAACTGGGAATATGAGTCTGTTGAGTTCATCAATGATAGTACTAAAGCAATAACAAGGGCCTAAAGAAAAAAAAAAAAAAAAATCCCAAACAACTTAAGTTTCTCACTTGGATATTTGATGTAAACCTTCCTTTTGTTATAGTACAGTTTCACCATGTTAAACCAATATCTTTTTTCACCCCAACCACTGAAAGCACAGCCCTAATAAAATTTCATAACTACAAACTAGCCTCATGATTCATCTTTCTAAGAGAAAGTGTTGGTGCTAAATTAATTATGCTACAAGACAAGACAACTACACTTTGCAGCATTTTCCTGCTATTCTATTGGTGCCCACAACAGTTATCATCAGGGTTTGTCAGTACATAAGGTAGTGGCAAACGGTTTCTAGAAGTCCCATTGCAAATTTTTATCTTATGTCGTTGATTCAAATAGTCTTTAGTACCCAGGAACCAACAAAAAAATGCTCAAATAGCAAAAACCAGAACTTAGGATACTCCAGTTCTCTTATTTTAGTAAACGACATTATGCTTTAATTGAAAATGCTAGCTCAAGCAAACCACAATATTCTGTAATATTGAACATCTGGTGTCATAGTCGTGAGCAGTGATTACTTGTACCCAAACAGGCTGCACCAGAAACCAGGAAATTCATTATTGTTGCTGGCAAAACTGTTTATCTCTACGAATGACTTGAACGTTATTAGTCACAATTCCCAAAACATCCCTTGCAACTTTGTATTATGTTCACTTTCAGGTACAGTGACAAGCCCATCATTATCAATAGCTGTAAGTGACACTAGAGCTGTAAACCTATTGAGCACACAGGGAAATCTCACATACCTTGCTTTCTTTCGCCTTAAAATCATTTGTCACCATAGTAGCATTAGAGGATAATTTTGCATTTTTCCAATGTGTACTGCACACAAATGCCACTGTGTTGCTAGTATAGATATTTAGAGTAAATTTTATTCTTCATATAATTCACAGGTTATGGCTATGCCTTTACTACTGTTATTGAAACAGACCAAACTGAGCTGGTAACATGAGCCTCCGTATTTAAGCCTCAGTTAATAAGAGGGTCCTTAACAAAGCCCTCCTTTCTGAACCCTCCCACCGCATTCAGTTGCAAATCACTGTTTGGCTGGCAAAGCCGTCGTGCTGTCCCCCCCCAGCCTCAAACCTTCTCACGCTGAGCACTGCGGCTCTATCAGCAGCAACATCTCTGAGAGGGGCAGCAACACCTCTCCTTGTGAGGGACGTTTTTTTTTTTATTAATCAGGGGCACTGAATGGAAACCAATCAGACAGAGAGTCCCTTTGGCTTCTGCTCGCTGCCTGCCTGACTTAAAAGTGATGCCGGGAGAGAGGGAGCCCTAGTGAGACGCGAGTGCATTCCGCGCCGGAGACACGGTAACATGCAGAAGGGAGGAAGCAGGTAGAGAAGCAGCACTGAACGGACAGAACTGGGCTCACACAGACAGCCTGGGTGAGTAGATCAACTTTCTGTAGCATGAGAACGGCTGACAGTAAAAGAGCAGATGCTTTCTTTAGGAGTGTCTAAAATGTTAAAGATGCCTTACAGATACTTTTTAAGGAAGGGGGAGTGGGGGGGCAGTGTCAGCAGAGCACTTTGGGGATATTTCTCTTACAGAGCTCAGGAAAAAAAAACCACTAAATTGCTGAAATCTAAACTTCTGATTCTGTATATATGACAACTAGTTGCTCATATTAAAAAAATTAGCAATGCATATACTATTTGGCAATACTAACAGATATTATTCAGTTTTTCCTGCCATAAAGGAGTAACAATATAGCCTAACTTTTGTGCAGGATGCTTTTTCACCCGTCCAAATAGAAACTATCTCCCTTTTCTTTTTTTTCACATATATGTTTGTAAACAGTAAAAATAACCCTGGTTAAGAAAGATTAAAAAAATAGGAGATCTTTACTACTAGGAATGAAGTACTAATGCTTTTTTAAAAAAAAAATTCCTTAGTGGAAGTAGCAAAATTAGTGGAATTTTTAATATGTGTTACAGGGGGAAGTGCAGCTCAGGATTCAGAAAGACTGAGAGCTGAGGGGAATGTCCCTTTGGATATCTGGTAGCAGTAAGTCAAAGTCAACAGGCTTAAAGTGCAAGGATGCTTTCCAGAAGTCCTTCCAAACTACCTTGTCAGCCTAATATATATAATCAGAGAGTCCCACAGTAAGCAAGGCGGAAAACATAAAAGGTCAAACTGACCACTTGATTCTTAAGTAACCAGCAGAAAACAACTGAATGACATTTTGCCTTTTCTTTTCACATGCAAGAAACACGCTGTCACATCCATTCAATTTCACTGTATGAGCTTCAAAGAAAGAATGGTGTATATGAACTAAAAGGAAATTGGTATTCCTTGCTGTTGCAAGGCAATGTGCGTACAGTAGCCACTCACCTTGTCACAGATTTAAGTCATAGGTCAGAAGATAGAATGGTATTTTCTTAAGATACTTTCCATTTTCAGTAGACAAATTTACAACCAATGTATCAGTTTTGCTCTGATTAAAGTGATAAAAGCGATAAAACTCATATTTTACAGAAATCACATCAGTGATTATGCTTTATTGCTGAGTACTGCACTAGTTACTTATGGTAAAGATAAATATGGATAAAAAGACAAATGTAGTACTTGCACTAGTTTTGGTGATGGGATCAAAAGGTTTGTTTAATAAATAACATTGGTCATAGTTACAGGAATTGCTAACGACAGATCTTTAAAAGTAATTGCTTCCAAGTCATTCTCCATGTCTGAAATGTTAATTTTATTCCAAAAAATTGAGTGAACTAATGAAATATTTAGAAGTCTTGTGCTATAATTTGTCTATGATTATTAAGAAATTTATGAATAGAATTATGTTAGTTGTTGCAAAAAGCATATTGCTATCTATATGTCAATCTGACAGATAAAATATATTGGCCTGTCATTTGTACTTCACTGTGTAATAATGCAAATTCAAGAGAGAATTAAATATGTTTACAGCTAATGTGATTTTCTATTAACAAAAATATAAAACATGATACAGTCAAATGTCTGTGAAATAAATAGTTCTTGGTTTGGGATTTTTTAAGTTAGGTAACACAAGATTAATTTTAAATGGAGAAATGTAACTGTATCAGTACTATTACTATTACTACACCTAAACCAGTTGTCAAGTCTTTTTAAACTTGATGGAGTGAGTTCAGCAATCAAAGCTTTTCATATGTTTATTGTGTGAACAAAGTAGAGTTTTTAATTTCAGAGATTTTCTTGTAGCCATTATTGTAGAATATTATGCTTTGTGTGCAACTGGTACATCTCACCTAAACACAAAAAGAAGTTTGGTGATGCAGTTTGTAGAGAAACCATGGGGAGGAACATCTCTGCCATATGCTTTGTACAGCTCCACGGTGAAATTGCTTCAAGCTTTCAGCATTTTCTCGCTTGTCTGCAGAAGTGACCATTCTGAAAAGGCTGTCCTTCCCTCCGGACAGCAGCTCATACGCAGGCATTTGTGCTCTCCTCTCACCTGGCTGTTGCTCCACAAGGATGCTGATCTCAGCAGCAGTTGCATGGTGCTGGCAGAGACGCCCTCTCATCATGGGATCAGCCAATAAGGATGATTTCACTCCCTGACCTATCCACCAAGCAAAATGTAATAACAGAAATTCACTAGTTTAAATGTCATCACCCATAATGCTGCTGAAAGAACTGTACAGCTTAATTCTGACATTCGCTTATCTCTGGCATCACTACATGCTTTCTGAATCTGCACAACACGGGTTGCAGGGAATCTACTGGCAGAAGCGTTTGAGAGGTAGAGCCAGAGAGTAACAGGACTGACAATTTTCTCTGAGGATGAGTTTGTTCAAGATATCATCTTATAAGAAAACTGGAGTACATAGGCTAGGACATAAGACAATGTAGATATACAAATGTATGTGTTTCTTCCATGCAGCCAGAGCTATTTAACTGCAGAAGGTAACTGGAGCAAAAATCTAGAGAAAAATGCATCTCCCACTCATATCAGAATGCCTTCCGAATTTCTAAGGCTTGCAGCAGGTGTTACATGCAAATGTTACCTGCAGAAGCACTAATATTTAAACGTGAATAGAGATGTCAAAGTAAAAGCTAACTGCATTCTGTATGTGAGTGAGGGAGTTTATGAAAATCATTTATAGGAATAAATCCAAAATTTTGCTAAAGGTGGTAGGAGGAGAAGGAAAATAAAGCAAAGGGAAATGAACAAAAACAATTTTTGCAAAAGCAGTCAGAGTAATTTCTCCTCTTGCCTTTTAATCACACAGAAAATTGTGGAATGTAAAAAGGCAAGTTATTTTCCTGACTTTCAGCGACTGATCATGATAAAAAATGCCCCAGTGGCATCGAGGACTACTTGCTGAGCATGACTTAACAGGAGAGGCACATCTTGACCAAATCATACTATGTGTCTGCAGTGCAAAATCCTATCAAAACTGAGACTTTGTTACTTCCGGGAAAATGTTACTAGCTTCAGGAAAAAGGAAAAATACTGGATATATACTGCAGCTCAGAAGAAGGCTCAAAATGTTTTAGAAAGAAATAATTTTTTAATACACAGTATGTAATTTTATTATAGAAATGTCAGGAAGAGAAGTATGCTATTTATAGTCCCCCGTTCTGCAATCTTGGGAAGATTACAAGAAGACATTTTTGTCATCCCATACACAGACAGTGCCACACAGAGACTTGACTTGGTCTCAGTTACAGAGTAGTTCTGTGTCAGAGCCAGGGATAAAATGGGGCCTGCACTTTCCCAGTCCTCCAATATCTCTGTATGATTACACCAGTGTTCATAAAAATATATTTGTCTTGAATATTTAAATAACACCATCAATAACCACAAATATGTCTCTGAAAATGTTTTTCTGCAACTGCAAAATGGAGTGCTTCAAGTGACGGACAGTGTATTCCTTTGCTAGTAAAATGCAAACCTCTATAATTAAATTTCATACTTTTTAGTAGTAAGAGTAATAGCAACATCAAGACAACATCATTTTGGATTCTGTTTCCCTATCTCAGGAAAACATAGTTTTTATATTAGTTATCTCCTGAAATACAAATGTCAAGGCGGTTTATGTAAGTACAAATTTTCTAGATGCTAGATGGTGTTCCGGTTACTTTGTCCTCAGAGGCTGTATTTGAGCGAAAGAACCACCATCTTCACAGAAATTCTGCCTGTAATGATATTACAGTTTTGGGCCATGCATGTTGGTAGTTAAGGATTCCACTTTCTAAAAACACTGACAACATTTTGCTATTGTATATAAGTATGTTGAGAAAGAGCTCCTAAAGCACTTGTCCGGATTCAAAACATGATCTTCTTAAATTACACCCAAGAAGAGATTCTGTGAAATAGAGAAAATTGTGGATAATGCATTCGTGTTTGGGGATGGAAACAGTAGGCCTTTCTATCATTTTGAACAAATTACACAACAGCTCTCAGAAGGAGTTTATCTGAATTCACATATTTCTAATAGTTCAATTGAAGTCAATAAATCATATATACAAGCCTTCTGGCATACATATATATACAGGCATAATTAGATTTAGCCATTACTTTCAAAAAAATATGATCTATCATATTGATAATCCGTGGTCCAGAATTTGACATTTATACTTTGACACGTCTTAAAAAAGAATTCAATAAAACATCAAGTTGTATAAAAATGTTCAATAAAGGAAATTTAAAAATGTAATGATCTAAAAAAAAAAACTCAGCTTAAGATCTTACTAAAATAATTGGGTTTTATTTCCTCCATACTCCATCATTCAGTATTTGCTCCTAAGGAGATGAAGAGGCAAAGCAAAAAAGGTCTGAATTGGGTATAAGGGTGAAGTTAATCCCATTGCTTCTGTTTTGAAAGAAAAAATAGGCACAGAACAAATTAAAATTAGCATTTTAAAACCCAGCAGTTTTAAGTTTGGTATGATTTGAAGGTGTCAGTAAACTACTCATATCTGATTTAACCAGATAAAAATAGCCCCAGTTTATGAACAGAAATGTTATATATATATATATATACACACACATACACCTTCATACATGTATACATACACCTAAAGACATAAACCCAAGCATAACTCATGCAAATTCTAGAGAAAAATAATAAAATATTTGTGAAAAGCAATATATTACAATGCTTTTGCTTAAGTTTACAGTGCTGCATTCTGGCTGAATTTTTCTGCTTATGTTGTTGTTTATTACAATACTTTTACATGATTTGCATTATTCTTTGTCATTATTTTCTATATGAATGGATTTAAATATCAAGCTTTGTAGTGAGAAGCTATTGTAAAAATGTTCTTTCTCCTTATTTTTAAGTCATAGATGCTGGTTGTGGATAATCTCATGAATATAATTTTGCCTGGTTGTAAAAGGAAAAAAAAAACATCAGGAATACATACTTATTTCAAAAGGAAATTCTTGTAGTTGTTTAAACTATTTGTCAGGAGAGCTGTTTGTGCTTGTGCTGCATTCCAGAACCTGTATTCAGAACAAGTAACATTTTGCAATAAGACGTGTCCCATGGAAGCCAGTGAAATTACTTTTGTGCATTTCCCTTACCCAGAGTAAAAATGAGTGTTCTTATAATGATGCTATCTGATAAAAAATTCTATTTTCCTCAGAGTAAACATAAAAATATTAAATTACAAAAAAAATTCCCATTTCCTGGAAGATTTGCAATAATCCTTACATTTGCTTCTCAAATGTAAAAGGTAATTTCATTACTAATGAGAATTCAGACCTGTAGCAAAAAATAGATTTCTATCTAACAAATAATGCGGTCTCTTCATTCCTTTCTGTTATCAGCATCCCATGGATTACCAGCAATTGAGCCAGATCTTGCTCTTAATTGTTTTAAATTTGTGTTATATATGACTTCTTTCCTAGTCAAGACAGCTTTCTGGTTGGATTTACGTCTTTTCTAGAGTAAGATAATAAGTAAAATCCCTTGTGTTCCAAATAAAATTAATCTCTTCAATTTCCTTCATGGAGATAGAACTACTTTATCTACAATACTGAAGGTAACTGTTCTTTGCTTAGTAGTAGTAGCATCAAGGCTGAAAACTCACATATTACTTGAAGTACTGATTTTGTGATATTTTAGTTACACTTGTCACATTTTGATAAAATCCAAGCTTCTGATACTGCCTGCTCTTCCAGTTATTGTCTTCTTGAAAAATCTACTTATGGTACCAAACCACCTCTGCAGTAAGCAAAAGCATTTTTAAAAAGTGTGTTGTGTTTAATGCACTTATAATCACTTTTTAAGGCACTTAAAGAGAAGAAACTCTCAAAAAAGTTGGTACAGCTGCTCTCACCTACCATCAGCCAAAAAAAGCTAACAGTTGAGAACCTTTCCCTGAAGCTTTCATTCAAGAAAGGGGAAAAAAACACCATTTAGCTCCAAAGGGGGAGTGAATTAGGAACTGGATAGACTGCACAACAGACTGAAGTTTTTGCCAAAACAAAAAAAAAAAAGAAAAAAAACCCAAAACCAAAACAAAACACCAAAAAAAGAATCAAAAATTAAATTAAAATATGTCCATCCATAGTTAAAGGTTGAACCTAACAGATAATTATTTAGGAACATGCCTAGTGTTGCACATTCAGAAACATAAATGTGAGCACTGCTAGAATGAAAGATTTAGCACTTCTGACAATGGTACTCACTAATAATTTATTCGCCATTTGAATTTATGCTCAGGCAATTCACATTTACATTTCAGAGCAAATTTTCCTAACAGGTCCCTACAATATAGACCCAAAGTATATAGAAAATATACTCAGAAAAAATTATAGATACAAAGAATGAACTTCTCAAATACACAAAGGCTTTCCATGTTTTCATTCTATCTCCAATATGTTGAGACTCTAGTCCATAGCATTCCCCAAACCAAAAGCCTACAGGCTGAATATATTTTTAATTGCTTTATTTTTGCAAAGCAATTATATGATTCAATAGAGAACCGCACTGTTATACAGACATAGGACCATGGTTCCCTTAATTACTCAAGAGATACACTATGTATTGTCTAGCAATATATAGATGCTGATTTCAAAGAAATATACAGCTGAAGACTTACTAACAATTGCATACAGAACAAATGGTTCCTGTGTAGTTTGTGTAAAGATCTCTGTGTGTAACATACTAGAAGTAGAACATATTCATAGTTCGAATGTTGATTAGAACTAAAATGAGTCTTAAGGATTAACCAGTACAGGATTCAAGTTCCTGGTCTCATGACATAAAATGAATCTCAACTTGTATTTAAAAAGTATGTCACTACTTTTTAACTGGCAGGTAAATCATATAAACTCAGGATAAAGCGATATTTTTCTGCAATGTGGGTAGTTTGAAACAGTAGCTAGGTGTTATGCATCTGACTGAAAACTTTCCTAAGATTTACATGTGGGTGTCCCAAAAAATAAAAAAGCAGGGCAGAAACATGCATTGAGTAACCCAGGGTAATTGTTAAAGTACATGCTTAGAGCTACTAGAAGAAACCTTGCCAACCTGATTGAAAGCATCTCTAGTTCTCTGGAGAAGGAAGAAAAAGAGGGAGGGAGGGAGGGAAGGAGGGAAAGAAGAAGGAAGGAAAAGAAGGAAGGAAGGAAGGAAGGAAGGAAGAAAGGAAGGAAGGAAGGAAGGAAGGAAGGAAGGCTTCCTCTCCAAGAAGAGTGGATTTACAAAGCTGAAGCAGCATAAAGATTCATGTAAACAGGTATAAGATTCTGAATTACTCGTTTTGAGATCATTTAAAATGCAATACTGTGGGTAGCCACAACAAAAATAGTACCAAAATGAATGTTGTAGTTTATGTCTTTTCTTTGCAAATAGAATCAGAATCAATATTTTTTACAGACTGAAAGCTGAAAGCTGAAATCTGAAAAAAAAGATATATACTTTAGAGGAACATAAAAAGGGGGACATTGTGGTAGAATGGAAAATAAATGAGTCACGTTAATTTTCTGCTTCCTTCACCTTTAGTTAATTAGCGCTAATTAAACTGCATGCTAGTCAGTTTGTGAATTTAGTAGAGAATTTAAAAAATCCTGAAATTCCATTGCTTGTGGTGAAAACACACATGTAATCATGTATATATGTACCTATACCTGTATCTGTGCCGATAAAATTTTATCATTATTTTGATATAATTTTAGAGACAGAGGTGAGATTAAAAGATCCAGGGATCTAAATATATTTATATCTCTATATATCTGTATATATATCTACATATATCTATGTAAATATAGCCCACCCTTAAATGTGTAATGACCAAGACAGATTTTTCTTTTTTTTTTTTCTTTTTTATGTGCACAACATCTGTATTATGAAAGTCATGTATGTACTTGCATTGTAAGGTCTCCAGACCTATATGCTCCAGTTACTAACAGCTAAGGCAATGTGCTTATGTGCTCTGAGTTCAGGAGGGCTTTTCAGGTCATTTCCAGTTTTTATTCTATAACATCAGACCTAGAGTGGCAAATATCAGAAGAAAACACAGAAAAACATCTGCTCAGTCTATACTGTCATTCCAGAATCACAGAATGGTTGGAAAGGAACTTCAAAGTTCAACCCCCCTGCCATGAGCAGGGACACCTTCCTCTAGATCATGTTGCTCAAAGCCCCATCCAACCTGGCCTTGAACTTTTCCAGCGACAGAATATCCACAAATTTTCTGGGCAACCTGTTCCAGTGTCTCAACACCTTTGCTGTAAAATATTTCTTCCTTATGTCCAACCTAAACCTTCTTCTCTTTCAGTTAAAAATATTAAGCTCATATTGAGTTTTTCATCTACCAGTACCCTCAAGTCCTTCTCAGCAGAGCTGCTCTCAATCTCTTCATCCCACAGTCTGTAGTGATGCTGAGGATTGCCCCAGCCCAGGTGCAGTACCTTGGATTTGGCCTTGTTGAACTTCAGGAGATTTGCACAGGCACACTCCTTAAGTCTGTCAAGTCCCTCTGGGTGGCGTCGCTTCACTCAGGTTGATCAACTTCAGCACACAGCTTGGTGTCATCTGCAAACTTGCTGAGTGTGCACTCTTTCTCACTGTCTGTGTAGTTAAAAAAGATGCAGTAGACACCCTTGAGGGTCACCACTCATTACTGGTTTCAACTTGGACACTGAGCCATTGACTATGAATCTTTGAATAAGGCCAACCAGCCAATTCTTTATGCATGTAACAGTCTAACCTTCAAACCTATATGTCTCCAATTTAGCAGCATGACTATTGTGGGGGATCATATCAAAGGCTTTACAGAAATCCAGGTACATGATATTGGAAGGTACTTTTTCCACTGTTGTAGTCATTGAAGTCCATGAGATCATTCAGGCAGAATCTACCTTTTATTAAAGCCACGTTTGCTGTCCCTAATCACCTCTTTGTCTCCCATATGATTTAACATATCTTCCAGGATGATGTGTTTCATAATCATACCAGGCACAGAAATGAAGCTGACTGGCTGGCAGGGTCCTCTGGCAAATCAGCCCCATTTTATTCTTTCAACATTTCTAGAAAAGAATTCCACTTCATTCAACAAATTTGTTTTGAGGCAAAAATTCTATGAAAGAGGAACCTTTGACTAAATCACATTAATACAATTACATGGCATGACTAATTGGTAACTTTCAGTGAAGCACTTTAATACCCATGCACTTTGTACCTCATTATATGTATTGACAAAATTTGCACCTTCAGAAAATATAAGCAATTATTTCAACATGGAGTTTTTAGCTTCTCTTTCTGTTTCTCACCTCAAGGAGCAAAGGTTCAGGAAACCTGAAATCTTCTTGCTACAATGGAGTTTTTTGAATTCTTCACCCTTACTGTATGGTCATCTAAATGATCAGTCCCAAGGTAAACAATATCTCTGTAAACTTTAATTTAAATACCCCTTTACGATGCAAATAAAAGTTGACTTACTATTCCTACTTCACTTAACTGGTCCTGAAGTTTAGCTTTATCCTGATAATTGAAAGGTCAAATGATGTGAGCATGCTCCTTTTAAACACGAATTTCCATCTCAGTGACCATTCAAGTATCTGAAGAACAGGAAGGACAAGGAAGACATAGATGTGTTCCTTGGCTTTTTGTAGGTAGCCTGTAGTGCTTAATTCTAAGGCACACTGAAGGAAGTGTGAGGTTTCCAGCATTTCCACAGAGCATTCAAGATTTTTTATTCTGTTTATAAAAAAGACAATGGAAGATGTTAAGATTTAAATATAAGGTAGTCATAGACATATGAAATCATGGCCTTCATATACAAGCAATTGTATATTTGTCACACACACACAAAGGTGTGGTTGACAAACAGCAGCACCAATCCCACTCAGAAACAAAGAAAAACTGTTATTTGCCCTGAAATATAACGGTGTTCATCTCGAAGGCAGCATGTTTTTTAACATTTTTTCCTCAAGAAGCGGAATGTTAAAAGGTATGTTAAACAGTTGAGACTGGAAATTTATTTATCTTAATACTTCACCAGCCATATTCTTTAATTTTAGGAATGGATGTTAAAACTTGGAGGTTATCTCACTGAGAATTTAGTAAGTATTTGTCAACATTCATTTGTTTTGCTGTCTACAGTCCTCTGAAATTACATGTAAAAGAAATTTCAACACGATCACTGTAAAACCCCTCAATATTTAAATGCAGAAACATACATATGATTTCCTTAGATTATATGTGTGTGTGTATATATGTATATATATGTATCTATAGGCATAAATAAGTGTAATTAAAAAGTTGAAGCTCTTACTTGTGAGAGTCATGTACATTATAATTTTGTTGAGTTCATCTGGTAGTGAGCAGAGATACGACAAGATCCTGGTAGAAACCTGAAATGCATGAAGCCAGTTACAAAAATTATTTTCTGCCGGAAGGGCAGCGGTACCATAACATTTCTGACATTTACCTCTTTTTATACTGGGTACCCCTCCCTAGGGTGTAGCTTTACTGCCTTCTTGCACAAGCAGCAACTGGCCTCGCTGTGTTTCTGCTGTGGTTTGAGCTGGGGGACTATTGAGTTTTGAGGGATCAGAGACACTAGCTGATTTGAAGAGAGTGGAGTAAAGGGTTCAGAGGTATCTGAGTGATCCTAGACCCAATGGAAGTGAGGAAAAAGAGGGTGGAACCCTCCACTGAAGGATGATGTGTCAGCAAAAAACTCCTTTCCCGTTGCTCTGGAGACCAAACTAGTTTATCAGGTACAAGAAAAGATCCTTCCCCCCACTCCAAGTCTCACTGACCTGTTGGCCAAAAGAATTAATGTCGCCATCATGTTTGTCCTAACACTTTATGGATATTGAAACAGTGAAAGAGTGAGAAGGCTAAGAGTAATTACTAACATCTGTATTCCATCATTAGGAGAACTCCAGAAAAGGAAGAGGATTGGGCTAAGCATAGGATCCCACCCGGCCTAAATACATGGACCCACATCACTGGACATCCATAGTTTATCATGCTGTTAGGGCAGTCATTAATAAAGCAAGTTATATACTCCTCTATCATATTTATTCCCAATGATAGTGACTACCAGGCAAAAATTATAGCTAATAACTCCTAGAAATATTGTTAACATTTCTGCATGCCCCCAACATGGAAAATACTGCCTATTACTTAAATGAAAGTCAACTATCATTTGTATATTCGACACTGAACCCAGGTCTAATGGAACAACACAGAACTACTTAGATGTCTAGGGATTCACTGGTTTAAGTGAGTGGTTCTTACCCTGAGAGTCTGCAAACTTCTCAGTAGCCTGTTTCTGAGAGAACTACACAAAAATATATAGGCCAATTACAAACAGCTTGAAATTTGTCATACAGAATTGCACTTTCCTGATGGAAAATATTTATAGTATCTGTAATCTGTAGTAGTCAAAAAGGAACAATTTAGAACCATGTGTGTCTAGTGCATTTTCAACAGATTAGAGGTTTATAAAAAGAGATATGTGGCCTAAGTAACCTTGTTTTTGTTAGACCATAGACTGCAAGCAAAGGGAGAGATTGTGAAAGAATAGGGAGTGGAGAAATTTTTATCCATACTTTGTTGAGATTTTGATATCACTAAGAAATCTGAAGGACAAGAGGATAATCAGGAAGGCACAGTGCAGCTTTAAAAACAAGACATTTTAACCATTCTGTTTTTAATATGAAGCGATTAACAAGTTCAGAAGCTTACATGGATATAAGCCTGCATTGTTTTAGTTCACATTTTGCTTATATGTGTGTGTTTGATAAGCATAACAAAATAATTTTACTTTCGAAGTCCTGTTAATTTACTGGTACAATGGGAGGGTGTAAACAGTCATAGCTTATTGTTCAGAAAAAAAAAATATACACTAGCTTGAATAACACATTTTTTGATTGAGCTCAGACTAAAATATTGAATTTAAACCTTGAAGCAAGAAATACCAGAACATGAGAAAATTATACAAATAATATTAGCACATCAGATGCAATCAGATGTCTTTGTAATAATATGGTTCTATCTCATGGATCTGAAAGAATATAGTTGTTTTATTAGAGACCAGACAAATTAGTATTCCTGTGGTGCCCCTCAGAAATTGCCAATTACCAGCCAGTAATTACAATGAAGTATTTCAAAGTGTTCTATGACAGCAATCAAGTATAAGCTTCAGGTAAACAACAGAAGTGCACATAGTTCTGATGGAACTATGTTCATCATGGTCTAGCTGAATATTCCCTTGGACACCAGTAACATTTAGACCCAATCTTTTTAAAGGGAGGAAATATTGTCACAGTCATTAAGAGGTCGAGCAGAGGACTTGAGAGCTGCAAAGGGGCAGCAAGGGCAGAATGCACCACACAGCTGAGTACCAGCTTGTTCAGAATGCCTGAAGTGCCTGACCCTCACCAGGCTCCACAAGCTGGGAAACAGCCATAGGGTGGAAATGGTCAACTGTTGTGCAATCAGAACTAATGTTAAACTATTACAATTTTTTCTTTCCAGTCTCTTCACATCCTTCCCCCTGCACAGGGCTTGGTATGCGCACAGAATCCACATTATTTGTATAATGTCCCTGTGTATAAAATGTGAGTAGATAGATAACATTAAATGACAAAGCCAATTAGAATATATTATGTGAACAAAACTATTTGGATTTTTTTTTTTTTAATGTATTCTCTTCTGCGCAGAAGTCATCGGTATTCAAGCAAACAAGTGGAATAAAATCCATGTTGCTTTCAAGGTAAATGTCAGAGGAAACAGTATTGCAAAATGCCAACAGATAGTGATTTCTGATACAGCAGAGGATAAAGCTAGATGAAAATACAGATAATATAAAGAGGCTTCTTTCTGCATAGGCTGAGAGGGAAAGGGAAAGTATATCTTGTTCAGCTACCAAAATGAGATTGATATATAATTTCAGTACATCTTAAAATGAGGTAAATATAATATTGTGAACATAGTGATTATAAAAGTGATACATTCTTTTATTAAAATAAAAAATAGATAAAATAAATTGGTATGCATGAGTACTGCATAGCAAGAACTATAGAGAAACACAAATTATACACAGGGCTAAAAATCTTTGGTTTAAAAATTCAAAATCAAATGTATACTTTAGTAAAGTGTTGAAGAAACCATGCCTTTAGAAGGTGTTAAAATGTATATATTATTGAAGAAAATTTCATTAAAAGGCAGAAACAGAGGCAAAGTGGAAAAACCATAGAAACGCAACAGAAACCTAACCACAAGCCACTGTAATTAGCAGAATGTTTTTACTGACTTAGACAACTTAGAAGAAAATTCTAAAATGTCCTGCAAATACTAAAAGAGAGAAAAATATGAACAATATCATGCACACCAGGGCAGAAAAAATGCAATACATGTAGGTAAGAGAAAAAATCCAAAACACCCCTACAAAGATTAATTGGTTATTGAAATAATGTCCTGTGTAAGTGATGAAGAAAAAAAGAATGGAAATAAAGAGTGCCTTACCACATTGAAGCTCTACATGCATACCAAAATAGAGAAATACTGAAATAAATGTGTTAGAAAAATGCAGAATACATTGGCTTTCAAAAATAAAATCTAAAATTCTAACTTTCTGTGTCATAGAAAAATCACTAGAAATTGGGAATTCCAATTATGAAGTCATTACCTAAATTCTAATTAAAGCCACTTTTTAGTGTAGGTGCAGATACAACCTGCATTAGAATCAGACGATTTAATAATCTTAGTTCACTGTATGACAGAGGATTCATATCATTAAAACAAGACAATAAATTGAAATTTTATGAGTGTTATTGACTTGGTTATGGAGTATTAAAGTAAGTCTGATGATACATAAAAGAACTTCGTTGAACATAATTGGAGTAAACATGAACATATTTTCAAATGCCAACAAGGAAAACAAAAAGTAAAAATTTGGCTAGAGTAAGCACTTTTATTTTTAATTACATTTGCAATGATCACATCCAAATGAGGAAAGTTTTACACATAATATATTTTTCAATGTATTGTCTCTTATAATTTCAAAACATGCAAGCTGGTGGTAACAAAACTATTTTCTTATGCATTCAAGACAAAAAGGGAAGGCTCAAGATGAGAAATATATTTAACCTCAAGTTCATAATTTCTTTTATGGTGACTTAATGGCAGCTAATAATATACTTTCTTTATGGTATGAAATTAGCTGCTCTGCAAGATTACTCACTTTCATTACGACACAAGTGGGAGGGGGGTCCAATATGGAAATTAAGATGAAGTATTTAATTTTTTATTAGATACAATGTATTCAATAACTGATGTGATTTTATTATTTCATATGAATTACTAAAACAATTCATGCCACAATAGAAATGACGAAGTGGAAAGCTGTTTTCATATTGTGAGGTAATATAATAAAAGTTCATAAAATATCAATAGTAAAACTGAAAACAAATTTTAAAATATACCAACTAAAGAATTTTCCTTTTATGGGAAATTTGAAAAAAATACTGGTAATGAGAGTAAATTATGGTGAACTATTCTTAACAAAAAAGAACTTTATAAAGATTAATAACTTCTTGTTTTTGTAAGTTTTGAGTTCAAATATGTTGCTGGAGCAAATTACCTGGAGGTCATCACAAGCTGCTATATCAAGGTGCATCACAGGCTGGATTGACTGTATGTCATAAGGAGATATGAGATAAGCAAAAAATTGTCTAATGAATTTCAGAGTGGAGAAGAAACTGCCTAGATGATTTTTTCAGCTAAGCTATTTTAAGGGGGAATGTTTATTCCATCATGCTTTATTCAGTTATTTGTTTTTCTTGAGAAAATCTGCAGTCCTACTTGTCTGCTTTGCAGTGGAGTCACTTTTAAAGCTTATCATAAACTCAATAACAGAGAAGTTTTCCTAAAACTTATCTATATATTTTACTGCAGTAGAAATTGTTAGGTGACATCAGATATCACTGTGGAAAATACCAATCTGTGTGAATGATGCTTATTCCCAGACAAATGTTATCTTTAAAGTTTCACAAAAACTAGCAGAAGCTCTTAAAATACATGCAGAAAGTACTGCTATTACAAATATTTCCAGTAAGAAAAATCTTGAAATAAATGAAACAATAGATCCAGTGTACCATAGACTGTTTTCTGAATTGCCAAGCATCTATAAAACTAGCTTAATTCACGGACCTGCTGATAGTTTGCAGTTCTGAAAACATCAGATCTACGTTTCTTGAGCTGGGTAACTGGAAAGTGTTTCTAACAGACAGCCATGCTTCGTCTAACAAATAGATGCTATGAATGGAATGTTCACATTTAACTTTATACACATCTCTGAAGAACACATACTCTCCTTTCCTGCACCTTTGTTGTTCTCAAGTGTTTGTATCCTCTCTCTTCTCCTTTTTCCTCATCTTCTCGGTGCTTTCCTCATCTTCTCACTTGTTCCTTCCCTTACCAGTACTTGCCTTCCTCTTTTCTTATTTACTCAGCATTCATGTCACTAAAGACTAAAAGCCAACTAAGAAACAAAAAAAGAACCTAAAAAACATAGTCGTTTAAAATACTTAACATATTGTTCTATGGTGTTTAATTTTACTTAGGAATAAGAAGAAAAATACTAGAAGAAATCACATTCCATACAAGGAGTAACATATTTTTGCATATATGCTTTCAACCACAGAATTTGTATTTGGACCTGCATCTCTGGAATTTTAACTTGGCCTGCCTTTTCTCATTCACCAAATAGGTCTGTAAAATCAGCATTTACATTACTTTCAGCCAAATACATTGCTACAAAATACTGAGATATAGTCACAGACAAACTATGAAGAGAGCTTCCCATTTGTAAATCAACAGGAAAATCAAACTCCCACTTTAGTCTAAAATATTAGAAAGGGATTAAACAACTATCAATACTCCTCTAATGCTGAGAATACCAAAAGTCCTTCCTCAAAAAGGGTTACAAGGCTGTGCTTGAATCCCAGTGTGGCACAGGGAACTCATGAAAATAGAATGCTGTAAAGAAATTGTGAAAGTAAAGCACATTATTGATCACTCTGTGCTTTTCCATTCTACTCTTTCAGATACATTCTTGTCCACTGGCCTTTCAATATGAAGGCAATCTAGTCCATGTTTTCCAAAATATGGGCAATGCCTTTATAAGTACTGTGTTCCTCTAAGCAAATGTTTAAGAACTCGAAGTCTCATCAGTTATTAAGAGTGGTATTTTATGTCAATCTCACTTTTTACAGAGACATGCAACCAAAGTATGTTTAGAAAATACCTTATGCACTTTTATTTGATATTTATAGATATATTCAATTTCAAAAGATGGGAAATAAGTAAAAGAAACTACACTTCTTAAAACTGGTAAATGTGCATGTGGGTGAAATCAAGAGCAAGAAAAATTATTCCAACTATTTTTTTTCATGACAGGACGTCTGCTAAAGCATATTTGTCTTTAGTGTAACCATTTCATTCAGATCCGATAAGATTATTAGCATGTATTATCTAGTTCTGGGTTATATTTATTAATATAAAACAAACAAAAGACACCTCAGAGCAAGCATCATCTTTACGAAAAGGGAATAAAGGAATTTATGCAGCTTCACTGTCTCAAAAAGTCCAAAGATATAGTATAATGTTATGGCTCCCTCTTTTGGATAACAGATATCTAGTATTCAATAATAAGTAAACTCACCATGTCCTTAACACCAAAAAAATCTCAAGAGGGCTCTGTTTTTCCCCCAGTTCTTGCTTAACAATGATTAATGAAGTCAATAAAATCAAGCTTATATAAGTTTCTTGCAAAATGCAAATATATTGTAGGTGTCTATTTTATAAAATAGACATGCATTTCCAAGACAGCACTGTAGTTAGAATATTTTTGAAATATGTTAAACATTAGTCTATCAAGTACCTATAAAAACTGGAACATGAAACTCTGATAGATTGCTCCTTATTTTAGCGGTGTTATTAATCAAAATAGGAAACAATAAAGAGATGATTGATGAAAGTACATAATCTAACTTATCCTCTGAACAACTGACCAGAAAGGAACAAATTTTACTCTTATACTATTATTACTTCATTTATAACTCTGAGTGAAAAATAAAATTAATGGTCACTTGGGTTCTTCTTCTAGAATCTCCATCATAAATGCAACCTAGTTGAAAATCCACAGATTTATATGCATTGTTTTTAGGAAATTTTTGAACATACCACTGAAGAATAAAAAGAAATGTAACATGTTTAGAATTAAAAAAAAAAACAAAAACAAAAACAAACCTGTAAAATAAAATGGTTTTTTATTTAGTGGGAAAAGTGAGGAAATAGTATAACTGTTAAAATGCATCAATCAACACAAAATAGTGACTCCTGACAGAGGTTAAACTTCTATGTATTAAAATATTTTTCTAATGTAAGATTAGTAATAATTGTTGGCTGTATAGATATTGATGTATTTAATTCTGAATTTAGATTTTGTTTTCCCAAGTGTTGGAAGCATACCACTGTTCTTCTACATTAATATCTAGTCCTAATTCCATAACAGGTTCAACTTTCTTCATGTATCCCTGTATGCTGCTGTGAGACAACTAGAAATAATTTTTTTGAAAAAAATGCCCTTGCAAAATTCAGTAGAACTATTCAATGACTTCAGCAGTGTCAGCAAGAAGACAGAGTTTATTTCACTCAAAATCCCTTCCTCTTGCTTTCTTATTGACTTTCTATAAAATACTGACGTTAGGCAGGCACATATAAATGAATGGATTTACAGGTTTTGTTTAGCACTTTCTATTACTAAAAATAGCCATTCCTTAACATTCATTAAGACGTTGAGCTATACAATTATAAAATTAGCTGGATTTATATCAACTAACTTAAAATTTTTATGTCACGATGCTCATTTTTATTGCACCACTGCAGTGTGTTTTCTCTTCTCAGCACACAGAACTGCAATAAGACAATTGTGTTTGGCTATGCTGGGTCATTATTATTCATTCTATTTATTAGTAACAGTTACTATAAAATGTTTATTTTATAATCAACACTGCAGTAATGAGATTTAGATGAAGGTACATCTTTGCCATGAAAAACTGCCTGTGGATAGTGCATATAATGACAGTGTTTCTGAGTTAGGAAAAACAAGGCAATTTAGCAAGCCTTATTGAAAATAGAAATTAGGCTGTTTCACTAAGTGATGCTTTGTACTCCCAACCATACCACTAAAACATGACAGCAAAATTCGGCTGTAATAAAGATTGCAGAATCAAAAAGATAAAAAGAGGGAAGAAATTCACTTGTACAAGGTATAAGTTTTTTCACATGAAGTATCTATTCCTATTTAAACCAAGAAAAAAATAAAAACCAGAGCTTGACACATCCCTATGTATAGATCAACTATGCAGCTTTTTTTCTTGTTACATGCTTCAGTTAATTTGTTTTCTATGAAGTCACATATTTATGACTTGTCTTAGCCGTATGAAGCCCAAACAAAGATACATCTGGTCATATATCCTTTTCCCTCATTTTTTTAGGAATGCAAGAAGGAAGGGAGACAGTCACAGGCATTTGAGTTTATGCAATAAAGTTTTAAAGCCAAACTATGCACTGCCATTTCAGGCAAAGCTAGACCAAAAGTACTAGACCAGAAACCATAAAGCAAATGCTTTGCTATATCAACTTTTTTTTCAATCATATTTCTACTCTTTTTTCACTCTGAAACTGGAACCATATACATGGTTTCATGCAGTTATAATTTTGCTTTTTACTGACTTTTAACCAAAAGGACAAGGAAAATATAGGAGGCAATTCTGAAATGCTGTCTGAAAAGCACTCTGTGTTTTGAAATAATCTAAATAAATCACATGAAAATCTGAATGTTCTGGGAATTCATGTTGAGATATAGATTATTAAACTCTCAATTCTAGTTCAGGCATTACTAAAGAAAATAAGTCACATGCCATTTTAAAGCTGACTTGTATTTTAAGAGAAATAAACCAGTTATTTCACCCTCTGGTAGCTAAAAACAAAAGAACAAAACAGCAAAACAGATTGCAAAACAATTGGTATAAGCAATAACAACTACATTGTCATCAGAGCACAATAAAATTATTAAAGAGATATGCAGATGACATATTTCTCTACCTTTAGATGCAGTTCCAGGTGGTTCTGAAGTCTTCCGAAATTTCCTGCCACGGGAGAAACAAATAAATATGCTTATAAACATGTAAAGTATTCACCAATGGTAAAAAATTTGCAGAGGGCAAATTCAGGAAATACTACAGGAGATCTCAAAACCTCATCGGGGAAAAATATAATCAAATTTGCAATACGAAATTGAACATTAGACCCAAACTCTGAGCTACTGCTCAGAGTCCTTGATGGGCTTCTCCCCAGGACTTTCAAACACCAGAGGGCCACATCCAAGCTATTAGCCCTTGGGAGAGAGTATAAATATAAACCCTTAGGAAACAAATTGCAGAACAGGGCTCCACTAAAAAAGCATATACACCTAATGTCCAGAGATATGTATCAGTGTGATATCCTTTCTGTCATTTCATCAGAGGATGAGGAAACATTTTAAGAAACTGCTATGATTAAAAACTTCTTTGGGAAATTCCATGAGACACTGTCAGCACTGCGCTTGTGTTCTGTACCCAGCGTTCTGTGGTTCTTTTGTCACAGTTTTCAGGAAAATAGAGAAGGAGTTATAAACCCTAAGGGAATAAATGCCACATGGGGTTGTTTATTTGTTTATTTATTTATTTGACCAGGGACTCAGCAGAAGATCTCATTTCAGTACAGTGGGGTTTCAAGTTGGCAGCCACTTCACGCATACAACTAGGAATCCTGAAAATCTCAGTGTTGAAACTGCTGAAATATTCATTATTTTCTCTAACTTTTCACTTGAATTTCCTTGTTACTTGAGGGTTTCAAGGTATCAAAAGCAATACTAAGTTTTAAAAAACTGCTCCTGCAACTTGTTCCTGGTAGAACTGAAACTAAGTCTGAGGCCCAAATGAGTAAAACCGTTAAGAACACCTACAAAGAACACAATAGTTAGACACATGGTGTACTGGGGAAAAGTCAGTGTAGCTCTTCAATAGGAAAGTCCTGCCTCACAGACCTATTCAAGTTCCCTGAGGAGTCATTAAGCATATGGGTAGCTTTGATCTCTTTGATATGATCTAGCTGTGCTTCTAGAAGGCTTTTGACAGAGTAACTCACCAAATGATCTTAAGCACCCATGAGCTAGAAGTGAAGGTCCCTGCATATATCAGTAATTGATTATATAACAATAATTTTAATTAAAGTTATTTTGATTTAATAAATAAATAATAAAATAATAAAAAATAATGAATCCATTTAATTGATTAAGTGACAGAAACCAGCAGGGAGAAGTAAATAATGCGTTTTGACATTGAAGCGTCTGTTTCAGTGTTCCACAGGGGTCTGTACTAGAGCCAGTACTGCACTTACCCATAAATAAACTGAAAACAGGTTTGAATATCAAGGTGAAAAACGTTGCAAGCGACATATTTAGCATGTGCTGGGTTAAAGTTAATTTTCTTCATAGTGGATTGTATGGGGCTGTGTTTTGGATTTGTGGTGGAAACAGCACTGATAATGCAGAAATGTTTTCGTTACTGCTGAGCAGGGCTTACACAGGACCAAGGCCTTTTCTGCTCCCCACAGCACCCCGCCAGTGAGCAGGCTGGAGGTACACAAGAAACTGGGAGGGGTCACAGCCAGAACAGCTCTGACCCAAGGGATATTCCAGGCCATATGGCATCATGCTCAGTATATAAACCTCGGCGGAGAAAAAGAAAAAGAGGGATGTTTAGTGTAAAGTAGTTCGTCTTCCCAAGTAACCATTAAATGTGGTGAGATGGAGATGGCTCTCCTGGAGATGGCTGAGCACCTGCCTGCCCATGGGAAGCAGTGAATGAATTCCTTGTTTTACTTTGCTTTTGTGTGTAGCTTTTGTTTTACCTACTAAACTGTTTTTATTTCAACCCATGAGTTTTCTCACTTTTATTCTTCTGGATCTCTCCCCTGTTCTACCATATGGTGAGTGAATGGCTGTGTGAAGCTTAGATTCCACCAGGGCATAAACCACGACAACACTGTGTAATAAAGCCAAGGGGGTGTGCAAAGGAATCTTATGACTGTGGTTATACTAACGTACTTTAACTTTGAAACGTTGTAATGTACTTGTCCATAACTTTTCAATGTAATTACAAACCCTAATATTATTTTAGCTTGTACCAACTGTCACTCTCCTAGAAAGTTCCCATCATGAAATCTCATAGTTGGTATGGACATGGTAGACCCACCTTGGACTGAGGCAGAGGAGAGAAGAAAGTTTAACCACAGGGATTTAAGCCTTGCTATGCCAACCTATCTCTACCTTACAATGATCTAATAGCTGCAGGAGTTTGCCATACTTACATTTGAAGTCTATACCATACAGTGAGTGGACACCCAAATGACACATGATGAAATTTTTATGACATTATGTGAAGCCACGCACATGGTAAAACCCAGACTATGCATTTAAAATAATAAATTCTTACTACTGCCATTGGGGAATAACACCGTAATGTAGCAAGACATAATACAGGAAAACCTTAGCCCAGGGCTGTGCGGTCAATAAAAAAGCAAACTATGCCATATATCATGATGAAATTAAGTAGAGAAAGTGATTAAGCTGCTGTTTATAATGCATGAAGCAACAAATTATGATTGCCAATCTCAAGAGATATACCAAAAAAAAAAAAAAAAAAAAAAATAGGAGAGATTCAGAGGAGGGCTACAGGTGCAATCAGAAGTCTGGCACAGGTTCCATACAAGAAATGATTAAGCAGGCAGTCTCAGAGCTTTCCATCTTAGAAAAAAGACAGCTGAAGGAGAAATTGATTTAAGTTCGTACATTCATCAGTGGCAAAAAGAGCGGAGAGGGAATAACTGTTTTCTGTGGCTTCCAATCGCTGTACTCGTTGTCTAATGAAGATGTCACTTACAATGTTCAAAAACAAACAAAAAGGGTTAGCCCTTTTCACAAGATTGGTAAATATGAGTCTCCTTGCAGAATATTGTTTCTCTGAGACACTTACATGCTTTCAAAGAAAACTTTGAGAAAGTCATGGCAGAGAGAATCTACAGGGGACTACTACCTTATATTTGGAGACCAAGAAAACATACAGAAGAAAAACTATTATACGCTTCTCCACACTTAGGTGCTATCATGAGTGTCTGCTTGTTAAAGACATCCTTATTTTGTACTGTCAGATTACAAACAGAATAAGCACTACTTTATTACACTTATTTTGAATTTATTCATGTTTCATGTTTGTCTTCCATTAAAACAACATGTGAGTGAAAGATTTTTTGGTTCTTTGTTGGGGGAATGTTTTTAATTTTTAAAAAGAGATTCAGACCTAGAAATAAGAAAAAGGAAAGTTATCAAAATTTATATTTCTGAGATCTACTTTATTCTTGCAAGTGAGAGAATGACCATTTGTAGGTATTTTAAAGTGTTTATTATGGAAATATAAGATGAAACCTCATCTGCATTAGACTCCTTTCAGACTACCTGAGATAAATTAATGGCAAAAAATTCATGTTAGGGTTATGCATTATTTCTGTGTACAAATTCCTATGCTTGCAAGAGTCCTGCTCAGCTCTGAGAATTACTTTTCTAGATTTTGTGATCACATTGGAGACAGCAGAAGGACATAAAGGAGGTTGATCTCTAATAAATTACAGCATTCAGCAGCTGCTCAATTCCCTGAGGAAGGAAGCAGAAACAATGGGTTACAATTACATTCTGAATTTGCTAACCACCTTTAATTGGTCAGCAGCTCAGTTTTTCCAGTCCAGAGAAGTGAATGTATAAACCCTTGCAGGCAGTAATTAAGCCCTTCTCTATAGGAACAAGATTTCTTATGACTCAGATTTGCATGAGCAAAAAAAAAAAAAAAAAAAGGACGACAGAGATTAAAGTTTTAAAAAAGAACTTGGGATACTAGCTTGAAGATGTCTTTATTCTGAGAAATTCTGGCTTGTAACAACCTCTTGGGCCATTATACAAGCTGTAGACTCAGGAAGTTTAGCAAGGTCTCATTGTGGTACATGCCATGCTCAGGAGATACGCAGATACAGGAGGCACCAGATCTGGAATCTCAGAACGCTTCGTTAGGAGCTGGATGTGTGACCAGAGTAGACTGATGCATAATGAAGCAGCAAGAAATTTAGTGAAAGCATGTAGTCCCAGTTATCAGGAGAACTGCTAAGTCCTGTCATTAACAGTGCTGCCATAGGTGAATCTCATCTGCTTCATGCAGAGAGAATAATGAGAATCAATATGTCTGGAAAATAGGGGCCTATGCCTCCAGATATGGTTTGGGTTTGAATCTGGCAGATAGAAGACTATGCTGCTCATGAAAAAACCCCAAACAAATAAGCAAACGAGGAAACCCCAACCCCCCAAAACCCAGCAAAAATAAATGCCTTAATTTTGATACCTTCAGGGTATTGATGTCAAAGTACAGACATTCATGTTATGAGTGACAAAACGTGAAACAATCTTAAAGGGGAGGAAAAGAGAAGAATTTTGCTTTGATGATAGCACTTATTTTCCCCATGCTATTCTTTAAAACCATGAATGTGATGAATGTGTTGCATTTGTAAAGAAGGTGTGGCATAAAAACTTACAATGCAGCTTCATTATATGATAAGAGTGAAATGTGTTCTCTGTGGAGAAAAATCAATACTAAAGATCAAAGGAATATCTTCAAAAGTCCTTGCTTTAAGGTTTTACAAGTGCTATATTTCCTTGTTCCCCTCATGTTGATGAAAAGGAGATCCTGAAAAATGTTCATTATTGGAAAAAAAAGTCTTCTTTTTTTTTTTTATTTTTTAATGAGAAAACGCACATTTCACACTTGTAATCCAGTGACCTGCTGCCTCAGAAGCAGATATTTTAGAAGCCTCTTTTAGCTTCATTTAATACCATTGCTAAGAATTTAGAGACCCTTTTACATGGTGGGTTGGGATTTCTGCAGGCTTTGCTCACTAGCTGATGGAAGGATGGTTTGAGGACAAGCAGCCCAGAAACAGCTTCATCTGCTCCTCAGAAGATACTTGCTCCAGAGGAGGGCAGATGGTATTTTCACTGCCCAGGGAGAGTTGCTTTAAACCACAGCTGTGTCTCCACACAATTCCGCCAGTGGGGATTGTCCAAACGTGAATCAACACATTCTCTTGCCAGATCCACCCATCCAGGGGATTTGAGTTTCTCACTGTGAGTGCTATAGAGACGGCGGCTGAGGCCATGATGAGGTGAATTTGGACCTGCATCTCCAATGTAGATACCCAACAGTCTGGAAAAACTCTAAAATAAATGCTAATTCTCTCTTGTCACAGCAAGAGGAATGTTTTTCCTAATGCACCTACAAACCATAGATTTGTTTGCCTAAAGACATTAACTCAATAGACATTCCTATACAAATTGCTATTAGCTCAAATTCCCCATTATTTTTATTAGTATGACTCCTGCAGTCATGTAGCTAAGGGAACCTGCACTGGTGTCCCAGAAATAAAGAATTGCCTTCAGCTGTTTCCCGGCAAAATTTTCAAATGAGCTTATCTTCACTGTATGCAGTGCTGAACAGATCAGCAACCCAACAGGCAAAAAGCAGTTCTGAAAATCTATTCTGAAAGGTTTGCAGTGGGAGCTGCTGAGTCGGAAAGTGTTTCTTTAGTGTGGCCCATGTTTCTGTGCCTGAAGAGGATCTGAGTATTTGTACTCAAGGAATGGGTGCCCATCAGTCAAAAAAACCTGTCCCTTAAGCTTTGAGGATCCCTCAAATGCCACTTCAGCTCTCCCAGAAATAAATGAAAACACCTTTCTTGGTTACCTCAAGTTTAGTCCGTATGCATTTTGGCTGTTTACTTTAATAGTTTCATTCTTAGCCCCAACCCCATCTTTATCCATGAATAAGAAAGAGGGAAAAAAAAAAAAAGCTTTTGGGCAGAAGAATGCTAAAAAAGAATGCTGTTTTTAGAAAATCATACATCCAGAGTCTATATTCATGTCTGCAGTATGACTGCACTCAGAGAATATTTGAGAGCTGCAGCCAGAGGGAAGCATGTGTCTGCATCCTGGGATATCTTTAATTAGTTGGGGAAGTGATAAAAGTGAACCTACAGTGGCACAGATCCAGCCTCTTCCCAAATCTTGGTATTATCGGTGGCAGTGTGCTGTTTATAGCACAGCCTTTTGTTGCTACTGCTTCACCATTCTTAGTGCTAAGTCTAGGTAGATTAAAGCTACATTCAGGTACTTTGTTTTCAAAAAAAGCCTGACAAAGCCAATGAGACTGCTTCCATGCATGCAGGCTACACAAGATTTATATTTCCTATATCCTGCTAAAATACACACTTAGTTTTACAGATTGTTTGGATCATCCTGAACATCACTTACGTCTTTCTTATTTAGAGATTGGAGTGCAATGTGAAGCACTGCTGCTGCAGTTAACTCTCCTATTTTTAGCTATTTTAGCACCAGATCTTTTTCTTTTAGAACACAAATTTTACTTCACTGTTAACAAATGAAACAAACTAATGTGGGATACATTATCAAGTTGCCAAAGGTTAGCTTTTCTTCGTGTCATGCTTATGAGTGACTGTGCTGCACTAATTAAAAACATTGCCATGGCAATTGCTATAGAAACATTTAAATTGGCATCATCAGTAACAAATCCCTGCTACTGATCCCAGCAAGGCTTATTTCACACTACACCTGAAGAATCTAAATAGAATATTTTGCATTCAAAAGGACTTCAAGAGATAATTTTTTTCCAGTTGTTACTGTGCTCAGGAGAATAATATTTTTAACACAGAGATAATTCATTTACCTGGAACTGTTGCAGGATTCTGATATCAAAGTCCTTACTGCAAGGAGAGACTGCAACAGTTCTAGGCTACCACCACATATCCCTCAAACCATACAAATGAAAAAAAAAATACTTATTACCTCCACTCAGATTCACTGATTTGCAAAATGGGGAAGAAAAACAGGTTCTCAGAAATGTTTGGCATTAACATGTTTAACACATGAATTCCCCATCTTAAGAGAAGTTTTCAAGATAACTAGAAAGAAAACCATTTTCTATTGTTTGACAAGAACAAGAAGTTGACATTTTACTGATTAAATGATGGGACCAGGAATGAAGCGAGAAGAGATTGCATATAGAATATTGATCGGTTGCTTGGAAATAAATAAATTATTCTCTTTGTTTTCAGACTAAGGATCATTGCTTCTCTAAGAAGAAAAATCAAATTAGATGTTAATCATAATGTTAAGCAGACACACTGACCCAGACCAGTAAGTCCTTCTTTACACCTAAAAGGTCCAATTATCACAAAAACAAAAAGCAGGAAAAAATGGGCAGTAACTTCACTTTTTGTTTTTACTTCATTATTCTTGACATTAAGGATGCTACCTTTCCACTCGGTAATAAAGTCCTGCTAAGTATGAAGGAAATCAGTAGAGGGCAGCGCTACACAGAAAAACCACATGTTAAAGCACTCTCAGTTTAACTTCCGCCCTGGCTGGGACAAAATGTGAGAACCTAGGTTCCTTCGAGAAAAAGACCTCTGTGAAAAAAACTGGTGTTTGCACAGAGATCATTTGTTCTAGCAGGGCCAGAATCTGCGCAAGTTGCACTGGGTTCCTTTGAATTGGAAAAGTTGGTCTCACTTTTCCGGACTACACCAGAATCCTTTGTTTCCATATTAAACTCCACCTTCTGAGTCTACCAAGCACAACTCCTGCCTGAACAGCTGACTATGAGACAAGATATATAACCCAATGACCACCTTGAAGTATTTCTTTGAGCACAAAAAAAGAGTAGTATAAACATCTGCATTTAAATGAGTATGGCAAATAGGGTTTGGACAGAAAGAAATGAGGGCAATTTCAGAAAATTAAACATGTGCAGTTTTGAAACAGCAAAAGTGAAGCACTCGAAATTTTATTTATATTTAAAATTATCACCAAACCGAACATGCAATCATACATCTCTAAAAGGCCAAGTGAAAATACATTGTCACCCATCCCTCTCTGTTTCAAAAACAAAACCAAAACCAAAACAGAACAAAAAAACCAAGAAAACAAAAACAAAAACAAAAAAAACCAGTAAATTCAAAGCAGACTAAATTATCTGAGTGTCAGATTTGTCTAAGTTTTGAAATAAGGGCATTTTGAAGAGAAAATTTAAACTGTTTGGCATTTTTTAATAACTTTTTTTCACAACAGTCTTTCAAGGCTTAGAGGTTTTGGAAAAAAATATTTTAATAACTTTTTTTTCACAACAGTCTTTCAAGGCTTAGAGGTTTTGGAAAAAAATATTTTAAAGATTTTTAGTAGTTTTATAGATGATTATGTATTAAAATTTTGCCAAATATGCGTATTATTTTCAGGAATTTTTGCTTGGTTTATGGTTTGTTATGTTTTAATGCAGAAAAGATGGTAGGGTCCAAGAAATTAGAGAAATAAATCAGTCACGACCTTAAATATATAAAAAGACAGTATTTATCAGAATAGTTACATAACAACACATAATTCATATCAAAGCAAAAGTAATAAAATCCAAAATTTGATTAATACAAACATTTGAATGTTATCATTCAGAATGTACAAGAGGATTCTCGAACTACAGTCCAAATGCAGCTATGAAAGAGCACTATTTGAGGACATATCAAGCAAGAATATCTCCAGAAGGGAGAAGAGACTCAATAAGAGTCACTGGACAAAGTTGATTGTCTGACTTCTGAATACAGTATATCCAAAGGTTCCTGTTGCTGCCTACTTTCATTCTGCAATACCTTAAGCAGGATCTAATTTACAAAGCATGAAGAGGCCCTTCAATCTGCCTAAGATGATGCAGTGGGATGATCTGAAGTACAAACAATGATGTTTTATGCTTTACATTAATAAATAGCTTTATTCAGTGATAAAACCTGTTTCAGTCTACTATTACACAAGGAATTAGACATATCAAACTTAAACATGGATAGAAGACCGGCTGAGTTTTTTTTTCTTTTGATCTGTATCCAGTAAATTTCAATCACAAGGCACGATCATCATGTACGAAACATGTTTTCCAGTTAATGTCAAAATTTACTGGTATTAAATTAACCACAGTAGAGTTGCACTTTGCCCCTTTGCCTGCAACAGGAACATACTAAGCATTACAACGGAGAAAACCAGAATTCAAAGAAAACGCATTCATGAATGTGTGCTAAGATCTTTGCACATTCATGATTTTATGCAAATTAAGTTAATTTACTTTGTGCTTTGATTCTTCAATTAAAATAAAAAGCAAAAGAAAACAAGTTTTCCTGCACTATATACATGATCTTCTGCATAAATATGACACCTATTAAGCTGTTTTCTTTTTGTTTTTGAACATGATCTTAGAAAGTGATAAATATTCCAAGCCTTCACTTCTTGCTCAGCTAAAACTCTTTTTGAAGTTACTAAAATGCTAAGACTTTGATCCTCCTTCAGGATTGCTAGTTAAGACACTGAGTCCATACAGAATATCATCATTTTAAGACAATTCCACACAAGGGCACAATTCCAGTAATTTAATCATTAAGGCCTTTAGAGTACAATTCACAGAATGTTTTCCATTAAATTGTTTTGGTTCTCAACTGACTAATAATTTTCACAAAAAGCGTCTTATTTCCAAAATGAACTTTTGTACAGAAAAGATTCCCTTCCCCTCTCCTATAAAAACCCCAAACAAATAAACAACAGAGAGAAAATAGCTGTTGGTAATGTCAAATTGCAGAAGAAAGGGGGATAATTTTGTACAGTTTTTTTTTTTTTAATTTCAAAATTTCTGGGTATTTTGTGGCCTCAGGCTCCTATCACTGTTAAGAGACTAGGATTCTCAAAGAAAAAGTACTTTTGCTGCTGAATTGTTTTCCTATGATTTCTGTAACATTTAATTACAGCTCAGCTAAAGATATCCTAATGCAAAAACAGACTTAAAGTGAAAAAGTTTATGGAAAAGACTGAGACATCAGGCACTTCAGTTGTATTGCCAGATGAAGAGTATGAGATTGATTTGATTTGATTAAATATTGCTTACAAACTCCCACAAATAACATCACAGTAATTTTTCAGAAAAATACTAATTACTGTAAGGTTCTATATAATGAAAATTCCCATTCATTCAGCCATGATTCAGGGAAAAATTAAATACATTCCAAATGCAGAATTCTTTTCCAAAAAAGAGTTTTGTTAACTTCAGCAGGATTCCCATGAACCCACAGTTGTCTAACAAGTACTTTTTGATCTTGTTTAAAGAATCTGTGGAAGGCATCAATAATATTTCACAAATTTCATTTTATGACTTCCCTTCTGCAGAAATAGAAGAAGATCCTCTGGACAATTGGGGGCTAGCAAAGGGAAAGAATGGCATGTATTAATCACAAAGTAACAAAAAAATCAGATTTGCAGACAATTCAGAACATATACTAAGGGAAGATAGCATCAGGCTGAGCTGGAAGAGATTAGGTTGGACGATTTCTTATTTGGGCTGTCTCTGTGTCAGGATGCTGCTGCTAGCTAAAGCTTTCAGATAAAGTATTTTACTTAGCTTGTGTTTTAAATTAATGTCTATATACTGTGTGAGTGAAGTAGTATAAGATGAAAAAAGACATTAAAGAACTTGACTTAAAATTCTCTGAGTAATTTTCATGGTTATTTGTCATTCCCATGGGTTATTGTTGTGATCACTACACTGTGTTCCTGTTTCCTTAGGGGAAAAAGTTATTGCAACTTACACAAACACTTTTCTCTGTCCCCTAGGTTTTTCTTACAAGAGGAATATAACATTTGAAAAAATTGTTCTGGTGAATTATTAGAGGAGTGGAGGCTAACAGCATCTCTGGAAATGATGAGGACTCACTCCTTTCTGACAGTTTTGCTTTGGAGCTCTGTGTTTTATGTGGTTCATATGACGCCAACCCAAAAAAGGACTAACAAGAACTCACACAGTGAAAGGATAACAGGATTGTCAGAGAATGATGGAAAAACACTGCACCGCACCAAGCGTGGTTGGATGTGGAATCAATTTTTCTTGCTGGAGGAGTACACAGGTCCAGATACTCAATACGTGGGCAAGGTAAGCCTTGTGTTTAAAGGATTCTATAAAGGTGATGCTTCTAACACCCTTGGTATTTCCATTCCTTCTCCACAGCTGTTTTGCTTTTCGTACAGCAGTGGTCCCAATTTCTCGTTATGTCAAAGCACACCACAGACCACTTGATTGTTCAAAGTTGTGAGAGAAATGAAGTAGTTCAGTGGAAAAAAAAAGAAACTGTTCGAACTAAAATGTTCCAATTTCCTATTACATACACCCATGCAAGTTTTATCACTTTTTCAACTGTTAAACATAAATATTAGATAAGCGAATAGAAAAGTTATGATTTCATTCATCTACCTTGTGGCATTTGCCAGAGTACCGGGCTGTGTACTTCCTCAAGTGAAATACACAATTCTATGAACAATAAAATTGCTGTCTATCTATAATTCCAGGTAGGAGTGTAGTGTTTGAGTGAAAAAAAAATCAGTTTTTTGTCATTTCTGAAATAAGCTGAAAATTTTACTCAGTGACTTGAAGGGCTTTACATTCTTTGAGATCTATCTACATCAGATGTTGTGAACAATGGCACCTCTGAATTCCAGTTGTCTTCAGTCCTACCTTGAACCTCAAAAATTTCTAGATATTTATCCCTTTGGTGCCTCACTATCCACAGATCTGACTTATGGTCTAGTATCTTTATCAAGATCTAGAATATCAGAGATGTAGAATATACCCAGAATGACTTACAATTAAGGAAATGTTTATCTTAATGGCTTATATTTATATATGTCCTTTTCAGTTTCTGTCATTCATCCACAATGCTGTCACTAGCTCTTATTGTCAGGTAACTCTCATTTTCAGGTGCCTAGCTTCTAAACTGATTTGGACATTTGTAGACAAAAGTTCCAAAATATTTTTGAACATTAGCTAATATCTCGGGTTGTGGGAGACATGACCATCTGGAAAACATGAAAATCATCTCCCTCTATTAAGAAAAAAATGTCAAAGAAGTCAACCCTGATAACTATGAACTTGATTCTGACCTTGTTCACACCAACACCTCTACAATTCTGTTTTCCATGAAATACATTCTGACTTGAAGTAGTAGAAATAAGACAAAGGCAAATAATCCTATTGCTAGATCTTTTTATCAGTGTGTAAAACAGGAAGGTTTGTTTTAGGCAAAAGGGTCGTCAATAAAGGATGAACTAATTGCATAGAGATATTTCTAAAAACAACAACATGTCTGCAAGTATTATTTAATATTGAATAGACTTGCCAAGAAAACATACAAAAAGGTACACAATAATTCAAACTCCATATAGCTGTAAATTCTACCTAGACTCACAGAAATAGACGTGTGTTGTTTTTCTTTTTTTTTAGTAGAAATCTGTTATAGAGAAGTAAATGTCAAACATAAGAGCTGCTTCCAATTTCAGTCCCACTGAATATAGATGAATAACTTCTAACCACTTTAACACTCAAATAAATTAAGCTTACATCAAGACCGTCACCACCATCCCTGTTTCACACAAGGAATGCTTACAAGTTATATTGCAACAGATGCAAACTTACCAGAGTAAGTTAAGTTTGCATCTTACTTATTCCAAACTAACTAAAAGCTATTGGACCTTATTACCACAGATTTAAGTCCAGGAAGAAAAACCAAATGGCTGTAAAGCAGCTGGATGTGAGATGTTTCACTTCTTACAACTCAAATCATGTGTTGAAATTTTTTACACTTCACTACAAAATAATACAGAAAGACCCCTGAGAGAGGTCAGCATCACTGATTCTCTAAACAGATGGAAATCACCCCAAATATTATCCTGTGTTCCAAAGCAGAGTTGACTGGCACTTATGAACTCCATGTGGTTGCACTAATTTTATAACAGTTTATAACATGATGAAATGATCACAGTTCTGTCCTCAGCAGTATAAAACCACGGTAAATCCATTTTGCATTAGATCAAATTATCCTAGGTACCTGTGACACACATCACCAAGAGGGAGCTGCCACAACAAGAAGTCAAAGAAGGAATTTTTTTTAAAGAAAGAAAAAACACCCCTACAACTTCATTGAACAACATTATTATGAGAAAGGCTTAAATCTCAGGTTTAGTATTCTCCTCTTCAAAGTGATGGTAATTAGCAAACTAGTATGTGTAAAGTAAGAGCACTTTTATTCCAACCCGTGGGGACTAGTTCATAGCAAGCATCCTTATCTATCCCCTCTTTAATATGGATATGCACAGGCAGATGGGCTACTGGGGTAGAATAACAAATGTAGTGCTAAAATTTAAATAAACTGAATTAAGAAACTTTATCAGAAAATAAACTTCTAGGGGATAATAGCCATAAAATCAAAAGATTAGTTTTCCCACCTTGTTTCAATTCTCATACAATTTTGTCTGTTTGGTCACTGATGGTGTTTTGTTACTAAGGTTACTATATTGATGTTTTATTTTGTTATGAGTGCATTCTGTTATTGGCAGTGTGGAAGTATGACATAATGACTCAGTATGACACAATGAGACAAAATTTGATTACTAAGAAGGGTGGGTACACAGGACGGAGACCTATTCTGTGATATCTCCACACCTCTCATTCTCACTGCTCAGACTCCAGCCCAGTTCAGATCAGAAACAGGGCAACTGGACACTTGCTTTGACCACTGGAATGTCTAAATCCTGGCTGGCAGTCTGGTCCCTATGAGAGGACTCCTTGTGCTCAGGCTTCACTAACTTTCAAGGGTCCCTGGAGTGGAGCTTCTCTCTCCTATCTGAGGTGCTCTCATCTTAAATAGTAACTTTATAGTTGGATTGTTGGCAGCCACCCTTCAAGGACGAGGGATATACGCAGAACAATTGCCTTGTGAATATGATGGGAGTCAAGGTAAACCCAGGCAACTTATGTCCACCTCACATCTTTCTTTCCTTCTGCAAACTCAGAGGATTCATCTGTCTCAAATACAGGTGAATGCGTACAATTTAAGTACATAAGAAGTCTTTAAATTTGTTGGGGCCTACTACTCACCTGTAAAAATGCAAAAACTGCTTATGGTATCCTTCGATTTCTTATCCTTTTAAATTATATTCAGGAAATGCTTAGACCAACCAGTGGATCCACCTTGCTACATGTTATTTCTAAAATGCATAGGAAGATAAACATTGCTTTGGAGAGTTTACAAATGAAATATTCAGATATATGTAACGTAAGCAGTATCAGAGTCCTGTTTAAAAAATTAGCCGAGAGGAAAAAATAAATTCTAAAACATAAAAATGGCCATATTCTTTCAAAATGCCTGTTGCCTAGTGAGAATGTTGAATATCTCAATCAGATTATTAATGTGAGGAATTTTCAGAGGATGTAGTGAGAGGAATTGTAAAACTTGATTCTACCTACTAAGAATTCATGGAAAAAGTGGATTACAATAGAGCACTAAGAGTTAAATTTATGAGATTAATTTCTTTGTAAAGGAAGAAAAACAAACTGATTTTTTGTTGTTGTTTTGTTGTTGTTGTTTTTTTGGGGGGGGGGTTTGTTGCCTTTTTTTTTTTTTTTTTTTGGTGAAATAAGATGTTGAGAAAATAAACACCTGTCTGTATGTCATATCTGGGGTCTCCTTTTCTTTCACTAGGGAGAGGCCACAGATCCAGCCTCTTAGCTGCTACTAACTTTAAGCCCCTTGCAGAACCTGAGAAATGAAAGTTAAAACACTGACCATCTATGAGAAAAATGTACCAAATGTACTCATTTCCTAACAAACAATCCAAAGAGATAATCACCTGAAAAAAAGGACAAGCAATCCAGGAAGTATTAAAACCTGGATGAGGATGACATTCATTAATTAAAGAAAACAATTGCACTGAAGGCTCTAACCAAGTAGCCCTCGAGGAAAAAAATTAGTCTTATTTTCCAAAGATAATATTGATTTTGTGTGCCTCCATTTCTAAATGACATACCTGTTACCCATTGAATAGACATCACTTGTGCAAAATGCCAAATACCTTTAACTCCAGTCCTTATGAAATACCCCTAGACAAGAAGAAATAGATCTGATCAAAATCATTAGCCATTTTGGAAAACATGGTCATTTATGTTTTGCAGCAGTATATTGCAGTGATTACAAGAGATGAGATTTTCCCTCCTTTAAGTCACTCAATTACATTTTTTACATGGAAGCTCTCCTCTCCCTATATCAAACAGGCACTTTGCTAATAAAAGGTTGCTAATCTTAGTGGGCAGATAATGTGTGAAGCACTGCGCAATATATGTCAGACCCGATCATAAACTTTACAACCAAGCAGCTGCCATATCCCAGGATTTTAAAAAAGAAGACACAAAAAAGAATAAAAACATTTTTTTCACACCACCTGCAATTTTTCTTTCTCAGTATAAGGGGGGAGATACAAAATCAAATAAAAAATAAATTTCACTGCTAAAAATTAGCTGTTCATGAATAAACCCCTGTGTAATAACTTCCATCAAAATAAATGAACTAGGTTCTGCATGTCATAAGCAGCATTTAAATTGTATGCAAACTGAAGAAATATCTCTCTTCTACCACCAGTTAAACAAGGAATTTGCCTAATGACATTTTTTTGTGTGTGTCTTAACAAGAAGTATGAAGTGAAAAGAAAAATAGTAAGAGGGTAGTTTTTGTGGGGGGAGAAAGTGTTTGATTTGGTTTTTGGAATGGCAGGGTACAACATATATTTAAATGCAGCCTTTTTTTTTTTTTTTTGTAATCTTCATTTATAAATATTCAAACATGTACAAGTAAAGTTGTATTCTCTAGCAGTCTGTCTTATAAGAAAAGAGAGAAAAAACCAAAATATCTTAATTAAACTTAATAATGAATTAATAACTTTAAAACTATTCAACTTAACAGCAACAAAAGAGGTCTCACTGAATTGCCAACCTCACCAAACTTGGCTATTTATACAAAATTTCACTCAAATGCCCCTTTGTACTGAATGGTTTTGAGGTTTTTTCTTATTATGTAATGGAATTGCATAGCATTTTTCTTGTAAATATAGACTGTAAATGTACTAATGGCAGAAAATAATACTCAACATTTCTTTGCTGTCTGCCTTTGGTACACCTACTAGTCCAGAGTGGGCTCCCTCTTAATATGCAAAGCAGCAGAGAAGTCAGAAACTGAGAGCAGTAAAGCCCCTCCTTCATTAGTCTTATCCTCATTCATTCACGTCCTCTCGACATTTCACTGAGGCCTTGGCCATGCTCAGTCTCCGCCCTGAGCAGTTTGGGAAGAAGAAGCTTATGGCCCACGGAGTGACCTAAAAGAGCTGGCTCTTGGCAACACTGCAGTGCCCAAACCGGCAGCAACCTTAGTTGCTCCATCCTGAAGCATAATGTTCTCTTCCACATCAGTTTTTATTAATTACCTAATATTATTTTCTTTGTGTACTGAATTTTCATCTTAATCTTGTGTTCGGAATATGAGAGAGAACTTAATTTTTTACTTGTGACCTTAATCGATCTATGCAATTTTTCCATAAGGATTTCTTTACAGCATTTGCTATTTTACCTTCTCCAGCATCAGTTTAAGAGTGACCTGTAAGGATGAGGGAATATGCAGGTGCACTATCCTTTCAGAGTTTAAAGTGTGCCTTCTACTTTGTTATAGCTACATTCCATTTGTCCCACTTGTAAAACTGTTGCAATCAGGACAGCAACTAAATGCTGCTAGAAACAGAATGGGTTTTGATATTTTTTAACTTAGCACTATAGTAAATTAAAAACAAAACAAAACAAAACAAAACCAAAAAACCCAACCAAACAACAGAATCATAAACAAATCATATGCTACTATCATTTAAAAATATAGTTCAAGTGGGGGAAGATTTCATCACATTCTTAATATATTCCATCTAGTATGCACTGTATCCCAAAGCCATATTATAAATCACAACTTTTGAAGAAGATCTAATAATGTATTTTCATTAGAATCTCTGTTCCTAAAGTTAAACTAATTTCTTAAGATTGAATAAAAGATGAAAAATTAGTAGGGTCTCCTTTTGTCTTTACTTTCCTTTGTCAGACTTCAAGTTTTTCCTTGCATTGGAATAAATACAAGAAAAATAATGTATCAGAACAGAAAGAGGGAAAAAAAATAAAGACAGTAAATACCATAGGAATAAGAAAAACAGTCTGACCAATATTTAAAAAAATACAAAAAAGAAAACCTCTTTGATTCATAAATTAATAAATCATCTCCACTTACACTCCATTCTTCAGTTAGCACATTTTTTCAATAAATATTTGATCTATTTTCAAGCAGCCATATCCTAGGCAGATAAATCACCAAAATAAACCTAAAATTGAAACAAGAAAAGAGAGGGAAAAAAGAATTTTAAAAGTGCCACAACAAGTCCCTGTCTTAGACACATTCATAACTTCATTGCAAGCCCCAATAAGGAGCCATAGCTTTACTTGTTTAAAAATGATTTATTTTTTGAAGGCTTCCAACATAAACCTTATTGAAAAATTCCTGGAAGTAAAATTTATTTTTTCTTAAAAAATAATATAAAAAACGAAGTCTTCAGTAAATATTGATATTTTAAAAAGAAGGCTGGAGGGCCAGGGAAGTAAATGATGAAAAACAAACGTTAAATCTTCCAAACACAATGGGACTCTTTTTTTTCTAGAAAGGACAGCAGTAATTTCTGACAACCTAAATACATTTTCGATTGAAGTTTCAAAATAGTGACAAGAGCTAATCACATCATGCATAACCCAAGTATAAAGAGTTTAAATACGAAGTATCTCAAATGTTACATTGCAATAATGGGCCTAAGCTAGAATTTTACTGTCAAATTTGAACATCATATTTCACATAAAATAAAGAATTATTTTTGAAAACAACTGCAATGATCAGAGGCTTCAAAGACATGAATAACAAGAGTGAGTTGGCATTGTTTGGTAGAGATCGAGCAGCTGTCATGAGATCTGACAGCTTCTGTTTCTTCAACTACATAAAAGGCTGCTAAAAAAACAATCTGAAGTTCTTGTCATGTTCAGGGCAAGAAGTTGGGTTCATATTGTCATAAGGTTGATTAACAGTCACCATAAGGAAAAAAAATTGATGGTAAATACAGTCAATACAGTTAAGTGCTAGGTAAAGAACACTCAGAGAGACAGGATTATATTGATACTGGAGGTTTTCATGACAAACCAAAAAAAAACATGACAGAAAGGTGACAGTGATCCTACCCAGAGGCTGGAGGCTGTATATCTCTTTAGGGCCCTGTCTGTTCTGTTCTCAAGGATTCTGTGTGTGTTTTTCAAGTTCAACTGCTAAATCAGCTAAACTTGCTTTGAGAGGAAAAAAATAAATAAAATAAACAAAAAAATCTGAACTAAAAAATAAACACAGAAACATAAGAAATGAGGAAGTCCTTTTATTGCACACTTTCCCCTTTCTCCTCTTTTGGGACAGAACATCCTGTATGAATGATTTTCATTTTAAAAATAATAAAACAGGAAGCTACCAAATATGTGCCTTTATAGATGCTTAATGGAAAAAGGGGAATTCACAATGTAGTTTTTGAAAATTTAGCAACACTAACTGAAAACTTCATCCATGGTAAAAATGTGGGCATCTAAAAAAATTACTAAGCTATTTTTCAACCAAAGTCAATGCAAGACAATTCAACATAGGAAAAACAGCAATATTTCTCCAATTCTTTTACCTTTTCCCTCTCTCCCTCCATGCTTCTCTCAGGTGTGGAAAAACTCATGCTCACCCAACACCCAACCAAGCAGCAAGAGCATGGAATCTACTTTATAGTTCACCTCCATGCTTTCTCTTGGCTCCGCCACAGCTTAATCACCCCCTTCCCAGGGGATGTCCTGAGTGTGCCCAGAGCATGGAGGGGGTGGGACCAGACAGGAATGAAGGTAGGGGGCCGGGCCAAGTGGAAGTTTCATCTGCGGAGTTCGCTGGTATTGAGCAAGTTGACAAACTAACAAAAAACAAGGCTTGGGGTGAAAATACCTGTTTTAAAGACACAGTGGGCATAGAGAACGGAGTCCTCTTCTGCCTGCAGTGGTAATTTCCAGCTGTCAGTTAAAGTATAATTTTCATTTAAAAAAAAATGGTTTTTCTGAGCTTAAAAGTCTTTTGTTCTTGTCAAGCTCCTTATATGAAAAGGCCTAAGGAGGTCTGGCTTGAAGATCTGGCTGGCTCAGGAACTTGGCACAATAGGTAATTGTTATTTGTAGAATAGCTCTCTCATTACAACTTCATTGGCTAGTATTTCTAAACCTTGCAGCTTTAAGCCTAGGCAAAGAAGATTAGACTGGTGGCAGTCTGCAGACCTATCAATACCGATTATCAGGCAATCACTTATTGCGCATGAAAAGGTGGGAGGGTGAGGAAAACATATTTCATGAGATATTTTTTCATTATGTTGTTTTTTTATTCCCTTGATTACATTATGGGAGCGATTCTGGAGAGGGTAAGTGCTTTGACTATATTGTGGTTCACTGGTACCTGCCAGCCTGGCGATAGATTGCAAAAGCCATCAGAGCAAAACAATATGTGACTACCTAAAAAGGTAAATTTGATGGCACCAGAGGATGATATTGTGCAATGTCTTGTCTGTCAGGGAGAGAGTTATGAATAGTCATCTTGACGACAAATAGGGGAGCTGTCAACAAACAACTGCTGAAAACAGCAACACTTTTCTTCCTGTATGTGCCCAATACATCAAATCTTGTCTATTGCAGGAGTCATCACGCATTTTAGTCTTCAGGAAACTGAAAAAAAATATTAGTCTAGTCCATGTAATTGGCCACTTTAACACTGAGCTGGGTATCAATCAAAAGAGGAACCTGTGTACTCTTATCAATTTTGGAAATACATAACCATGGTCCTAACGTTGCTGTAGGTATTGCTGTAGCTAGCAGCGCAAACACACTGGGCAAATTTCTGCTTACTTTTACATCAATCTAGGGTCAAGAAACTCTGCTGAAATCCCTCTTTTCTGTTTTTACAAAGCAGAATGTAGTCAAAATAATAAGAAAGCACTAGAGCCTCCACGAACATTTCAGAAGTCACAAGTTCCTCTCTGTCTTGCTTCCCATTTCAGAGACAAGTATGCCCATTTCAGATGGAAGCCACTATAACCATTTTGTCAAATTTTGAGTGCAAGGAAATGACAGCCAGGGTAATAATACTAATTGAGTTATTTTACTGAAGAGAAAGTTTTGTTATATATTCTCCATTTCCATAGGAGCAACCTAAGGAGAAATGGCACCAATTCTCCCTTACTTCAGTTGTAAAACTCTTGCCATGATCTCAAAGAGGTCTTTGGAATGGTGGATTCAGCTTCAAGAAGGAATTTTTAGCCCATATCCTGCCATAAAAATAATTGGTAATACTGGAAATAAATATTAATAAAATTTGACTAAATTTTTGGTTTATATAAATTTTACTTTATTTTTTCCATCTGTAACTGGCAATTGCCAACACTTCTCTAATGAAGCTTTTTCTCAGAACATGTCTGTGTGTGAGGTGTTCCCACAAAATATCACAAAGGAAAACAAAATTCTGGACTAAGATGACAATAGCCATGAAGTATTGGGCTGAATGGTGTATCAGGGTACACTAGGAAAAGGAGAAGGATACAGAACCAAATATTTACTTGCTACCCACTTGATGAACAGTGCTTGAATACTTGAATTTATGACATAATCTATGCTTGCTTTAACTTCTCCTAATGCATAGCAATGACAAAGACAGAGATACTAAATGGGATATTGTTATACTTCTACTGAAGCACTCATAAAATGAATCTACCTAACTTAAAATCTGTGTCTGTTGTCACCATCTGTAGCCATTTTTGTCCTTTGAACTTCTAGATGTTACTACGTATTTCTGATTAAGAGCTGAAATAAAATAAATTTCCAAATACTGAGAATAAATTTGGTTCTTATGAAAAAGTTCTGGCTTACAACTTCTATGCAGTTAAACTGGAATTAAGCACTAATATATCACACTGATAAAAATGTTGCAAGTACTGATGCAACCTTTAAAAATGGTGCTCTTCTGATAGTTCAGTCTTACAGGGATTGTGGAAGTAAACATATTTTTCTTTTTAATAAGCATTTCTGATGAATAAACCCTGTCAAATACCAGGAGGTAACAGAGCATTAAATGTTCATATACAACTGGGTCAGGTAGCTGACTGATAAGAACAAATTAAGAAATGAAAAAATAAAATATTGAAAGTATTTGCTTTCTTTTTCTCTCTACCATTACAACATTTGCATTTAAAATGGTGAGACTAAAATTCCTTTATAACAATAATTTTAAAAAGGGGAAAAAAGACTGTGTGTGCTGTGTGAAAAAAGTGACTAAAAGAAATAAACATTTGTCTTTCATTTTAAATCTATATTAATTAGATATAAACAAGTGGTGTAGACAATAAAATGAATTTAAAGAGGAACTTGGCATGGGAACAAGTATTTCTGTAGACATTGTCACTGAAGCAAATGGAAGGAGGGTTGTTGCAAGAAAGCAAAATAAATTACCAAAGTGTGTTTTTTTGTTTGTTTTTTTTTTAACTCTAAGTTTCACAGAACGTGCAAATACATTCATCTCTTTAAAGGCTAGTAATTGTGAAATGGAAGAGGTCACAGTTTGATTCCCACATACTGCATATGAAAAATTTAGAATCACATACAGAAAGGCATGAAGTGAAGGGAAAAATATGAATCCATAGCAGAAGAAATTCTTAGTCCCTCAAAAGTACTGAGGGAAACAGGAATCACCCATTCTGTTTTTATCTTATTCTAGACACTACAATTAGTTTTCTTTGTAGTTCAGGTGGCTAAATCTGGTCTAACTTCAAAGTGTGTAAAAGAAAAAGAAACAACAAACCCCCCTGCCCCATAATTTAAAATCATTTTATGGTCCTAAAAATTATGAAAATATGTGTCTGTGTATATCCATGTAGAGCACTGGTTTATCTTCAGGATAAAGAAAGGATTTACGTTGATCTCTTCAATGCGAATAAAAGAGAAAAGGATAAGTAAAATGTTAAAATCGTGATTCTAGGATTAGTAATTTCCACTTCCATAAGTATCATTCAATGAAATATATGAAAGTATTTTACATTAAATGAACATCACCTGCAGTGAGACAGGCACTGACAAAACATCTTTTCTTCTGAGGAGAAAACTGCAGTAAAGATCCTGAAACAGTGATTTGAGGTCACAGAGCAAATCAATGGCAACAGTTTTGTGCAGAACAGAATAGGTACTGGATAGGGACAAATTCACGTAAATGGCAAGGCTTATCTAGTTGGAGAGGTCAAGATAGAAAGGACAGCACTCATGAAAAGTGAAAACAATTTGAAAAAAGAAGAGCACTCCTGTTCCCTTATTTTACATAATAACAAAATCTCAAGTTCTATCTTAAAACCTATTTTCAAATGATTAACAAGATCATGGTCAACATTTGACTCCAGATGAAGTTGTAGGATAATTAGCAAAACAACCAGTTTTATTATGTGTACTGTGTCCTTGTCCAAAGTACAGAGAACTTAGACAAAAATGGATTTCAGAAAAGAATGGAGACAGTCGTCATTGAATTCTCCAGTTCTCCCTCACCAAAATTTTTTCATAAAATTATTAGAAAATTAGCATCAATACATTCAGAATTTTATCCGTCTTAACCACACCAAATACTTTGACTATTCTTGCTGTTGAACTAATAATAGTTTAACTATTCCCTTATACACCTCCTGCAGTTTATTTTTTCATTAATATTTGCATTAAGATTTTTTTTTTTAACTCCCTTCTAAACAACTCCTGCATTGTCTAATGTCTCCTTCTTAATCTCACTTCATCTGACCAGCTTGCACATTCAGCTATTAAATTAAACATGAAGCAACACTGTTGGTCTGCAAGGCTTTATGCTTGGTTTCGGTCTTACGCTCTGATTTCTCTAGGCACTACTTCTCTTTCATGGAATTTTCATCAGAAGCCCCAGGCAGCCTTACCCTGGCTCGCCTCTAAGACACAATCTTCATGTTTAATCAGGCAGGTACAATCAGCCTGTGGTTTATGCAGAACCCGAAATCCATCTCAGGACCCCTCCAAATGGAGTTACACTTACCAGTTTCACTTGTGCCATGAAAGTCATTAAGAAGTGTTGATAACTATTCCAGCCACTGCCTTGTCTTTGCCCTCATTAGAGTTATGACCTTCCAAAGATGGTATTTTGAAACAAGATTTAAAAGAACTATATGGGTAAGTAATGCAAATTTCAACAAATAAAAAATCGGTGACAAATAAGAAAAAGAAAAAAAAAATACACTAAATATTTTTTTTTTTCCTAACTACTGGTTTTCATGACACTCTTCTTGAAAAAATAGCTTCCATTAGGAAGCTAACTTATAACACAGATGCAAGTCTTGGTGCTTATTAGATCCTGTCCTGATTAAAACTTTTTTCTTTGATATACCTACCTTTGAGAATCTGCTTCCCAGATTTTACCAAGAGTTGGGCGTGTGCCTGTCTTGGAGCAGACATGGGGCAGGGGAATTGCACTCGGGCTGATGAAGGTATGACATGGATAACTCTACAGTATACTTTCACTGACTACTCTTGAGTTGGTGTGACAATTTACGTTTTCAATACAGTCAGCAGAACAGAGAAACAGTATAATACTTAATTTCAGTCTGTGTTTTTCTTTTTCTTTT
>VZTG01002138.1:1825721-1890253 GCA_013397845.1 Melanocharis versteri | reverse complement strand
TTTTTTTTTTTTTTTTGGGGCATGGTCAACTTTGTCAATAAATAAGCAGTAACAAAGGACCTTACCTTCTTTTCACTACTTATTTGAAAACTTAGTTTTAGGTAAACATTTAAAGCATTTAAAATGTCACCACATAACAATGGAATTCTGAAATTAGTATTGAGGAATGAATGAATTTCTTCTTGTGAGGTGTGTACAGTGTCCACAAAATATTTAGTTTACCAGTTTGCAAAGCAGGATCTTAGGAAAAATGCATAATTTTAAAATGAATCTTTGTGGTAGAGATCATTGCAAATTAATAAGCATGACAGCATAATAACTTTTTAGGTTTGAAATGCATTCATGTAAAAAAAAGTAAATTTTAAGGATAGTAAATAACTTATTTTGAATATTTCTGGAAACTACATATCCAGCAGCTTAAAAAACAGTACATTTCAGTCAGCAGGTCTACAGTCTGGTTTTGTTTGCTTGGTGCTGAAAACCTGGAAGTCTGTTTACATATTTAAGGCCAAAAAAAACCTCTGATCATATTGGCTTACATCTCAATATCTTACTATTCCATTATACTGTATGACTTTCTGAAAACCAAGCAGTCTTGATCAGTGCTCAACTGTCTGTAAGTATATATATATATATGAAATTATGATCAGAAGTGAGAAAATACTCAAATGTACTCAAATGTTCCTCTTGGTGATATATTCTTCAGATTGTTGTGGATGACCCATCCCTGGAAACACTTTAACATTCGGTATACTCTGTCGATACAGTCCTTGTCCAAAGCTAGGGCAATGGATAACCAGATAAGTTCAAGGACATCAGATTCATAAAAGAAAATAAAAGAGAACAAATCACAAAACCACATACAGGTCTATTATAATCTGAAAGTTCTAAATTTGGAGGCCAGGGAGGCAGGGACTTCAAGATGATCAAAAAGTGCAGTGGTCAGACTGAATGCTCTCTCAAACCAGCACCTCCTGTTGCCTCTGAGATAAAGTACTTGGCTAAAAAACCCATTGGTCTCCCCTATTAGAGTATTTCCTATAAGCTTATTAGTATAGAGCTGAGCTCAGAGCAATTAGTTCTGCTGAGGGTAAGGGATAATCCATCCATATGACAAACTCATGTTGCTTCCGGGGCCAGAGATTTTATTCCTGCCTATCTCTGTGCACATCTTTTGAAACTAAAGGGCATTTTGAGTGCCTCTAAAACAGCAAGAGAAGTCATGCACAGAGACAGTTTTCACTCAGGAGTGTCTGGTGAAAGAAAAATCTATGAGAAAGATATCCTCTGCTATTGTGAAGCCTTTAAAATAATGATGGATTTAACACCTGTTCCAGGGATTGATTAAAGTGACAGTTCTTGGTGTTATGATGTCATAATTTCTCACCTGTAAACACAATTGATGACTGGAGTCACTTCCCGTAAATCTGTATCTCATGTTATGGAACAGACAAATGACTGTGTATGGCAAACCATAAATAATAATAAAAAAAGTTGGCTCTTTTCATCAGGCTGAAAACCTGCGACTCAGCTGTTGATTTGGAGAGTAGAGAGAGAAAAAAAATTATGTGCTTTGAAATCCCGTTCTTTGTGCAGAAGTAAAGATGCAACCACTTTTGTAGGTTTGACTACAACTTAGCATAAAGGGCACAGGAAATATAGAAGGTAAGATGGGAAAGGAGGCACTTAAGAATACAGCTCTGGTTTCCAGGACTCCTTCCTAGGTATGCGGTGGATATATATGGAATTTCCCCATGTTGTGTTTGTATAATTTGAACCAAAAGACTACTAAGAATTCTGCTGAACCCTTCCTGAATGAAAACAAGATTTACCCTTACGTACTAAGTAAAAATCAGCACCTGCAGCTGATGTCAGCAGTGTTTTTCACAATATCATTCTCTAGAGAATTTCTTACAATAGACAGCTGAACACAAGAACCAGATGCTGGAAAGCAGAAGATAAGAAAAGTAAATATCATTTGCCTTGTTTAATATACAGTCACTTAGGTTACCATCACACACAGGGTCTGGTTGTTTAATTAAGAAGTTTGTGCTGATGTCACAAATTCAGGTCAGGTAAATACATTGCCATTTAGCACATACATAAAACTTTTGATTAAACACACATAAATAGAAAATTAAAGCAATGCATATACTGCTACTACAATCCACACTGAAGAACTACTGCAGCTATTAAATGTCTTTAGAGTTTTTAATTACTTGAAATGCTAATGAAGGAGAATATTGGCTGAGCTGCTGTTGATGCTGTATCCCAACTGCTGTGGATCTCACAGAGGTCTGAAATCATACAGTAGGGGCCCTGGTTAATACCCTGCCTGTCACTAGCACTCAATGCATTGTGTGTGAGATTTTAGGTTTGGCTGAGATGGTACCAGCCCTTATTTCAAGCACAACACTTTCATTTTTTGATTAGAATGAAATTATTTTGTTTTAGATAATACTTGTCCTCTTTCACAAATACTGTCTCCTTTCCCACCTCTATATACACGACCTTCTTTAATTGGAGCAAGCTTAGAATGATAATTACAGTTAAGGTTCCTGGGCTCAAATCAATTTATGCTTTAATACATACTGAGATGACTTGGAAAACTCAATTTCTTTCTGTTTCACAGTTTCACAATAAATAGCATAATATAATCATCATATATGAATAGAAATTTGATGTAAATAGACACATGGCTTTGCAGAAGAAACATACATATATCTTCCTTTACTTAGCGTGTTTCTTCCCTCAGGCCAGGAGCTTTAGCTAAAAACTGTGATTAAAAGATGTTTGAAGAATCCTACAAATAGAGAATTTTTCTTTGTTTTCCTCTAGTTTCAGAAGGAGTCACTTTGGGCACACCTGAATAGCTTATGCTTCCATGTTCATTCCCATTGCTTACTATAATACTTATTATTTTAAAATTTAGAAAGATATAAGGATTTTTCAAAGAATCATACTAAATCAGATAGTTAATTACATTAGAGACAAACCCCAACACTTTCTAGCTATAGAGCTATTAATATAATGCTTCATTATGTTAGTTTTATAAAAAATGTTTTTAATTTGAAGCTATATATGGCTTAAGTCTTTCACCTTAAGATATGAAGAAAGCAATGTTCCAAAAGGTAAACTCAAGAAAAAGACTTTGTACCAAAGGTGAAGTTATGACTTGCATGTGGAAGATGTCCCTGCCCACGCCAGGTGGGATGAAACTACGATTTTTAAGGTACTTCCAATCCAAAATTTTCTGTGATTCTATGTGGAAACAGCTGCACCACGAACTAAGAGACTGGATTTACAGTGGTTTGGTAGTGGAGGAGGAATATTTTCCATCTGAAGCATAAATTGCACATGAAATTAAAAAAAAAAACAAAAAAACCCAGAGATGTATTCATATAGCTGCATTATGGCTCATTGAAACTGTAAATAGAAATGCATTTGGTATAATAAGACAAATAAGTTTTCATTTTCACAGGGCTAAAAATCTTTGTCTTTTATAGCTTCCAGTTTTCTCCTCCTGACTTGTGATAATCTCAAACCAAAATAACTAGCACCATTTACACTTCACATTTTATTCTTATACCTCCAGCAACTGGAAGAAAAAACCCAGGTAATAAACCCTAAAAAAGTCTTTTAAGAAAGACCTTTGAATTACACATATCAAAATAAAACACTATTCCAGACAAAATTAACAAACAGCATGCGGTAGGCTACTCTGAACATCTGAAATACATATACAGGTATTCAAAAACTTACCATTAATATTTTCAGTGATTTGTATAAATACAAATACGATCTAACTTTACTGGTGGAAGTGGAAAAAATCACAGAAAAGACTGCTGTAGACCAGATTCCCTAGGAATTCCATCACACAAATATAACGCAAAGGGGAATTAAGCCCTTTAGGTTGTCATAGCAAAATCACAGAAATTATGAAAATTACCTTCACAATTCCACAGGATGGAGTTAAGAAATATTGTGAGGACATTAATATTGTCTAACGCAATTTGCAGGACTTTTACTGAAATGACTTTTTACTTCTACTTATACACAACTCTTAGTAGCAAGTAAGGATGAACCCCAAGCACAGTATTGCACAATATACAATATACAGGGCAAAGTGTTTGACAGCGAGCACAGGAAGAAAGGTAACACAACATAGCTGTATCTAACCTGTGGTACCCAGAACTGCTTCCCCAGGCTAAGAAAAGACTCAGTTTTGTGTCTTCCACCCATTCCTCCCTGTCATGGTCTGAGGAGAGGAAATAAAAATAGCTGAGACAAATATGAACCTCTGCTCACTCTCTTGTCACCAGGATATTAGAGTGTTTGGAGTTTCAGGTGTTTGGGTCTGGGACTAGGCATGCCCAAGAATTCTCTTGTCCTCCAGATCAGATTTCAATCACCTACCTACCTACATACGTGGTAAGTTTATGAAACATCTGGACACCTCCTCCCAGCTTTACAGTATTTCTGACTTTAAATCTCTTCATTTGCACCTTTTGGCCCTCCTATGTATTCTAATTTTGACTGCTGCTCCATGCAATCCTGATTCATCAACATACCCTTCAAGAGGTTCACTTGTGTTCTAGTAGTAGTTTCACCAGGACAATGTGGAAATTAGCCTGGTCTTCATCTCCCACTGAAATATGCAGATACACCAATTTAGTGCCACTAAAGAGTTCATTTGACCACAACAACCCCCGAATATATTTTCTTCAATTTAAAGGTAAGGAAACAAAATTGTTCACACCTATTAGAAGGTATTTACAGGCAAACAGACCACAGGACATCAGGATTCCTCTGCTGGAGACAACTGTATGGGTGGAGGCAGTGGAGGTAAGAGATCTGTAGTAATAGACCTTTTTCTATACCGAGATAACAGAGGCACACTGTAAACCTCCTAATTTGTGAGTGTTAGTAGGGTGCCTACCACTGCATAAGCATGGGTCTGTCCTCCCCTGATGTGTCTTTGTCTTTAATTTCCCCTCTCCCCCCTCAACAAAGGAGATTATACCTCTTTTCTGAATTTAGGCAACCAAATAAATGTTTTCACTGTATTTATTCATAACCATCTCACTAATAATAAGTAGCTCTTATTGCTCTTTTTTTTTCTCCTTTTCTTCTCCAACAATAGATGTATGGAAGTAAACTGCAGACAAAATGAAATCTAAATGAAGACTGGCAATTTCTTGCTTCTAAATGCAGAAAATGCATTCATATCACTATATAATTTGTTAACTGTGTCCATTGATTCTCTCCTCTTCCATTGATTATATGTCTGCCTAACTTGAAAAGAGTTACTGTCTATTAGAAAGAGTTGAGACTGAGATCGGCTGCCGTTTACAGGAAATGTAGTAAATTAAAACTGAATTCATAAGAAACATGAACCTTTAAGGAACTCTTTTCTAAGGCAATTTTTTTTTTTTTTTCTGTATTTTGTTTGACATTACATACCAATTCCTGAGCTTAATAATTTGAGATATATTTTCACTTCAAAGAATACTGATATCTTGCCTAATATATATAATAACACTTTTAAGAGAAGTCATGAATTAGCCTCAGACATACTAAGAATGCATAGTCAAATAAAATACTGCCTGAAACCAAGAAGTCATGTGCAATAAACACATTTTTTGATAAATATTGAGTACTAAATAAGGGTGAAGTGTAAGCTAGACGAGCAAGGTACTTGATTTAGGGAAAATAGAACTATGCTACAGAACTCTGAGATTATCTCTGCTCACTTATTCATTTATTTATTGAAAATTAGAGTAACAGTGATCCCCATAACTTTATGTCAAGATTTTTAGAACATCAAGATTTCAATTATCGCACCACATAAAAATTCAGTTTCACAAAACTGGATAGACAGGCTAATTTGAGAAGCACAATTTATCCACATAAAGAAAAGGGGGAAAAAATTGAGAGAGAACTTATAAGTATGCCCATATTTATGTGACATACATTGTTTAAAAAATAGCTGACTGTCACTCCCCTAAGCATTACCAATGTCTTTGTCTCTGATGATCCACAGGAAAAGCTGTGTTGAGAACTGTTTAGCCAATCACACAGAATACTGCAGAGAGAGAAATGTGTGCAAAAGAATATTAAGAAATCAAGATACTCAGCCGTGCATCTCGGTTATATCTTCATTCCAATGTGTTTCAAGTGAATTAATGGGGATGGCATATGTTCTCAGTGGTCACTATGCACTATATAGACATACTGAGAAATCTAATGTATTATCTGCTTTTTGGGGGATTTTTTGGGGGGTTTGGATTTTTCTTTGTAAGTTTGATTTGAGGGGGATGTTGGTTGTGGGTGTTTTTCTCATTTCATGGTTATCTGACTTGCAGAATGAACAATTTGTGATACGAGAAAGGAAATGTTTGACAAGTTCATTTTCCACCCACGTGGCGTTTTTTGCTTTCTAACCTACCCCAATCCGAGTAGAGAAAGGTCGTGTAGAATAAACAACAGGAATGACGTTTTGCTTTCTGTAAATGGTGGCCATTCCCAGACCTGCTGATTCTGTAAAAGGTAGAGGGAAATGACAGCAGTCAAAGATTACTTCAGATCACATGTATTAATATTATTTTTCAGTTTGAACATCTGAGCCTCTTTCACACACCTAAACAGTTAACTAATGAAAAAAATTCCACAAACTATTTTGTGTGTAAAATTATTTGCTGTAACTGGAAACATGAATTAGAAATTTTTTCTGTTCTTATTCCTTGATTTTAGTCAATAAATGGGCATGATTATTATAACACACCACATTCTTGCATGCAGACAATTTTCTGTAGACTTTATGTAGAATAATTAACATCTGAGAAGCTGGAATTGTATTTTATATTAAAAATTCAAAATATTTAGGCAGTTTGTAAAAGATTACCAGTCATCAAGAAACACAGTATAGATTGGTCAAAATTACATTGCAGTACCACTTTACAAATATGTATATCAGTACACTTATTTTACATAAAAATTCACAATATTATTTGGAGTTATTCCGTCTCATAAGTTGAAAGCATGTTTTGTAATTATATAGTTCTAAACTGTAAGAAGATGGCTTGATTGCTCTGTTTTACATGACTAGTATTTTATTTTTATAAGATGACAGATAATGTTTTGCTTTATTTATTCTTATATATTAAAATGGTCCCTTTTCTTTTTCACAAGCTATGATGTTGTAAAATTGCTTCACAAATTGATGGAGGTTCCTCTAATGTGAAGAGCAAAACAAAACATACATAGTAATCAGAAATTTTCACATTTAGGATAAGTGATAGCTTGTAAACGTACTTTTAGTACTTCCTAATAGTAAATTTGCAATAGGCAGTGGAACTCGTCATTGGTAGGAAATCACATTCTATTCACAATTTTATCATGCTTGAAAATTCTGTTTATCATTTGGTAGGAACAGGAGATAAGTAGGAAGCTTAAAACACCTCTCACAGTTTGAGCTACCTGACATCTTTGTAGATAGTTTGTACAGATGGATAAAATAAATTAACCTATTCTCTGGAGGGTCTGTATATTGTTGGGAAGATGGGTAAAGGAATGACAATGGACAGATACGATTCCTAATCAGAACCACTTGTTAGCATAGAAAAGATCACCACTCCCACTACTTGCTTATTGTTGTCCCTTTCTAGAGGTTGTAGACCCTGGATTACCAGCAGAGTTGCTCATACAAGCGGTCAAAATTAGGTTGGCAAGCTCATACTATTTATGTTTACAACCTGCTATTCATCTGCACCTTTTAGCGTATAGAACCTCTTTTTAGCAGATGACCATGAAATCCTTAATAATTTTCACAGGTATTTATTACAGATAGACACTGAACACAGTAGGCACTAAAACTTTCTGTGAGATGACCTACGTTGGATGGTTATCTCCTCCAATCTTATCTCTGGAAGACCAAATCAGTAATCAGATAGTATTTGATGAGTAGTGTTATGATCCAGTGTTAAAATAGAGGAAAAATTAAAGTGAATAATTTGGACAAAATCTATTGCAATCATCCTTCATACAGGTAGAATAATAAAAAAATTTTGCAATGGCTCAGCTGTGAAACATGGAGGTAAACACTGGCAGGAATACAGAAACAAGGCAAGATGTGGCAAAAATAAACTTACTGTTCTAGAGACTCTCTAGAGTAATACCATTACTGATACTGAAAAATATTTTCTCAGGTTGATAATATACAATGGTTTTTTACTCAGAGAAGTAAAAACCATGCTAGGATAAGATTCTCTCTGTCCATGCTTGAGAAGCACTCAAGTCACCAGTCTCTGGCCAGATGTGACTGTAAGGATTTATCCAAGGAAAATATACTGCAAAAGCTCATGAAATGAACTACAGGCCCACGTAAATGAAATAAGAAGGATAGACTGCTGAAGAAGTGCATTATGTGAGAATTTCTAGTGCCTGGGTCAGCTTCAATGGCTTGTTTTGACTTTAGTTTTAGACACTTTTTCATAATGGTGCCATATGGAAAGCTAACCAGTGCCTGTAAGTTCACAGGGACAGAGTGTTGAACTCTTATGAAGAGGTCGAGTAGGAAAAGGATTGTTAAACCACTCTCTGTGCTTTGAACATTTACCTCCTAGTGATATTGAAAATTATTTCTTCTGTGTGGAGAGGACTAGAAAGAAGGAAGTAATCAATGGAGGTAAGATGTTCCTTAAAAAAAAATAAAATAAGAAAATAATACAACTAGAAACATAAGCTACTTAAATCAGAAAATTTGTAGGTGATTTGGGGAAGTTCAGAATCTCTAATCATTAAAACCCATTTCTTTAATTTTGTTTCAAGATAACTGGTTGCCTTATTAGCAACCAGTAAATGCAAAGCAAGAGTTATTTTACAAATAGAAATTTGAGAGTTTTACACTCCCTGTCATCTTCCAAAAGGAGAATTCTGGTAGTTTCTGGTCAGACTGTTCAAAGAAATACAATTTTTTGTTATAAGTTTGTAATTTTAAATACTGTTTCAATATCTTTTACATCCTCCTCTGTCCTTATGAGTTTGTTTGCAGCTATTTTTTGTGTATGACTGAGTCTAAAATTTTCAATTTTTCCAACAGACTGACAGAAGATAACCACTACTGACCCCAGTTATAGTTAAGATTGTACAGACTTATTCATATATTCTGAATTATTTGGTCTGTAATAAGAATACATATATTTATAAAATTCTTCTTTTCTACCTCTCTGAAGCTACACACTGACCAAGATAAAGGAGATGGAAATTTAAAATACATATTAACAGGAGATGGGGCTGGCAGTCTGTTCGTTATAGATGAAAATACAGGAGATATTCATGCTGCAAAGAAATTGGACAGAGAAGAAAAGTCCCTGTATGTGCTACGTGCCAAGGCTATAGACAGAAAAACTGGAAGACAAGTGGAGCCAGAATCTGAATTTATCATTAAAATCCACGATATCAATGACAATGAACCAAAATTCACCAAGGACATTTACACCGCCAGTATTCCGGAGATGTCTGGAGTTGGTAGGTAAAAACTTCTCCTTATGTAAAATACAAACAGGTTTGGACTGATTGGGAGCTTATAAGAAATTCATTATTTGAGGCACTTGCTACTGGCTGCTCTGAGTATCCATGGAACAATTTCTGTTGCCAGCAATGTATCGTAAATAATTGGTTTCTGCTTTTATTCATTTGTTTCATCTTTATCCACTTTTTAATCCTTTTTCCATGCTATAAGCTACTCTTTACTCTTTTAAGCCCACCGGAACCATCAAGGAATGCAGCATGTATGGCTGTCTCATCAGTTACTGCATAGTTTTGTCACAGCTGAGAATATCACTTGCATAAAGAGTATCGTCTTTGTGTTTTAAGGTCTAATTTACCAAAACTTTCTGTACCTTTAGACACAAACAACTTTAAGCATGTAAGTATGTAAATCAATTAATACATCAAAATGATGCAAAATATGTTCCTGCAAATGTATTTCTTTTTCTCTCTGTTACCAGTATTGATAGTTTTTGTTGGTGGGTTGCTTGTTGGTTTTTTTGGTGGTTTTCTTTGTTGTTTTGTTTTGGTTTGTGTTGTTTTTGGTTTTTTGTTTTTTCTTTTTTTTTAATATGGACTTGTTTATTTAATTGTGATTTTTTCCATACCAAATATATGAATACTGTCTCTAAATAATTAACTATTTTTGTCTCAAAAATATTTGCCTTTATGGGTGAAAACTTACACCTATTTATAACTGCTGCAATGCAGAGTAAAAATGTACACAGTAGATGTGAGAAATACAGCATAACAGGAAAATAATTCTCTGAATTTTGTTCAAATATATAAAGATAATATTCACCAGCACACATTCATCAGAAGTTATTGTGATTACCTAAGTGCTCCACTTTCTTACAGCACAGACAGTTTCTCTCATAAGATAAGTAAGCATGAAATCCATAGGCTATGGGAAACAACTAATAGATAAATTCTCAAGAGTTATTTACTTCTTATGATTTACTGTAATGGTTTGCAAAATCGGCCCTGGATGATGGCATTGTTAAGAGAGACAATAAAATACAGATTGAATCTTGTGATTAATATGCATCTTCACAAAATAATTCCCAGAAGTTAATATCTCTGAGAGCAGTAGGAGAAGTATAACAGAATAAGAATTTATTTTATAAATATGAGAGTATAAATATTATTTTTACTTGTTTTATAAAATAAAATATTTTATAATATACTTTAAAATATTTTATAATAATAAAATAATATTTTGTAAGCATGAGAAAGGAACAAATGCACTACCATATGTAATGTGAGAGTAAGGTACTTATTTTAAAGATATATGGAAAATAGAGGAATCCTTTCCATTTAGAATTTACTTTGCTGATAATCACTGAAAGAAAAATGTTGGCAGTGCACTTGTCATATTTAATTTGAAATATATTTTTAAGGAAGGAACTCTATGGGAATAGATGGGAAAAATTATGATGTCCATGTTTAACATTTTCACTTAATCCAACTTTATTCGACTCGATGGAGAGGCATGAGTGAAAGAGAAGCGAATAAGATCCAGTGTTTTGGCGCTGCCTGAGAAATACTAAGTCTTTGAAATGTTTATATTTGATTAGGAGGATGATAGCATAAGTACCATAATGTAGTTTAAGCTGAGGAAATGTCCATGAAAGACACAAGTAAAGGTGAGTTTTACTTTGAAGAAGAATTTGTGTACTTTTCCTTGAGAAAAATGTTATAAGCAGTAAAAAATGTCCTTTGGCTTCTAATATGAAGGCAAAAGAAGGGATCAGAGTTACCCTCTCCTCTGTTTAGTTGACTTTAATTGGCATTTAGGAGTATATCAAAACACTGGAATGGGAATTTTTAGCATTTGAATTTGAATGAATAAAAGTGGTTTTGTAATTCTTTTAAAGTGAATAGAATAAGAACCCAAATCCAGACCAGTCCATTCTAGAAATAGATATTCTGTATTTCTGAAGTCAGTTATAAGAATGCTAATTCAAGAGTCAGGATGTACGTACAGATGTAAATAAGATTACACCCATATATATTTCTTCTTGGAGTCCTTTTGTGCCATTCCTCCAGATAAGGAATTTGATTCCCTAACTAGAAAAAAACTTAAATAGAAGCCCAAAGTCTAAAGTTGTTAAAGCAGTAGTCCTAAACCTTTTACTTGGTTCTGTAGTGTAGAACTTAAAGTGTAGTTTGAGGTTAGAGTGTTGTGTAAAACAAGCCACAGAACCACAGAATCATAGAATATCCTGAGCTGGGAGAAAATCTCAAGCATCATTGAAGTTCAACTCCTGGCCCTGCACAGGACACCCCAAGAACACCTTGTGCCTAAAAGCATTGTTCAAACTCTTCTTGAATTCTGTCATTGTTGGTGCTGTGACCACTTCCCTGAGGAGCCTGTTCCAGTGCCTAAACACCCTCTGGGTGAAGAACATTTTTCTGAAATCCAACCTGAACTTTACCTGACACAACATCATGCCATTCCCTCGAGTCCTGTCACTGGTCACCACAGACGAGAGATCAGTGTCTGCCCCTCCTCTTCCACCCACAAGGAAGTTGTAGACCTCAATGGAGTGTCCCCTCAGTCTGTTCAGCCTGGAGAAGAAGAGACTGTGACCTCAGCCACTCCTCATGCAGCTTTCCCTCAAGGCCCTTGCTGCCCTCATTTGGATGCTCTCTAATAGTGTCGAAGGAAAGATAGAAAGAAAGAAAGAAAGAAAGAAAGAAAGAAATCATAAAAGAGCATTTCAGAAAACCAGAAGACCCCAGAATAAATAATTAAGTGCCTTTTAATTCTATATTTTCCTCTATAACAAATGGATGAAAATAGGAATAGTAAAATAAAATCAAGAATCTCTGGAAGAGAGTGATCATCTTTATTAAGACTAACTAAAATGAAAAAGTCAAAGTATTCCTGCATTACCTACATAAACACTTGAGATTATGAGGGATATTTTTCAGTCTGTGTATAGAGATTCTTGCGTATCTAATCAAAGAAGTTTTCTGACTGGACATTACTATATGATTATACTATACACACCATAAGAAATAAATACAATCATGATAAGCAGGTCAAAAATCTGTAGGAAAATCCTAGTTTCTTTCAATTTTTTATATCTTCCCAATTTTCCGTCTCAAAACACAATTTTTTCTTAACTATTATATTTATTATGTTTGCCGAGTCCAACAAATACCACAGCAGATATTTATGAAAGCTCAGGAAAATGTCACTAAGATTGAGAAATTGAAGAGGAATCATCACTAGCAATGTTTCCAGCTGTGTGTATATCTGTTATTCAAATTGCAATCATACTATGTACTTCTTAGTGTGTAACTGACTGTTTCTTGGAATAGCTGTGTCTAGAGCACACAAGGGAAAATGGTAAGTCAACACCTCTGACAGAATATGTGATTTTCAATACCAATAAGCAAATCTACATCATGTTTAAGTAGTTCGATAGTAAGGAGACTGAAAGCATAACGTGGGTTTTCAGCACAACCTTTTCAAGCCCAGGGGCAATATGAATGCTTATTTGTGCACTTGTTTGTGCAGCCATCAAGTTATATATAAATTAGCCCTGCTATGCCTAAGTAGGATCCAATCCAACAGTGTTATGGGTAAACCTAAAATGCCGTGTAGCAAAGTTAGTACTGGGAGTAATCAAAACCACTGAAGTGAGCTGACTGCAGTGTCATTTCAGATAAATTTTATGGAAATGATCATGTTAAATGTTCACACTAATACTGACTTAAAAAGTTGAATGAGAAAGTTAGTTTAAAACATTCTACAACTCAATAACATGGAATTTCTCATTAAAATAATCTGCTGAACTGAAGTACTAGAGCATAATTACTGCTGTAGCTATATTTTTGAAAAATACTAGAGTTGACTGGAAGAATCCTGAGATTTATGTTAGACTTAGTAAATTGATTCAATAAAATATAATTTCAAAAAATGAGAAAAAGAGGCTAGGAAGACCCATAGAGGTTAATCAAAACATAATATAGGAAGCAAATTTACAAAAGGTGTTCAACATTTTAAACTGATGGAATGCTGAAGTTCTAAGGTACAGTCTTGGTCACAATGAAGAATTGGTAGATTTCAAGCATGACCTAGCCTGAACTACCTATCCAAACCCCCCAAAACTTCAGAGAAGTTAAATACATATTATGCGTCATAAATAATCTTTTGATTTCCTCTTCATGTAGAATGAAAACACAGCCTTAATCACACTTAAAATCTATTCATTTCATCTTCAAGGCTTACATGAGTATAAGCTCAGTCCAAGTATTTTTCCAAGTGAAATGTTCCTAAAAAAAACCAAAATCAAATCAAATCAAATCAAAACTAACACTGCACCTCACTGTGTAAACCACTTTTCTCAGGTTATAAATAAAGTTATTAAGAACTTTTTGAAAAGGGAAGTTAGCAATGAGATGTCCTGTGTAGTTAATCCCTTTTGGCACCCAGGTCAATATTATTACATTCCTCTGTACCTGCTTTGCTAATTTTAATGAGTAAGGCTTACCAGTTTTATCTCATTAAGCTTCCTTAGCAGCTTCATGCAGCTGATGAGTATTTCACAACAAATTTTTAATCTTTGCATTGATTCTATTAAGAGAAGGGACAATGCCTAATTTAATTTACCATTCATTTCTTCAAACTGCTCCTTTCTAAATTTATAGATCTAACCAAAGACACCTTACATAGTTCAGAATTTCTACATGAAAGGATTCATCTAAATATAGAGGAGCATATTTTAAATGGTTAAATTTAGAACATGCAATTTTTCCATTATACCACTTTTATTGAAAATAATCAGAATAGAAGAGTTTTTCTTTAGCTGATGAGTGGGATTTGATAGAAAATTGTTATATATGAAATACAGATATGGCCATTTTCAACTGAGGTATAGAATATTACAGCAAGACTAAACATGCCTTGTATTGAACAGCTATTCTAAATGAAAGATATATGTAAAAGATATGTAACAGACATACACATGAATATAAAGCGAGGTGAGATTACAGTAAAACACGCTGGGTAATATGCATTAACATAACCATTCTTATTCTCATGCTGTTGTCTTTGAGTGCACTAGTATATCCTGAAACACCAATTATACAATGATTCTCTTAGAAGTTCCATTATCATTGTTCGATATTTCTATAATATCTCTTGGGAATCTATAATCATCACGACTACTACTTCATTTAGGTAAGACTGTACTCCATTCTGATACCATTTTTAGTTACACCATGTTTTCAGCATCACATAGTCCCAAGTGCATATTTTTCAAGAACAGTTTGTTATTTTGTATAGAAAACTCTTACAAGAACAAGTAGACTTCATGGTAAAAAAAAAAAAGAAAAAAAAAAGAGAAAAAGAAAAAAGGAAAGAAATAAAATTAACCAAATGCAGTAACCATCACATTTTCTATTTTTGAATTTGCTTATGTCAGTAACCATTAATCTACACATGTGTGTAAGCAACTAAAAGAGGGCAGCTCTCATCTTTCATGTTTCAGCAGGAAATATTTATATTTTCTCCTTTGCATATTTTCCCTGGTTTCAGATGTTTATAAAAAGAAGCTATGAATGACTGTCTTGACTTTGACACAAGCTTACAAAAACTACTTTGCGAACTTGCAAAACTTCAGAATGCTAATTGTTGATGTGCACTCTATTTTAAAATGAATTATTGAGTTAGCTTTAAGAGAAAGATACATTTCAGATAAATATTTTATCCCCAAGCTCATATTTTACAAGATAGAATTAGAATTCGTTTTAGTCAAACTAAGCATGATGGCAGAAATTCTGTAACTAGAATACTTTTGGTATTTCTTTTTGCATTTGTCACTATAACTAAAGAATTTCAAAACCTTTGTAAAAGTCAATCTTTTTTAAATGCAGAATTTTTCCCCTAACTTATTTCTTATTTTCATGCAAGTCTTTGTTATGAAAAAAAAAAAAAAAATAAACAAGAATTCAATACCCAACAATATTTTCTTAAACTATTAAGGTAAAAAAGTCAAAACCCTCTTTTTATTAAGTAGTTAAAAACATAAATCTTCCCAGGATATTTTGAAGAGAAGAATTTTGAAGTATTTGGGGCTTTTTCTTTCACTTTTTGGCATGCTGATTGTTAAGGACCTGTATAGTATTTTTATTAGGAAATTATATATGTCTTTGTAAGAATTTTGCATTTGGCAAGAGGCAGAACTCTTTTAGAGTCATATGAATGGATGCTTTAAAACTTCATATTTCTAGTGTACAAAAGAAAAACACTAGAACACCAATGGAATCTAATTTAGATCATGATTATTTTTACCTTAAATTTACCTTAAAACCTTAATTTGTCTTCACATTTATCTAAGATGGACAGCATTTTCCTAGCAAAAAAGATGTCTGCAAGGAACTTACTACAGCTCTGGTAATGTAAACAGGTTATTTTGAGTTTGTACAGCTCCACTGATTTCAAGCTGGATGTTACAGAAGTGTTAGGATCTTCCTGCATGGTGTTCATTCCACTATCACTGTATATAATTTCTGTAAAATTTAAATATCCATTTAAAACTACTATTATTATTTGTTACAGACTGAAGATAATATAAACACCTAAAATATAATATAAGCAATCACATCAAAAAGTATTATGTATGCATTGTACATATCATGGAATCATAGAACAGTTTGGGTTGGAAGGGACTTTAAAGATATCTACATTTCACTAGGTTAGGTTGCTCAGACCTCCATCCAACCTAGCTTTGAATGCTCCCGAGAATTGGGCAACTTCTCTGAGCATCCTGTTTCAGTTCCTCACCACCCACACAATAAAGAATTTCTTTCTAATATGTAATCTAAACCTACCATTTTTCAGTTTAAAATTATTCCCCCTTGTCCTGTGACTACAGGCACTTGTGAATAGTCTCTCTCCCTCTTTCTTATTGGTCCCTCCAGGTACTGGAAGGCTGCAATCAGGTAGCGCTGAAGCCTTCTCTTCTCCAGACTGAACAATTCCAATTCTCTCAGCACAGGAGAGGTGCTCCATCCCTCTCATCATCTTCATGGCCTGCTCTGGACTTGCTCCAACAGGTCGATGTTCCTGTTCTGGGGACCCCAGATCTGGAAGCACCATTTTGAGTGGTCTCTCACCCTGCTGGCCAAGCTGTTTTTGATGCAGCCCAAGACACATTTGGTTTTGGGGCTTTCTGGGCTGTGAGTACACACAGCTGGGTCATGTCCAGCCTCTCATCCACCAGCAGTGCCAAGTCCTTCTGGGCAGGGCTGCTCTCGATCTGTTCATCCCCAGCCTGTGTTGTTATGGGGCGTTGTCCTGATCCGAGTACAGCACCTTGCATTTAGTCTTGTTAATCCTCATGAGATTGGCATGGGCCCAGTTCTTAAGCTTGTCCAGATCCCTCTGGATTGCATCCTGTCCTTCAGGTGTGTCAATCATATTACTCACTTGGGGTCATCTACAAGTTTGCTGAGTCTAAACTTGATCCCTTTGTCTATGTCATTAATTATGATATTAAATTACATTGGTCCCAGTACAAACTCCAGAGGAACACCACTTGTCTTTGATGTCCATTGGGACACTGAGGCATTGGCCACTACACACTGGATGTGACTGTCCAACCAATTCCTTATGCATCTAACAGTCCACCTATCAAATCCCTCTGTCTCTAATTTAGAGTAAAGAATGTTGTGGGGGACCATGTCAAAGGCTTTACAGAAGCCCGGATAGTAAACATCTGTAATATCTTTGTGAAGATTTTAAATCATTCACAAATTTAAAGTTTAAAGAACATTTTAGTATTACAGATAAGATCTCAAGCTACACAAAAAAGGAGTGGCACTCTTTTCTCCTTTTGGTCTCTCTGTTCCCTCCCAGGTGTGCTCTCTTATGTGTTTCCCACTGTCCTCTGAACACAAAGAAGAATGTTTAAGGAGATAAATCATCATAAAGACGGATTGTTCAAGGTCAATATTCCTTTTCTACTACTTCTATTCCCTGGTTCAGATCACATGAGGTTAGACACCAGAGCTGATGCTAGGGAAGTGACAGGAATATGCAAAGTATAGCAGGTATAAGACACTCTTTCGTCCAGCAGTGTCTAACATTAGCTAAAGAATCACTTGACATATCCATTTTTCTTCAGCTACAAAATCCTTCTAACCTAAAAAGGATTCCCCACTTTCTTTCTTATTTTTTCTTTTCTTTTGTGTGGGGGCAAGTTTGGTTTCTTATTAAGACACCACAAGTCTGAAGCAGCACAATGGGAAAACCAGAACGATTTATTCACTCGCTGTGAGTAACAGCTGGCTTTTGGTGCTATAAGAAATTGGGGTTTTGTGGAAATGCTGTTGGCAAGCAAAAGTAACTAGTGTTTGCTGGTAACACAGGAAGGTATAAATAATTTTTGTATTTCTGTCCTGTGAGAACTGAGCCACTCTCAACTCACTGTCAGTCTTTAACCACCTCTGAGTTCTCTTAGACCTCCACCTGCTGACTTTTCACAATATTCTGGTCTAAAATATTTTTTGTAGGAAGAAATAAGATGCCAGAAGTTCAAATGCAGCAATTAGTAAGCAGGATGGGTGACTTTTATAGCACTGTATGGTACTCCAGGATTCGTCAACTAATTGGTCTAAACTTTGGAGACGCAGTTTTAAGCTGACCACAAACTCATTTAAACTCAATTTCTTACCAATTCATAGAAGACTAGATCAGCTCTACCCCATAGATATGTCTTAATAAGTTCAGCTACTGCAGCAATGGACATTGAAATGATAGCCTTGAAATGACCTCATCTTGCCAAATGGAATTTTCAGGCCGGGCTATGTTAAATGTGCCTCCCCTTTCTATCTCTCTGAAATGACTCATTGCAAAACTGTTTGCCAGGCTACTTTATAGCAACAAATGCATTATTTCCCGTTATCTGTGTACATTGAAAACAAGACAAAATGAAAAAAAAAAAAGACAAAAACCCCCAAAACACTAAAAAACCCCAAAAACCAGAGACCTGCACATCTCTAAATTAGAGCTTGAAACTACCATTAAAATTCCCTGTCTCATACCTACACTAAACATTTTTTGATGCATTAATTTTCCTTACTTTTATTTAATTAGATTTTCAGCTATAACACCATTACGATCTCTGAACAGAAGCATAATGCTCCTGGATTCTTTACATCAGCACTTTTGCTCACACTGCAGAGCAATACAATGGGATGTGTTCTGCATTGTTAGAGATGCTGTCCCTCTGACTGGATGTTAAATTCTTTCATCTTTCATGGCTTCACATCTGAAAACCAAAAATATAATTTACATTCTGAAACAGCATGTTGCTTCAGCCAATGTGTAAACCTTTTGATATAAACATACACCCTTCTATACATCCTTTGATATAAACATGCTAAAATTCTCAACCATGTTCAACCTGTTTCCAGAGCCACAATAAATAGAATTTCTATGCACGATGCCAGTTTATAGGCACCGAATTTATTCCCTTATGAGCCTTTGAAGCTACCAACCACCCGATATTTTTTCTTCTTTTAAGACATGCTACAGAATAAGACTTGCAGTAAGACCCTTCTCACGTTTATGGGATCATATTGAAGCCTGCAGCAATTGAACTGCTGGTACTAAGGACTGGAATAGCTGGCACTAATTAACAGTACTAATATTAGGAACCTCTGTGTCTTTTTCAGAAGGAGAATGTCAAACAGAGGCATATGTGTGTTATAGACTTCATTACAACTAAAATATGAAAAACATTAAATTAAACAGGTTAGTATTGGAGAGCAGATGATCTGTTGTCTAAGGACAGATTATGCATTAAAAGTGCTAACATTAATGTCACTATTTATATCAAGCTAATGCACAGAGTTCTTTTCTGAAACCATGTAATTATGCTCCTTGCGCAGTTTTAGGTGTCTGAAAAAAAAAAACCTTTTCTTCATTCAAATGATTTTTGAGAATGGGATTTCTCAAGTATTGGTTTTGTCCTTGGCTGGGAAGGCTGGTTACACAGCTCTAAGTCAGGAATTGCAATTAACTAGATAAAAAGTAAATCTGTTTGGGATTTTTTTTATGTAGCCATAAAAGAGATTTTTCAAATTAGATTGAAAAGTGTAATTTTTTAATTATTTGTTAAATTAAAGCCTGTCTGGGATGCTTACTTAGTCTAATCTATTGAACGTGGAATATTTTCAGTTTATTAAAAGAAAGACAGCTTTCTGAATGCCTGAGTATACACCTGAGTTGCTAACATGCAGCTGAGTGGAAAGTTGGGCATTTTTAATTTTTTTAAAACATGCTAACACATGCATGCATCTATTTTGAAATGAAAACACAAAGACAGGGTTGTTTCTGTTGTTTAGTTTTGTCTTGTTTTATTTTTTCTCGACCAGATTTCTGCATAGCTTCTAAAAATATCCAAAATATATACATAAAATGCAATGGATCATATTTTTGTTTGAGATAAAACATATTTTTTCCCATATAATATAAATTAACTAATCATCACACAGAGAGAACACACCTAAAGATGCTTTGACATGATTTTCAGTCTTCAAAAGAGATAGCAGTCTCATCAAATAGGTCAATCTCGCACAAAACAAAGGCCCAGATTCCAAAATCTTTTTTTATCCTGTATACTTCTTTTTGTGAGCTATCCCGCTCCATCCTAATCCTCCACTTTTAGTAGGGTTACTGGGAAGTTAAAGTTTTATCTCATGTGAATCTGAATGACTAGAACCACTTCAATTAAAAATTATTTAGCTGCATCATTCCAGCAGCCTAAGAGTAAGAAGCACAGGAAAAGAACATTATCCGTCTCCAATAAGTCCACTATTCACCTTAATAGATATGATACAATATTTGCCGATAATGGATACAGTATTATTAAATAAGAAAATTTCTCACTTAAAATGTGTGTATATGTATATGTATATGTACGTATATATACACACACACATTAAGGACATATGTTTTTATATATTACATAAATATGATGTTTTTTCAATTAAATCATTAAAATAGGTATGATCATTGATTACAAGTTTTTAGCAACACAGAAGATGGATTACAGGAATGGCAGTTGCATGTGTGGTATTATTAGTTCAATTAAGACTTCAGCTTGAATTCTGTTACAAAACAGCATTTTTCCTTCTTGCCAATCATATAGTCATTTTGGAAATTTTCTGTACCATACACAGCCTTCACAGAGTCAGGAAAATGAAGGTAAGAAAAGTCTTATCCTGGACTCTCTTGTCTGTCTTCTGCTTATTTGAAAAGTGCTTGATATTATTTCCACATTTACTCATCTTTTAGTAAGCATGAAAAAAAATATATGTTACAGCATTTCTCATGTATTTTTCTCAATATCTTGCAAAATGTTCGTCTGCAGGTTTCCGCAATGACAGCAATCCTGATGCTCACATTTACTTAATTTTGTACTATCTTACCAGATGCCTCAGAACACTTTCCAGAATAGCTTTTCCCTACAACCTCATAGATTTGTGACACTGTAAAATTAAGATCAAGCATGGTTAAGATCTGTAGAAGTATCAGTTTTATTCCATATGAAAGTTGTTCATATCTTAATATTCAAAATACATTGCTCACACCTAATTGATGATTAAAAACAAACAACCCCCCCCGACAATTCAGAACAATACAATCTAACTTAATGTCCCCTGAAGTATGTACATGTGTGAATATCTTGCTTTTAACTGCCAATAAACCCCAAATTCTCATCAAAGCTTCCTGTCAGAAAGCCAGCTCAATAACATTTACTTCATTCTACTCCAAGGCAAATGATAAATAGCCTGTGATAAATAAGGCTATGTACACAGTAAAAAAAATTGAAAGCTTTATTTCCTCATAAAGTCAAAATATGTGACAGTCGTGAAAAAAAAAAATACCCCACACCTAAAGGGTAGCCACCTCTTCAGTTCGTAAAGGAGGTTTAAGAGAGAGGAAGGTTAAAAAATAGTCTTATATTTCATGGTCCAGAAGACTGCTACTTACTGACTTCATGACTACAATTTTAAGACACCTTGGCTATCAGGAAGGTGTGTCCACCTGAGGAAAATAAACAAACTGTTTAAATGTATATGCCAAATTAATTTTCACTGAGTCATAATCACCACAGTGTCTAAGCATTTTGAAATTGGTTCAGGCATTTTTGAGAGTATTTCCCAAGCAAATAATTTATAGTAAACACCTTTAAATTTTTTCAACTAGAAACATGCGCATCTGTGAGATATGTCCAAATGAGATCGTCCCCATGATGTGCATCATTTACTGTGACCGAAGTCTTGCATTAAATAGCCAATGGACTTCCAATTGATTTGCAGACATAGTGAAAATTCAAGTCTTTAGCAGAATGCTTTTGCCTTTGAATCATTCGACACATTATACTTAAGACATTTGAACACTTTTGAAGATAAATTAAATGTCTAGAAATAATAATAGAAAATTCTCTTGATTGACCCTACTTAATATTCTAGACATGTGCCTACACAATACACCCACACATATATATACTTACATCTGTATTTACTTATATATACATACATGCACACTCTAGAAGTGTTCTGCTTGTATGTGAAAATGGTACTCTAATTAATGTAACTTTAAATAGCAAATAATTGAGATAATCCTGGAATTTGATTAATTTGCTTTGTTTTAGACTCCATTTCGCCTCAAAATTATAGGTCTTTATTGTTATTTTAACAGACAAGATCCAGAGTATCTAAACATGACAGAAGCAAGAGATTTTCGTGACTCACATATTATAAACTAGTGTAAATTTGGGGCTGCTGTGATAATTTAATTGAGTACATTTTTATGGAAATTGCTGTTTTCCACAGCTGTATTAATGTTTAAAGAGACAAACTTTATCACTACCCAAAAAGGAGTTCCAAGAGATGACAAAAATTATCCTAAGTAAAATAAAGATGAGGCCAGCCTGTCATAGTAAAAATAATTATGTACTTTCTCATGGTCATAATAGAGATTCACATGTGGCTATAAAATGCATCTGTTTGCAGAGCTGGCAAAAGTACAAACTCTGTAAAGGTTTCCATTAATTTGTATTATAGACAAATTTCGAAGATGCAAATGAGAGCAAGATTCTAGTTCTCATTCGTAGATAGAAATTCAAAAACTTGTAAAGGAATACATAAGCTGAACTCAAAAAAAGAGCAAATGAAAAATAAGCACAGAAAGTTAACTTGTTCCTTCTCAAAAAAATCATAACTTTTGTTGTTGCATTGCAAAATACACAACAGCACAGGCATGTTCTTCAGAACTCAAAGTTTGAAAACTGTTTCTTTTAAGCTTGCTTTTTTCTTTTAAGTGAGAACTTTAGAAATTGTTTGGAGGACCACAACTACTTTTGAGAAAAGAAAGGGGCAAAGCAGAAAGTTTCTTAAAGCTGTACTACATGAATGAAGGAAGCTAAGAGTGGTGAAGAAATATAATTTCTATGATTAAATCTTAATTTTATAAATTAAAAACTATAAATAAAACTAAAGCCTTCTTTGAAACTGTTGCTAAGAGTAGGGATTTTTAACCAAGAGATAAGCATGCTGCAACCTTTATGAATTACTGCTTCCCCTAGGAAGATCAACAGGGTAAACTCTTCCTATGTTTAATCATAAAAGCAGCTGAACGTTGTTTCTCTCTTTTGGAGTATTCCAGAAATTAAGATGGGGCATAGGGTGAAAATTGCTGCTCTCATCTTTAAAAAGGAAACAAGTGGTGGAGTTGTGATTGCCCTGCCATGGAGGGCAGCTGCCAGCTCATACAGTTGGCCTATTTCTACATACCCTGTGGGCATACTAAGGGTAACCAGGGCAATTAATGGCCATACTACAGCATTACTTGTGGCTCCTTCGACGTGTCAATTTCATTAGCAACTATTTCTAGTTGGAACAAGTCCCCTGTATGTACAGCAGCTTCAGACCCAGAAGCATACTTCTGGTGACCTTCATCATAATTTTGAATTGAAATTTTGAAGATAATTCTGTGATTAATTATTTTAATTGGAATTTAGTGTATTTTTAAACATAGACTGTAGACACTTTTTCTGCCTTAAAGGTGTTTTCTAATTGTAAAGATGTGCAGCGTTTATCTTTACAAAATGAAGAAGACTTCTAAGCTGCAGTTCATTTATTAAGGATGGCAGATCATTTTATACTGTACCTCTAGTCATTAGAAAATGAAATGTAAAAGCTAATCTACGTTAACACTTGAAAGAGTCTGACTACTCTTTCCTTTGTTTCATCTCTGCCATTTGATTGCACCAGTATTACTGTTTCAGAAGGGATTTTATGGTGAGAAGGGGAAAAAGGAACTTCACAAAAGAATAAACTTGCACAGAGTTGTTCACTCACCAGTTTTTCAAATTATTCCTCATTCTTTTTACTGTTTCCCCCTTGTTATTGCATCCATAATGCTTTCCAAATTCTCATGCAGGGCATCTGATGCACTTCACAGTTACAATTACTGCCAAAGGAAAACTAAAGTTACTGTATCAAGGTATCGAACAGCAGGAGGGTGAGGGCTGGAGGCTTTGTTCAGCTTTAGCCATTCTTTCCTAGCTCAATTTCTGACATTATGTTACAATGGTATATATGTTGTATTCACTGTCAAATGTGGGCAGATTGTAGACAGAGCAGTTTAGTCACATTGCAGCTCTCTATGTGGTGAGGCAGTCATTAGCACTTAGTTCCTGCTCTAATGCAAGTTCTCATAACACAATCTATAATGGAGTTTGTTCTTGTCATAGGAAGGGACACAGTAAACAAAACCCCAAACCATCCAAATGCAACACACACAAGAAATTAGGAGCATTGTTTCCTCATTTTGTTTACAAAATATAAAGTACTGTTTCTGAAGTAAAGACGTGCAAAAGTAGCATCTCGTATTTCTGAAATGAGTGCTTTGGTCCATCTGTTTTCACTGATATGAACTAAAATGGAGAGGAAGAAGTCGTTCTGAGGGAAAGTAAGGCTACAGCAGGCAGCATAGCTTGGTTTTCTTATGTCTCTCGCAAATTACTTTTAGTCACGTTAGCAGGGCTTGCAGTGACTCTTTACATACACCTCAGTGCTGCAAAGTTTGTGATTCCTGGATTGAAGGTCAGTGGACATCAAAAACAAGGGCACAAGTACCCATGTACAGTAGCTAGTATAACAGCTGATTTCTCAATCAAACATTTTGTGAGACAAGACACATAAAAATAAGACAGCAGGTTTTCAAATGAAATTAAGCCTCACCTCATAACTATGCAGTGGATTACTAAAAATTGTTAAACTTGGTAAAATATAATTTATGAATTATTTATTACATACCCTCTTTTATGCCATCTTTTTGCATCCTCTCTTTCGTCTTATGGAATCTTTTCTCAATATATATAGCTGAACTACATTTTAAGGTCCTTTTCACTTTTCCATTTTAATGTTATTGGTATTTTGAGTCTGGTTCCTCAGGTTGCTTACTTGTTCTAACTTGGCTTTATTTTCATTTTTTTTTTTCTGTCGTGCCCATTTACTCCTCTTCTGCCTTGGATCATGTATTTATTTGCCTGTTGACACTTACTCCTTTTCTGCTTTTATTTGTTCTTTTCCTTTGTTCTACGAAATCTTTCATGCTACCAACTTTCTGGCCCTTTCTGCCCAAAAGGAAGACCAGTCTAGTGAATGCCTCACTAAGTTGTGGTCATGTACAAAAGAGCACAGTTCACTTAGCAGTTCACTATTCTTTCAGCTTTCTAGGTAGATTTATCTTCCAATCAAAATGTAGGAGTTGTATCTCAACCTTATTTAGTCCTGTCCTTTACGTACAAAGTAGTCAGAAGTGATTTCATCCAGCTGATGTGGTAATGAGATGCTTGGTGGTGAGTCCAATGACTCCCTAAACTTTTTCGGATTGGTTAGTGCCACATAGCTCCTAGTTCATCATTTGTCCAGTTCATTGCCTAAGCACACAATACTGCCCAGAGAGAACAACCTACTCTCAAAGACAGAAGTGGTTTAAAACCTCTCAAAATTTCTGTAGCTCGCTTAAAATATCGCTCATGTTTTCAGCAGGGTCATCTCCACTGTACGTCTGCATAATCCTTGGAGCAATGTTGTCTGAGCAAGCTATGTGTCCATTCATCTTCTTTAGGCTTCTAGACATACAAAATTCCCAATTTTGCCTCCAGAGGTTTTCCAGAGCTCACCCAATCCTTTTCGCTTGTGAAAGTAACCCTCTTCTAAAATCTTCCCTCTGTAAATAACCTTGACGAACAGCAGATTGCCATTGTGCTTGAAAACAGGAAGCAAGCATAAGAGCTTCTCCTTGAGGGAGATAAAGTCCTTCCTGCCTCTCCACTTACCCCAGCTGGTCTTCTATTTCTGAAAATGAAACAGACTTTCTGCACATACACAGACGAAACTCCTCTGTAAAAGTCAGAACTTTTCAATAATTGCCAATTTTGACAGAAGCCAGCTTGGAAAAAAAAGAAAAAAATTAAGTTGTCTCATAATGTAAAAAACATCCTGTTTCAGGATTTTCAGATTATTTTATTTCCAAACTACTTTTTGAATACTTTATATTGGAAGGCCAAGGCCTAAGTCTTTTTATTTTTTCTTAAAATCAGAAGTTTGAATTGTTCTGACATACTACTTTTATAAAAAATGTCAGAATCGAAATGCATTTTAAAGTCACAGATTTCCCTTTTGTAAAAAAAAAGAAAAAAAAAGACATGGCTCTGCATGATATTTAAATCACTGTCATTTTTTTATCCAACATTTGTGGCAGAATCTTGAAGCACACGTTACTAACAACATAATCTGCTCATTTTCTTCTCCCAAGATGGAGAACACTGTTTAAAGTGAAGAAGTTTACAGAACAAGTTATCAGTAAAGCTAAAATTTTCCAGTAGATGCAGATATATTCTTCTGACTGGCAGAAGCTGCTGTAATTCATATCAGCCAAAGGAGCCAAGTAGGAACAAGAGTTGCATGCTGAACAGCATGACTTGACATGAAAAGGTAGCAAAATATGTGTCTGTCTCCTCTAGTGGAAGATCTCTTTTGCCCTGCAAAAATCTTCTTCAAGCTATTTACTTTGGTTTTGCAATGGACTCTGGTATGCTGGGAGACCTAATTATACCAGGGGGACTCTTTCAAGCATTAAGTAGCACAAAAGAATAGAAAGCGTTTTAAACATAATTCATAAAAGCATTCTCATTTCAAATGTTGTGGTTTTTTTNTTGGTTTTGTTGTTTTTTTTTTTTTTTTTTTTTTTAATTTATGTCTCACTCTTCACGAGTTCTAGCAATCTGTGTTAGTGACACAATTCTGACACTTCCTTGATATGAAGTGCTGCTCTCTCTAACACTAATAATTTTCCTTTTTGGGTTCTACCTTCTTACATGCGCTTACATAAATACTTATGCCCACAAACACGCACAGAAGCACTACTTACACAGATTTAGCATTGATTTGTCTTCTCTCAGGTTACCTTCAAAATTTACCTTCTGCATTTTTCCGCCCCTACATTGGGACTCCATACATCATACAACAGATACGTTATCAGAGTGCTAAAGATTCCAAACTCAAGACAAAGAGAAGAAAAGGGAAAAGAGAAAAGAGAAAAGAGAAAAGGGAAAGGGAAAGGGAAAGGGAAAGGGAAAGGGAAAGGGAAAGGGAAAGGGAAAGGGAAAGGGAAAGACACCTCTTGAGAATTCTGAGATTTAGTTACCATCATAAGATGGACTAGACTTGCTGGGTTGAATTGGGTTGAAGTGGACTTTGCTTTGCAGAAGAGTGATGTTATCACTACTTAGACTGCTATTGTAGTTATTCTCACATTTTCTCTGTCGTCCTTCACACCAATTGGCTCTGTGGCACTTTTGTTCATGGCTGGCTGCCAGAAACCCGCCCAACTGCTCTCTCACTCCCCCTCCACAAAAAAACAGGGAGAGAAAAGAAAATGGAAAAGCTTATGTGTTGAAATAAAGAGTGAGTGATTACTTATCAATTACCATAAGGATGAAAACAGACTTCACTTGAGAAATTAATTAAATTTACTGCACATTAAAAATAGAGTTGGATGGCGAGAAACAAAAGTAAACACTAAAATATCTTTCCCCACCCCCGATTCTTCTCAGATTCTACTTCCTTCATTCATTCCTGCTGTAGTCATTGAGACAGCTGATTTGAACTTTAAATCAAGCTGATTTCCACTGACAAATGTGGTAAGAGGCTGACTGTGAGGTTATCTAGACTATAAACAAACAAATAAATATATAGATCATATTGTGGGTACCATTCAAGTGGGGTAAAGACAAGGCATGGTTTTCTTTGGTTAAAAAGTTCCAAACTGTTTTTGCCTCTTTACCAATTATTCCATAATTAATGTTGAGTTCCTTTATTTTATTGCCTTTATTTCACTGTCATTTCTGACCCAAAATGCTAAGAGAAGTTTCTTACTTCATGAAAGAAATTTGCACAAGTACTCTCTATCATTTGTGAGCATCCTTTATGACACGGCAGACTGTTGGCAGAGAAGAGAGTTAACTGCCTGCTGACATTGAATTTTTTGAGGATATCTCTTGTTAATAATTTTTCACGGTTGTAATATTAGTTTAATAGCAAGAAGGCGTTTTGTAATACTATCTTTTCATCACATGAAAAGTTTCTGCAGGGGTACATCTGTACTCTCGTCAGCAACCATAATTATATGGCACTTGAGCCTCAGGTAACAAAGACAGACATTCCAATGAGACAAGCACAGAATTCTCCCAAAGACTGCCCTAAGCTCTGTAATAAGTGTCAAAAAAACCCCCCCAAAAACAAAAACAAAACAACAACAACAACAAAACCCACAAAAAACCCCAAACCAAAACAAAACAAAAAAACCAAACTCAATATTTTTTTCTCTTCTCCAAAACAGTACACTAGGAAAAGAAAGCAAGAGCACTAATGTGCATTCAGTTGCTATGACCATACTCAAATTTCTGTGTCAGTCCCATGAGAGTGCCTAGATCAGGAGGCCACAGCAATAACTTTTTCTCATTTTGGGTTGGGTTTTTTTGGGATGAACAGCTAAATTACTCTTGATTCTTAACTCCCAGTTGCTACATTTTCACACAATATCAGCATATGATTCTACTGATTATCTTCATGTTTTTCTATAGGCTAGCAAGGGGTATTGACTCTTCTTTCCCTATTCATCTCGAGGAGGCAGGGGATTTAACTTACTTGCTTTTTTGAAAGCAGATAGGACTAATGGAACTTTACCATTCTCAAAGAACTATCTTGATTTTTTTGTCCAGATGAGCAGTTCTGCTGGACACTGTTAGTGATTAAAATGTCCTTAAATATTCACTTCTTTAGGATAATGTTTACAGCTCAGCTTGGCACAAAGATGACCTCTGGCTGTTTAATGAGGCAAAAAGTAATCCAGATACCTGATGGCAAAAATCTTCTTCAGAGTTTGATGATTTGTGACATAGCATTTTTACAGCCTTTTTCTGCTGGTTTGTTGCAGAGAAAGAAGTATTCATCCTCTCTTGACATGCTCTTCAGATAACCTGAAATATTGGGAATTTTTGTGTAGGTAAAACTACTATTTGTAAAGCTGTATTACATAGTACGAAAAAATAGCTGCATCTAACAGGGGCTGATAATGATGTACTCTCACGAATCTGTTTTGATTACTCTGGATTTCTACTTTTCGCAATCCCTGGGATATGCTGACAAGTGACAGTAGAAATGATTCACTTCAATGCCATTAATCACAGGTAAATTAGAGTCTTCTAAACTTATAGTCAAGACAGACATTTGTCTGCAAGTTTTCTGGAGGAACTTTAGTCTAGAGAGACTGAAGGTATAGAAAAAGAGGAAGGGGGAATGATATCAGTTAAGTGGACAGTGTTCACTAGACCTTTTTCTTTCAAAGAAAGTGAAATACAAAAAAAAATCCAAAAAACCAACCAAACAAAACCGAGCAAAAATAGGGTAAAGAGCTTCCCTTCTTCCCCTGGCAAGGAGTCAACCACCTTTACACCTCTAGCTATTGGACTGCCTGAATCTATCTAGGCATTTGTCAGCTCTAGATTGTGTGAGCAAAATGCATTCTGACATCTTGAAAAGTGCTAAGATATAAAAGCTTGTGAATGTCATCTTTGTGCTTTTATATCCTGTAAGAAAGGCTTACCAAAGCTTTCATTTTCTTCTAACCCATAAACTACACCAAACGTATTGGCTCACAGTGCTCATAATCCCATATAATCTATATTGTTTTATTTATGATCACAGGACATGGGTAAACTATTTTTACACAAAGTAAGTGAACACTGAAAAAATGTCAGTAGCATTTAATATCATTTATTTGCCAGATAGGTAGATAACTTTGACCAAAAGAGAAAAATAAACAAACCCCTACAAATAGAATTTCTTGTTGCAAAAACAATCTATTTTTAAAAGAACCTCAAAAATCAGTTTAGGATGAGACAAACTCTTTTATTCAGTCAGAATTCAGACATTTGGAATTTGTCGTCTAAGCAGAAAATGAGTATGGGGAAAATTGCTTTAGGTTTATTTATTAATTAATCCAAACTTTTAAGTGAACAGTTTCAGCTGAGGTCATGTTATCACTACAGAACAATCTTCAAATCTGTTTGATCACCAAAAAACGTAATGCTGTGTTGGGTTTCAAAGATGTGTCAGTCCCTATGCATTTATCTTGTTAACCTGAAGCATGAATCTTAAGTGAAAATGATTTTAGGTCTAGTCATGAGGAAGATGGGATTTTATTTTACTCTCTTTGGTAGGCTAACTCTGGATTGGTCCAGTGGATGTTGTTTGATTTCTTACTGAGTTCAATACTGCAACAACTGTATGGGGTTTACAAGAAGTAGATGCCTTCCTAAAATCTGCTGATTCTTTGCTTGGTACCCATTTAGGTACATCTGTTATTCAGGTGACAGCCACAGATGCTGATGATGCCAACTACGGGAACAGTGCCAAAGTGGTGTACAGCATCCTCCAGGGACAGCCTTATTTCTCAGTGGATCCAGAAACAGGTTAGCAATTCATTCAGTCTCACTTTTTTGCGGTAACAGAGACAGGATGCAGGGATCAAGACACATGTCACTTCCATTTCAGTGCTGGAACAGACATATGACTTGACGCAAAGGTGATACACTTTCATTGAATGAAAACTGGAATCAAAATAAAAGTATGCTCTTTCTGTTAAAATATTATTATTGCAGAAGAATGGCTTTACTTGGTATGACTAAGATTTCCAGAAGATTATTGTTAATGGTAAAGGCCAAAAGTTTAAAAAAGGCGTAAAATACTGTAAAGGGTCCAAAGAATCATCAAAATTAGTCACAAGCCTATTTTGCACCAGTTTCTGGGAATTTCATCTGTTTGCCTTTACGAAGCATAAATAGGAGCTGGAAGTTTTCATACTATAGGACAAAAAAAAACCCAAAAAACTCACAGGTAATTTAATATTCCAAAAAGTTTGGAATAGATTCCTAACCATGGACAATTTTTAACTTAAGTTGTTTTTTGAAGCTGCATTCTGATTCCAAGAGTTATGAGAACTGAAGCAAGAATCATTAATGCTTTCAAGTTGTAAAGAATGAATTGAAACCTTTTTCACTGTTACGCAAGAAATTGGATAAGAGACAAACACAACCTTAAAAAAAAAAAAAAGTGTGATTTTTGTATATCTATAGCTAAAAATTAGGGTTCAGAAAAAAAAGATGCAACCAGAAACTCCCCTCTTCCACATACCTGCTCCTAAGGCACTCAAGACTCAATAAGTATTGTGTTTGCTTTACTTGCATGCTATCAATATTATTCTAGTTTTTGAATTGAGAATTTAAGTGCCACTCTGCCCAGAATCCCTGAAGTTCCTAATCCATTGAGTGCTCAGATGATGGCTAACTTTCTTTTGAAACAATATGGGTTTTTTTCTAAGTACAGCAAAGGCATAGTATGCAAAAGATAACAAATCACAAGGCTACAGCTTTAAAAGGGAGCACAAAGATTTTGCGTTGGATAAAAGTGGTTGGTTTTTTCCCCTTTTTTTTCAATCCTTCTCTTTTTTTCTCTTTTTTTCCAGTCCCCTGCTCAAACATCTTTACCCTGTCATGAGCAGGGAAACAGGACCAGTACCACATGGACAATAACTGATGGCAGCAGGTGTTTAGGCAGGCAGACCTTTTGGGAAAGACCTGGACTCTCATCTTTGGTTCAGAGATTATTTTTCATTTTAATCCAATTTGCTCTTTCATATTACGTGTATTAACAAGCCTAGGTATGGTAATCAGAACCTGGTAATCCTGGATCAGACATAAATGTCATAATCACTAAGCTGCAAAGGTTTTTTTCTCTATTTCACTCACTGGCTAGAAGTAGAAATTTTCCAGAGTTGCCTTTTTTTTTTGCATAATATCAAACTGAGCCTATAATGAGGGCTGCCTTCTGAGAAAGAAAGGGTGAGGCATGTGAATCCTCCAAGCAGAAAAGAACACTATGTTTAAATTTTCCCACTTCACAAGAGAAAGCTCTCATCACTCCAGCTTTGAAAAGCCACCACCCCTCTAAATAAAAATAAAAATCAAAATCTATGCTTGGTTTTCTAAAAGAAAACCTTTGCATGCCCAGTTTAATTAAAAGTGGCATACAGCACTACTTGGTTTTCCCACCTGAGACCCCTATTCATTTTGTGGACTGTAAAAGTTCTGGAGACATTTAAATTACAGTTATGAAATTCTTGAAATCAGACACCCAAAAAAAGGTTTTTCTAAACTAATTTTAGAGTATTTTACAATTCTTTTATTAGCTATAGACCCAGCTGACTTACAGTGTCCATCACTGAGCATTACAATCAATGATCTATTACATCCCAGAATAATGACTCCTGGGCTTGTTAGAGTTCAGCCTTGTGCTATAATATCAAAATGTCAACAGGGCTGGAGGTTACACAATACATTAAAATAATAACTGGGGATAGCAACTGAAAAATATCATTAATTCAATCAACATATTGATATTTTTGCCATTAAAAGAATAATCAAATTGATTTAGCACAACAAAAACTAATGAATAATGTGTCTGTTACATTTTTTTGGTCTTTTTTTTCTTAAAATCACATTCAAGCAGACATAGATTGAAAGGCTTATTGCAGTATACCTTGTTGTGATTGCTATGGATTATCATCTGCACAGTATATCTGACATGAATCCATTTAAGAGCTTTGAGATTCAAGTAAATGGCGCTTCTCCTTCACCACTCTGTCTCTCCATTTTTTTTTTTTACTCCTTCAAGGCATAATCAAGACTGCTTTACCGGACATGAGCAGAGAAAACAGGGAGCAGTACCAAGTGGTCATCCAGGCTAAAGACATGGGAGGCCAGATGGGAGGACTATCAGGGACCACCACCGTGAACATCACACTGACTGACGTCAATGACAATCCACCTCGCTTCCCCCAGAGTATGGAGCAGCTAATAGTTCGGTTTTACAAAGAACCTCTCAAAAATCAGCTGGTTTCCTTGGCCATCTGGAAGCTTCTTTTATTATCACTGTGTTTGTAGTACTTACCCACTGCTGTGTGTTTATGTTGCAGCATTATTAAGGCCAACGGGAATCTCTGCCTACATTTTTTCAAAGCAAATTATTTGTTGGCATGATAAACTTGCTTCTCATTCTTACTCTGCTTACAGAAATATAAATCGTAACAATAGTTTAGGCCAACTTCAGGGACTTCAGAGGAATTTAACTACAAAATATAAGGATCTGTTCTTGGAAACACTTTTAGTTCCACATGTTTAGGCAAGCAAATATGTCACAGGTTTTTTAATGTTCTGCAAGGCACAGGCAGAGTTGATCAGGTTGTATGTTCTGCTGGAAGTCTAAGTATTTGCTCTAGGTGCTTGTAATCTGTGCTCAGTTCTTGAATGATTCTGATAATCTAGGCCAGTTTGACACAATAAAATTGGGTTTTTTAAAGTATCTCTGTAGAAGGAAAAAAAGTCAAATAACAGAAGGCTTCCCAATACAGAAAGCTTCAGAGTAGCACACTACAGATCTTTTTATCCTAGGCCAGTGTTTAAATCCAGTCTCATGTTGTTACAGTCAGTGTCTGATAACTGTTTGATAGGCTGCAGATACGAGAAATTTACAGCCTCAGTTCAGTGTCTGCCAGAAAAATGTCCACATAATAAAATTTGAATTGCTTGTTCACAGTGATGAGGGACCTGGCTCTCTTTACCGATCCACTAAGGACTGAACAAAGAGAGCTGATTTATAAAATGCTCTCCTGGACATGAAAAGCACTTCGGTGCCATGGCAATAAGTACACCCAGAACAGTACAAACTGTTCAACCTAGTGCAGATTTTAAAAAAATTAAAAAAAATTGGAAAACTCTGACAGTATGGAAGAATGAATCCTTGGAACTATAAATTATTGTTTTCATCTCTATCCATGATAACACATTGTTTTAAAAGAAGAGAGGGGAGGGGAAGTACTGCAACCCTCATGAAGAAAAGATAATTTCAATTCACATTCAGAGTTCACTTGATGAGAATCACCTTCACACAGTAAACTCAAACAGCAATTTTTAACCCAACTTACTGTTTGACTTCATGGGGGGATTCTTTTTAAACATGGATAACATGATGTAGCCTATGATATTTTGGCAAATAGGAATTCTTGAACCTAAATTATAATTTAGTGTAGCACATTGCATTGTAAGCCTCACTGTTGAATAAAATAAAAAAGGATAAAATAAAGAATGAAGAATGTATAGAACTGCAAAATAATTTAAGGTTTTCAGTCCCCTAAGCTTGTGTTCCTCATGATGCTCTTCTTTCAAAATTAACTGAAGCCTCAAGTCTATGACAGTTTTTCTGATCATTTCAATAAGCATTGGGATGGGTACTTTTTAGAGAAATTTACACAATTGGATGCCTTGTACAATACTCTTTGTAGTATTCTACTTTGAACATCATTGAAACACATTGCATGGCCTATAGAAGGCCTGTTGTGAGATCTACCAATGCTGCAATTTCAATTTCGCTGGTCACCCTTCCCTCTCACTTTCTTTCTCCTCAGCAGGTTGGTTTTTAATGCTTTCTAGGGAATCAAAGATAGAGAAATATCTGGCAGATTTGGTTTCTTAGGTAGTTATGAAGAGGGGCACACCTTCAAAAAACTATCTGTTCTGGAAGTTTGCTTTTTACAAAAACATTTTCTCTTATGTGAGGCAACAATAAGTAAAAATGTTGCCCAAAGTAGAGGGTGAATGGCAGTTGCAAGCAACACCAGTCAATATCAAGGTATTTAAGAGCCAAAAATTATTTTCTTAGAGGGACAGGAGAAAATAAAATGGCACTGTGAAGTAGTGGTTGTTCAGACAGCATTAAGAAGAAGCATTCTCTATTTTGTTTTGTCTCCTGAAAGGAGTCATGGAAAATTAGAAGACATAGGCCTAAATGGAATTTAAATGGTACTATGAAAACCTTAACACATTTTGTATTCTATTGTACTCTAAACCAAATAGCCATCTCACATGCCGAAAATGTGTAGCACTCACACAGCACCACAAAAATAGGAATGTTTTCAAATGAAAAAGCACTGAAGGGAGGTATTTATCTGGAAGGAGTAATAAGTACCATGATTGAATCTGTTCTTATGGTAGTTCTGGCCCAGCTGCCAAACCCTTGAATTTGTCAAGGGTTCAAGGCTTGAAACTCATGGTTTAACTGACAGGAATCCTACCTTTCATCCCATTTGCAGACTGGTTTGAGGGAACAATATGCATTTTAGTCTGTGTGGATTGCAGTCAAACAGGCTACTGCTGAGTTTCCACTTACAACCTTAAATTTGTAACAGCAATCACAATTTAGCATCAAGCATTAGCTTCCATTTTGCTTCACATCTATATAAGTATAGGGTATTTTCAGTGACTCTCTTTGCACTTAGTCTTTACAACTGGGGACAGAAACTCATTCTGCACTCAGAAGTTTGATATATTCCTTGTATTAAATGGAACATTCAGGATCCTTTAGGTGTCTTAAAACGCAAAGGACATGTAACTATAGGGAATAGGGTTGTTGCAAGAGAGTTGAGTGAACTTCACTACAAGTCAATAAAATTTATATGTGTTCTTATTGGATCCTTTGAATAAGAATTGTACATTATGCTAATTATGTCAGATTCTTAAGGTATTTCTTCAATGCTTCTACTTCACTCAGTAAAATAATATGAATTTACATAAAAAACAGATCAAAAGAAACATCGGATTCTAGCATGTTATGTGCAAAACCTGAACCCATCAGATTTTTTTTTTTTTTTACATTTTCTTGGTAGCAAATAACAGAAAATACTGAATTAATTTTTTTTTTTTTTGTCTTGCTAGTGATGAACCATTTTCAATGTCTGCTTCTTACTGGTCAAGAAATCTACCTGATTAATACTTTTTCTGCTACAGCATGTCTTTATAATTAGATTTTTTTATCACAAATGTTGTCAGAAAATACATATGAATTCACTTTTCATAAACGCAAGCAAGAGTAAAGTGTCTGTGTAATCAGATTTCTCTCTAGAAAACTCTGATTATAAAAACAGCAATAGCAATTAACATGAACATGTATCCAAATGTTCTTTACCATGACTCTTTAGTATGTATTATCAGTAACAGATGAATTAATTATTTTCAAACAGAACCCTTACTTTAATATATTTCAAGATAATTAAAAGAAAAGGTCATTCTATTTTAGTCTCTTTCCAAAATCCTCACTGATTTCTATAACTCTTGTACCTTGAGGAAACCAAAACAAAATTCTCTCCTATTTCTAAATATATCTAGGAACATTTCTAGAGAAAAAAAAAAAAAAAAAAAGAATATATATATATACATAGTGTTAATAATCAAGGTAAGAACTTGTACATTATATTTTAGCACCTTTGTCCCTTAAAACTGAAGAAAAAATAAGAAAAAAGCACAGAATTAAATGGCTTTGAAGAATAACTTTAAATTTTTGTAACAGTTTGTCAATGAACTCTCAATCATGTTTTAAAGTTTAGTGTGATGACTAGCAGCATTTTTCTTAAAGTGTTTGGAACTTCAAGTTACTTAAAAAATCTAGGTGAAATTGAAGATGGCTCTTATTCAGGGAAAAAAGTTTCTCAAAACAATAAATGCTTGATTTTGCTCTTCCAGGTTCCTACCAGTTCAGCTCTCCTGAATCTGCACCACCTGGGACTCCTCTTGGCAGAATTAAAGCCAATGACCCCGATGTGGGAGAAAATGCAGAGATTGAGTATAGCATCTCCAATGGGGATGGATCAGACATGTTTGATATCATCACTGACAAGGACACACAGGAAGGGATTATAACTGTCAAAAAGGTTTATTTTTTCTCCCTCTCTTTTATATGTACTTAGCTCTTCAGGTGTTACAGTGATTTTTCTTTTTCCTGGGGAAGGGAGGGTAGATCTCACAAGGGGTCAGGCTGCCAAGGAGCTGTTGTATTAGTTTTGTTCTTCTCTTTCTTCAGCAGGTATCTGTTATTTTCAAGCCTCAAGGGAAATTTACTGGCATGTCACTTCACATAAAGCAATATTTCAGTGGCTGCTGTCTGTTCAATATATAGAGTCTCACACACAGTACTTTCAAATTAGGGCTGTGAAAACCTGGAGGGGTTCAGTTCACAGTGGGGTTTATCAGCTGATTGCTGTGGTTAGACTTACAAGGGTAGGAGGATTACCTGGAGTTTGATGAATTTGCGCGTCCAAGAGTAAACTCTCTCTCTCTCTAATCTGCTCAACAGCCAGTTATCTCCAGTACCTAAAGTCTGTCTTGGTTTAAGTCCAGTCTTGGTAATACTTCAGTTGTTACAAACGATGTCATTGAAACTCTTAAGAACAAAGACATTTGCAAAAATTTATTTCAAAATACCATGTCTGATGGATTTATTTGTTGCTTTTCAGAATTCAGCCTGTTAAACTCTGAACACTCTTTTTGATTCTAGTGTTGTTAAATATATCAGTAACATTAATTGATACCTGCCTATAAATAAAATATAGCTCTATAAACATATCTGGAAACGTGTATACTTATTTATGTATATGTATGTATGAACGCCTATCTACATATGCATATATGGATATGCATGATGTAAATGTCACATAGATTGAAAATCAGACTTCACAGATTTTCTTTTCACTGCAGTACATGGAGACCACGGACAAGTCTGGGTTGCTCCTAATGCTAAACGAGCAAGGGTAGATGGTAATGAGTAAAAGAAAGTAAAGAAAAGATAAATAGGACAGAGAGCATTTAAGAACTGAAATAATTGCTCTTTTTACTGCCAATGAGATGAGACAAATAAGACTTTACACAACTCCTTGCTGTGGACTGAAAAAAAACTTCCCTGTTTCTTTCTTTCTATTTTTATATAGGTCAAAGCCTCCTGTTTATTTTAGGAATGTGAACAATTAATAGGAGGAGGGATCATAAGTGCCTCACTATCCTATAATAATCCTTTTATTTTAATGCCTAGAATAAGACTTAATATACTCCATCTTCCCCAAGATGGATTGAAATTCAGAGCTTTTACTCCAAAAATGTTTCACCTTTTGATTCACAATTGTAAAACTTACTCACATTTTTTTTTTTTGTAAAGTGAGGTAATTTTCTTTATTATTATTATTTGCTCCTCAGCATCTGGATTTTGAAAACAAGGTGTTATATACCCTAAGAATAGAAGCAACCAACACTCATCCTGATCCTCGTTTTCTTCAGCTGGGGTCATTCAAAGACACTGCTTTGGTCAAAATTTCTGTTGAAGACATTGATGAACCTCCAGTGTTCAGCAGACCCTGGTATTTAATAGAGGTAGATGAAGATGCCAAGGAAGGAAGCATTATTGGGCAGGTTGTAGCCCAAGATCCAGATATAGCAAAGAATGCAATAAAGTAAGCCATTACACAACATAAAATTCTTTAGATGTGGGTCAAGGCTCATGCACAGAGATTGATGAGAGTGCAAGGTATTAAGAGGCTGTTTGGCTAATTAAGCACGTGGGGGCTGTGGAAAAGTGTAAAACAAAGAAATATCTATGTGAGCTGGTGAAGGCAAATACAATTAGGATAATGAGCAGCGCAGACAATGCTTTTGAAGAACGGTCTATAGGCACCAGGTAAAAAGAAAAGAGATGTCTGCATTTAATTGCCAGCATGTTCTAGTAGTTTCACCAAACTGTTCATAAAATTATTCTTTTATACCATATAAGACACTCAAAATGGTGAATTTCTATGCTTCCTGATGCTTGATAACAGTCAGACTTCTGTACATAACATCCATGTTCCATAGCTTAACTATTTAAAGATCACAGTATATTGAATAATAAATGATTGCAAGAAAGTCATAACAATTAGAGGTAAGAGTTCAGCACTGTGAAGCTGCTGTAATTGTTACCAATCTGCTATTATTATCTGCAGTGACAAACACAGCACTTAAATTTGTGTATTTAACATGAAAGTGATTATGAAAACTGATCTTTCCATTTCTGAACAAGACTTCTATGTTCTGCAGCAGTATGCTGTGAGGTAGGAGGTGTGAGAAGAGGAAGAAAATAAAATATTTTTAAGTAAAATATGTATAAAATCTCAATTTAATCTGATAATGACTGCCAAATACTAGGCTGATGAAAAAACAGCTGTAAAACAAGTTTTTCCTTGCTGGGTAAGAACAAAGCAAAAGCAAGTATTATAAAACAAGATTTTAAGAAATTTAATCTAAAAGAACAACTAATTGAAAGATTTTTCTGTTGAGTTTTGTGGTCCTTGTGACACCTCAAAAATAGTTTTTATAAATTGATGCTTCATTGTGTCTGTAATACGTGCCCTTTGGTGACAGAGTTTTCTAAGAAACAATTAATTTGCGAAAAAAATCTTATCTAAAAAAGTTCACTTTTAGTTGTTATTCCAGAATTCACTTTATGAGCTAAAATGTAATTTCAATTATCAATCTAAAAACCGCCCACATAATAATTTGCTCTTCATCCAGCTCACTAGTCTTAAAATTGTTTCTAAGTATTTGTAGCATGCTGGTAGCTATGGGAAAGCTTAGGTTAATTGTAAAGAAAACATTCTTGATTAGGCACAGTTAAAATTAGAAAACTTTTAGAGGCGGTTGTGAGCTAAACCGGAGACTGCAACAGGAGATAGCGATGCTCAATTGTACTGTCTCTTGACAGATATTCTGTAGATCGACACACTGACCTTGACAGAATATTCAACATCTATTCAGGAAATGGATCCTTATTCCTCTCAAAGCCACTTGACCGAGAAGAAACTCCCTGGCACAACATCACTGTCATAGCAACTGAAATCAGTAAGTTGAAGATAAAATTTATCTCAGAAGAATATATGAACTGAGAAAATAATTAAATACTACAGTTTCTATGACTTATCTTGTTTTATTAGTTTTGCCCTTCTCTAGATACTATTGATAGACAAGACATCCTTAGATACATGTCTAAAAGTCCAATTTATTATTTTAAGATATATTTTGCCCATTTTTTAAAAGATATTTTGGAACTTTCAGGCTCAAAAAAACCCATGTACAGTATACATTGGTCAAGTTAACTGGTTCCCTGAGAATTCACATCAAATAATTTGGTGCAGGTGTGATGTACTGGCTCTATCCCAAGCTAGGTCTTTGGGAAAATCATTGGGGAAAGTGAAAAAAAAAAAATGTCCTTGATATACAAATACATTGTCAGAATAACCTCTGTAAATGGGAACAAATTATGCTTTACCCCAACTGATTTAACTTATCTCAGAAAATGGCTTTGTTTGAAGCCAAGATTAGAGGAAATTCTTTGCCCTCCATGTCTGAAGTAAACCCTGGGCCTAAATCTTTCACCTGGATTCTTTACTATTCTGTTAGATACTTTAAGGTATGGATGTCTCTTGCCTAGCTTTTTTCTGAGGCAACAGTCATTAAAGTGGAAAACAGACACTGATTTTAGTGAAAAAAACTTTTTTCCCTTCCTTTATTCTCCTGGAGTCAATGTGCTTAAGAGTCTGGGAGTTGGGTAATATGGAGACATGAATCATATCCCCACTTTCAGAAAGATTTATATCTTTTATCTTTTCTTCTTAAATGTTTTTCATTGTTTGGTCAAACACGTTCTACATTTTCAATATGTGAAGTGCGAGAATCCTCTCTGGCAATACTTTGAGTTTGGAGGTTTGTGAAAAGTGATTGATGATCATATCCAGCACATGTCATTTTATTGTTTTGTTTTTTTACAGTGAGGGGAGAAAGGGAAACTTTGGTTTGGGTTTTTTGTGGTTTTGTGTTTGTGTGTGTTTGTGGTGGTGGTGTTGTTGACTGACACTGTTTTACTGTTTTATTGATTTGAAAAGGTAAATGTTCTTAACAGCTCAACCTCATGGAACAACTTTTGCAGTGAATCATTTGCTGAACTGATATATAGGATACAACTCCATAACAACTCAGTGACCTGATTTTAATGCAAATCAATTTAAGCATGCTTTATATTATTTATATATATATACACTATAATAAAAAAAAAAAACAACTTGTTTTGATTGTAAATACAACTCTTATGTATATGCAATGTATGTCAGCAGAAAATGAAATATAATTGTTTTAGTATAATCAAGAAAAATTGAACATTTCTAATATCTATTGGAAAAAAATGTACTGGATTACTTATATATATATATATCTCTTTGTATTGTAATGTAAATAATTTTCTTTTTTCAGATAATCCTAAACAAAGTAGCCAGATACCTGTCTTCATACGGATTTTAGACATAAACGATCATGCACCAGAGTTTGCCAACTACTATGAAACATTTGTTTGTGAAAATGCAAAAGCAGGACAGGTAAACCATTATTTGTATTTACAAAGAACTTGTAAGAAAACTATCCTGCAGTGCTATCATGAAGATTTCAACATATCTTAGTTTGAACAGCAGCAGACTAACCCAGCCTCTTCATTTCCTATCTTCTACAGAAAGTACAAGTTGATTCAAAAAAGGACATAAAAGATGAAGGATGATATCCTAGTATAATAACATAGGATATAATAAAAATTATATACTTTAAGGTGGTTTTCTGTTTCTAATATCAGAAACTATTTTTTAGAAATAGTTGTGCATAATGCTACAAAATGCTTTACGCTGTTCAATAATTGCATATTTTTCTGGATTTTATCATTGGCTTGGTTAATATAGCCACACCTTCAAGTACAAAAAGCAGGAAAATCTTTATTATGTCTCAGTAAAGAAGATGTGAAAACCAAACTTTTTCAAAAATAAAGGACAATGCAACTGTTTCCATTGTAGGTTAAAACTCAGTTTCGTATTGAGTTGAATCTGGTCAAAGCTCATGTATATTCCTTTCTAAACTACCTCAGCAATTCTGTGAAATCTAAAAGATAAGAAAAAAAAATTGAAGATAAAACAAAGTGATAATTTGGATTTGAGCAAGTAGATAAACCAACAGAACTCAGAGCCAGCATATTATGGAAATATCTTACTATTGCCGCCATTACAACACCATCTATTTATGCTAATGCCAGTCAGTCTTTCAGTTTTAAATCCTGTGAAGAAAGATTTTTTAATTCTGAAAGTATTTACAAAATAACTGGATTTAGTAGCAGATAGGGTACTTCAAGATTATCTCTCTATAGTGCACCTGAGACCATACATGGGGCTCTTCTCTAGATTGATTCATTTTTGACTGGACGAAAAAAACTTGAGATTGTTATTTTCTCAAGCACAAACATGAGGGGGTTCCTACCCTAGGAGGGACAAGCCTGGGTGAAGCCCTAAGATCAGCTTAGGTCTATCCTCATGTCTCATTAGCTTTAGGCTGTCAACATCTAGCCAAAGCTGGCTGGCTTCACGGAAAATACATGGAAAGGATCAGATTGTATAATATTTTGTTTTTCTTTAGAGCACAGTGACCACGTAATATTAAAAGACTTTACAAAGATGGGTAATGTGGATACACATCAGGAACCATACTCATGTTTTACTTCATTTTCTGCCCAGTGTTTTATTTAGGTCACAGAGGCTTCACCAAATGTAGCATAGATGGTACCTGAGATAAGTTTAGCATTTCGGCTACTGCAGAACTCTATGCAGAGCAAGAACAATTAATATATCCGTTGCAATTCAAATCAAATGTTTTATGAATTGTTGAACAGATAGAAAAAGAAAAAAAAATGAGAAAAAGAGGATACAATAGATTGTTGGGAGACTGCATTCGATTCTATGTTTTTTTCATTCATTTCACATAGTATCAGAATCCAGGCGAAATGGGTTAGAATGGCAGAGGATACTTTGATTAAAAAAATCACTTGCCTTTGAAGAGGTGTTTGACAATTTTTTTCATTATTTTTAAAGAAAGTTTTACTATTTTTCATGTAAATGATATAAATAGATGAATATACATATCAAAGCCAGTGATGAATTAAATTAAAACAGTGGAAGGAATTATCATATCAGAAAAAGGAAAAAAGAGCTCTTTTCACTACAACTAAGGTTTATGATCACATCATCCTGTCTTAACCAGTGACATAAATTGCCACTTAACAATACAGTTCAAGCCTTACAGAAGGTGCAAAAATTCTCCAAGCTTTTGGCTATTAGATCCATATAGTTTTAGTTTATGACTTATAAGCTGCTTTTTTCAGGCTGAATACATTCAGATAATTCTAGCCATTAAGTTCAAACAGCTGCCGTAGAAACTAAATTCTGTTAGTGTAACAATGTCTCATTGTAGAAGACAAAATTGAGGTAAATAAATCTTAAAATCTCAGTGTCATGACTGGTAGAAAAGTGAGTCACGTTTTTTAATTGCATAACACAAAAAAAGGTTCCAAAACTTAGAAAAGAAGATCTATTTGAAATTAATTTTGCACAATTTTGCCAATCAGCAAACACAGGTTTTGTCATATATTTGAAGAAGTTCAATCCAGGCATACAGGCTGTCAATTTCCTTAACCCAGTTTCCATCTAGTCTAGCATACTTGATAAAATATCCATTAATGTATGAAATTTCATTTACCTTCCTGGTAAATTCTGTGCTGACCTCGCAACAGATGTGACAGAGACCCATTAGATAGGCATGTTGTTTTTCAGACTTCCCATACATCTAATCTACCAATGTAATTTCAGCAATTATTTTCCCTCATTGGAAAACCCCACAAAAATACTAGAAAGACAGTGTGCACCAGGTGTAGCTACAGAAAAAAAGAGAGATCCATTCTGGTTTTCTATTTGTTAACAGTTGGAGTCCTCAAGAGAGGCACCTGAGTTCATATCTGAACATTTACACATAATTGAATTAGTATTTTAGAAGATAGACTACCTTCAATACATGAGAGTACTTTTATTTTGGTGCTTAAAAATAGCAATGAATATAGAAATACAAACTTGAATGTTTTGGCCAAGGATGCTAAGTTCCAGAGAACCCCTATTGCTCATGTCTAGCAGTCCCTGTATAACATAAGAAAGATAGAATCACGTGTTCAAGACGTACTACTTCAACATATTTTAGAGATCACCCAAAGCAGCTTCTTTATTAGAATCATTATTGCTTTTTGACATATCACAGTACTGCTTCTACATCTGGTACCATAACAAAAGAGTCAGATTGAGAAGATAAATATATTTAGTTAATTTATTTATTGTTTTTAACCGGGACCAGTTATTAGTCACACTGCTCTCTAAGTCTCAGGTGCACCAGGAAGCAGTCAGAATGATCAAATATTTTTCTCTGCCACCAAGCAACATTACTTATTCTCAGCATCAACAGATATTAGAGGCTTCACTCGTGTTTTTCAGATAGCCTTAGGAGGGTCAGAGGAAAGAAAACCCTACAGAGTTTCTCCTTCTCTTTTGTCTCCAAACAACAATGGTATGACTGGGGAGAAACCTTATCACTAAAGGTTAATAAAAATCTATGTTCATTAGGCTGAAACACATTTGTCACCATGAGAATCTCATTCCATTTGCTAGTGCATGGGCTAAAAAAAAAGTAGGAAGCAGCCTTCCTCTCGTGCAATTTAGAAACCCCTAATCCTGAAGCCCCAGGGACTGCTGTGGGGAAGGCTTTGGGTGGAAGTCCTCTCATGCCCTTGTCATGGGAATTAATTGGGTCTTTTTAGACGGATTAGAGGATGAGTACTCTCCATGGAAACTAGGAAAATATACTTGAGAAGGAGACTGATTTAACTGCACAATTTGTTGGTAAAAATTTAGCTCCATAGTTTATTACATAGTTTATTGCTGGCAAAAATTTATCTAATTTCAACACCCATCAAGAAAACAACTTGGGTCACTTTTTTTTCCCCCTCTGATGCTATATTCTTTCCTGCCACTAACAGGCTTTCAGATATCAGAATGTAGAAAGTTTGTTTCCTCCTTCAGACACCTGGCTGATTTTTCTTTTCATTACTCTCCACACCCTCCCTCACTTTTTAAAATACAGGAGGGATCACTTTTTCTCTAGTGTGCATTGCTAATTATCAGTCTTGACTTTATATACGTTGTAGCCACCTCACTAGGTAGACACCTTTTGTCTTATTTTAGTGAGAGACCCATGCTAACAATCTGTCTCTTTTAGTAAGAGTTGAAGCAAGAGTTTTCCAACTTTTGATAAGCATTCAGACCTACTTAAAACTGCCGACACATTTGTGGAACAGAGCCAAGATCTGGAAACCAAACTGCTTTGCATTACTGAAGTTTTGTTAAGCGGCAGACATTTATTCAAGCTTGCACACGCGTGATGGAGGCTGTTTTCTGCAGCTAGCACCTTACAGGTGCCTAGCCGTGAATTGTGTCTGTACAAGTGTGATCACTCAAGCCACGTAATGACAAGATAGACATCCACTGACAGCTGGATTGATTTTGAAACACTCCTATGGGCCATATCATCACATCTTTTACATAATCTTCATCCCGCATATTTACACTGTGCTGTTAGTAACACATTCAAGATTAGTTAGTGATTGGCCCTACCAGATCATACAGGCAGGAAAAGGGACAAGAGGAAGAAAGGATAGGAGAAGCCAAGCTGTTCTTTCATCATTTCCCCAATACATTTGCACACTCTGTTCTCATGATTCCTAAACATATTTTCTCTCACAGGATTTTTTTCCCCCATAGTTTATTGCAGACAAGGTGGTGAGATCTTTCCAGATTCCTAGAGAAACACTTGCAGTGCCAAACAAGTTCAATAACTTTCAAGAAAGCCAGTGCTACGAGATCCAGAATTTGTTCTGTTCTATTCTATATCACTTCTTAAAAATTTTAGACAAAAACAAACACTAACTTTCCCAGACATGCCTTTCTCAGGTGCTTAGTGATACTTTTTAAGTCGAATCTCAGAAGCAGCTGAAAATAATTAAGTGACTTTTGAGACATTTCTCTGTTGTACAATAACTAGGTTCAACTAAGAGCATGATATAACAAGAGTGAAAGCCCAAATGATTCAAATGGATTGAAGGCCTGCTCCTCTCTTCTGTTGCATACAGAAACAACAAAAATCAGCACTTGTTACTGTACCTCTACCTTAACAATACCTGTCTCCAGTGGTCTTCGTGACTGGAAGCACAATTTTTATGCTATATGATAACCACATTATATTAAATCTTCAGAAAGGCAATCTACAACACTGACCATCTTTAAATTTCTGTGAAACTGACATTATTTTTCACCATTTATAGTGAATTTTTAAAGAAGGAATCTTGAAAAATATAACGGTTTAGAAATATAATACCAACCACCAATATGTTACTGTTTTTGAAAAGAAGTAGCAGCAGAATTCTTTGCAAACATTCTATTTGTCTCAGGTTTTGTTTTATTAGTAGAAATGTTTAACCTGAAAATATATCGTATGTGTCCACCCATGGACCTCATCTTGTTCATCTTTCTCCAAGGAACTTTTTGAAGCATGTGGCTGTAGTTTTTAGAGTACACCCTGGAGCCAAGGTGCAAGAGCCATTTATTTGCATGACATGCCAAGCCAGCACACACTGAAAAGCCCATCTTAAAAGTGGCCAGCTGGTGCTGACCTCTGTGGTGGTACAGCTTAACATTTGCTTCCATGGTTCCTATATTTCTTTTAAAGGCATTCCAAAGGCTGAACCTACGACCAAAGCCTTCTACTTGTGCAGCTTTTTGTATATACAAGTGCAGGCTCAAGAACACTAACAGCATGCTCTGAAGTGCACAGGGACCGTTCCTGTTTCAGAATTCCCCCACCTAGCTTTTACTTGCTTGCTGTCTTTAAAACAACTTGAAGAGCAGCCTTTGCCAAAGGATGCATGAGATACATATAAGGAATCTGTTTCTAGGCAGTCTACTTACCCCCAACCACTTTTTCAGACATGAGTATGAATAACTATAAAATAACCTGAATATAAACTACAATCATAGTTTTGGCTGTGGTGTAGTCATGTGTAGTCATGACCCTAGAATCATAGCATCCAGGGCAAAAAACCGAACAACATGAGACAGGATTATAATTGAACCATTTCTATGTTTGAAAACAAATATTACAGTGGTAAATATGTCCAAAAACTTTAGCAGTCTCTCTGTCTTCATCATGAAAGAGGTAAATAGAATCATGGAATCATACAATGATTTGGATTGAAAAGGACCTTAAAGACCGTCTAGTTCCAATCCCCTTGGCCATGGCCAGGAATGTGACCCACGAGACTGGTTGGGTTGCTTAGGGCTCCAACCACCCTGTCTTGGAACACTTCCAGGGATGGACCATTCACAATGTGTCCAGGCAACCGGTTTTAGTGCCTCACTGTCCTTTGAGTGAAGAATTCTAATATCTAAACCAAATCTTTCCTCTTTTAGTTAAAAACCATTCTGCCTTGTCCTATCCCCATTTACCTGTGTAAGAAGTCAATCTTCCTCTCTTTTATAAGCCTGCTTAAAGTACTAGAAGATGACAATAAGACCTCTCTAGAGTCTTCTCTTCTCTATGCTGAACAACCCCAACTCTCACAGCCTGTCTTTATAGGAGAGGTGTTCCAGACCCCTAAGCATCTTTGTTCCCCTACTCTGGACTTGCTCCAATAGACCCACATCACTATTGTGCTGAGGACCCCAGAGCTGAATCCAGTACTCCAGGTTAGATATCACAAGGGAAGAATAGAGCAGTAGAATCACCTCCCTTGACCTGCTGGCCACTCCTCTTTTGATGCAGCCCAGGATGCAGTTGGCCTTCTGGGCTCTGAGTGCACATTGTTGACTCATGTCCAGCTTTTCACCCACCAGAACCCTCAAGATCTTCTCTGCAGGTCTGCTCTCAATGAGTTCTTCTCCCAGTCTGTGCTCTTGTCTGGGATTGCCCTGACCCAGCTGCAATACCTTGCACTTGGATTTGTTGAACTTTGTGCGATTCTCATAGGTCTACTTCTCAAGATTTCCCATGTCTCACCGGACAGGATCCCTTCCTTCTGTGTTAACCACACCATTCAGCTTTGTGTCATCTGCAAACTTGCTGAGGGTCCACTTGATCTCACTGCCTATGTCCTTGGTAAAGATATTAAAGATCATCTGTCCCAAGACACCAGTCATTGTCAGAGCACTGGTAAACAGCATGGCTAAAGAACACTGGTCCCAAGATCATTAAGAAATATTTCCACTGGGAATAATTCTTCATTTGCTACTCATTTAATGTTGTCAAACTGCTACAAGCACCTTGTCCTGAATGTAAAAGAGGAAACTTCATGTCAATGCTTATGTTTAAATTTTAATTGCCCTCAAAGAAAGGTGACCCTTAAAAACTTGAACTGACTTATTAAGATCCACCTGAGAGTATGACTGTTTTTTTTAAACACACAGAAGAGCACATGCACACGCATAGGCAGCCCTCAAAATAGTGACAATACTGCTGCATTGTCTAAACTGTGCTCATTCATGTGGGAAAGTATGAAAGAAAGAAAATAATGAGAATGTTTTTATCTTCTCTAAGCTTGATATGCTTGAAATATATTTGAGTAAAAGTAATTTTCTTGAAATAATTCTTCCATCATAAATCTTACAGCATCAGAGATCTTGCTCTGAAGTCCTGGTGAAGAGTGATCATAACTCAATGTCCATAGGTGCATCAAAATAGATTAATATACTTCCAAAATGAAATCACAAAATGTACAAGAAAGAGTGCTAACTTTTTCATGTAAATAGGATACTTAAAAATAGCCAGATCACTTTCATTTCTGTGGTGATTATTATTGACATCATTGTCTTTTATTTACAGCTGTATAACTGAAAAAAAAAATCTTTAATTAAATAAGATTTCTAATTTTCATTTCACCTGTTCATCATTTGGAACAATTCACCTGCAATCATAGTTTCTCACTGTTCTTTTAATCTCCCATTTTTTCTGGTAGGCGAACAGCTGGCTCTCAATTTATGTTGCCAACAGTTAGATCAGGTAATAGGGTTGGGTTTTTTTTCTTCTTCTTCAGCCTTACCCTCAACAATAATTATTCATTGTAATTAGGTTCCTCTGTGCCTGGTACAATTGCACTTCTCCATGTGATTTGCACATGAAGGGAATCAAATCTTGCAAACACCCACTGATTACATCTCAAAAAGACCCAAGATACTCAAACTACAGTTTCTGGTAGTTATTACACCAGGATATTTTCTCCTCGAGTTTTTCAGCAAGTAATTGTAAACTGCACAAATGTTGTCACTTACTCTAATTCTCTCTTCTCCCTGGTTCTTTTCTATTTCTTCTGTCTTTTCAAACTCGTACTAATGTGAAAGGAAAATTTTCTCATTTAAATTTGATATTTTAGCCCCCTCAAAATGCTTTAGGTTTTTTTTAGCAATACTTTTAAACTGTGGAAAAATAAAATTAAATCTCATCCTGGTCTTGCTTTCTGTACTAACACTCTCAGAGGCAGACTACAGGAAAGACAAAAGCAATTGAACATTGGAAAGTTGTTGACATGAACTGAGATTTAGGAACACACTGAACAAGATATTTAACTATAAACAAGGATTTGGCTAATCTTGTCAAACAGCTAAAAATGAAAAAAAAAACCCAAAAGAGTAATGATCATTAAATGCTTTAAAAGTAAAGAGATTTTTATATGTAGTTATTCTTCTAATTATATTTAGAAAAACTGCATAATGATACTTTCAGTGTAGTCACAACCTTTTGTGCAAGGCCGATGTTCACAAATTACCTTTCAAGTTCCTCAATATGCCTCAAAAATAAAGAGAAATTACAAAAAAAATACTTTGTGCTTGTTTTAAAAGGAGCTGCTAGAAAGTGAATGAGCTAAACTCAGACCAGTCAACCGTTTTTGTTTTGTGTTTTGGGTTTGTTTTTTTTTGTTTTATGTTGTTTGGGGTTTTTTGGTGGTTTTTTGGTTTTTTTTTTTGTTACAATTCAATATTATTAACTGTAATCAAATTATCCCAAAGTTAACTAGAAAAAATAGGTCGAATATTCATGATGCAGTACAGCACTAGCAGTAGCAAGTTTCTGAATTATACAGCAAAAAACCACTTTAGTATATTTTGTAGCCCTATAATTATGTTTGCCTAATATAATGATCCATTCTGTGAGATACTATATACCCTCCAAAATTTAACTGTATACTCAAGTCTCATTCAAGCTGATGTTCAGAGAAAGTATATAAGAAAAAGGAATTCCTTTTTTGACTGGTGCAAACCTTACCAATTGTATTAGTGTTACTTGTCAATTACTGTATTTCTTGAAGAAGTCAAGCTGCACCTTCTCTGGAAATAAGAGACAAACAAGCCACAAAGTCTTTGATAAATGGCTTTGATATCTGTGGGATTTCAAGACATCCTGAATGCTGGAAACACCTGAAAACTCAAGACAGTCATTGGCTCCCTCTTGGCTTTGAAAGAAAAATGTCTGACTGCTTAACTCCTTCTGCCTTTAGGTTTAGGTGCCATAGAAATGCACCTATATTGAGCTACAGCGTCCTCAGTTGAGACTTACTCCTATTCTTCTGCCACCAACTTTTGTCATCTTGTGATTGAATGCAAACCTGTCCTTGCAAGCCAAGGCAGACTATGGGCTACTCTCTAGCGTGACATGCGCCAGGAAGGGCAAAGGACAGAACAGCCATTCAGGGACCTTTCTGGAGTTACTGTGACTCACACAACGTGGCATGGTGTTAACTGTTGCAAGTCAATTCATAAACCATAGCTGTTCCCAGGTAGCTTTTCCTTCCTCAGTTCTGCAGCTGTTTCCCTCAGCCTCTCTGTCAGCCTAGCAGCTGATACATCAAAAAAAAAAAAAAAAAAAACAACAAAAAAAACACAGAGTCAAATTGTTAGCATTTATGTGTGTCTACATAAACATGAGTAAACACACTTGCACGTTTTGATGCAACGGGAAAGTTTGTGCAATCTAGAGGTGCTGCTGAAGCCTCTCTTTTTTTCAGTTCACTCTGCTCTGACCCTATTCTGGCACTATTATCACTCCTTCCCAGCTGGGCTTGAGTGGCCTTGTTAGGGCAGCTATTAAGCTCCACAGCCAGAGGTTTCAATTTAGGAGGGAGCAAAGCTTCTCTTTTTATTACCCCAGGAGAATCGAGCATCCTGCCAGTGCAGTACTCCCAATTTATCGCCAGGAGCAGATGAGGTGGATTGAGAATTAGACCCACTTAACAACTGGTTTACACAGTACTCTCTGTCATTGCTACATGAGGCCACAGGAGGTTTATGGCTTATTCAGAAGGGCAAATGTTTCTGTATCACTGCAAGATACTGAGTACAAATCAAAGCACATGGCTGTTTTGCAGCGAGGACTGAAAAAAAAAACATCCTTTGTTATGTGTTTAAACGATAAAACAATTTGTTTACTGTACTCTACAATGTTTATGTGGGAAACATTTGGCTTAGGACATCAGTTTTTGTCTTCAGATAGAGATTCATTGGATTTTTACTGGACATGAAAAGCAAAGAATTGAAACACAAGATTTCTAAAATAGCATGAAATACTCTTTTCTTTATAGCTCATTCAGACTGTGAGTGCAATTGACAAAGATCAGCCTCCTCGAGGACACAAATTTTTCTTTGAGTTGGTGCCAGAATTTGCTGTTCATCCAAACTTCTCTGTTGTAGACAACAAAGGTAACTGCTGACCCTAACACCCCTCTCCCCAATATCACATAAAACTTAATTCAGAAACATTTATTGATTCTGCGTTTCCACTCTAGATAACACAGCAGGAATCATGACTAGAAGAAATGGATACAGCCGTAGTAAGACGAGTACCTATCTTCTGCCAATCATAATATTTGACAACGACTACCCGATCCAGAGCAGCACGGGCACGCTGACCATCCGGGTGTGCGCCTGTGACAGCCGGGGGAACATGCAGTCCTGCAGCGCCGAGGCCCTGCTCCTCCCTGCCGGCCTCAGCACGGGGGCACTGGTTGCCATTCTCCTCTGCATCATTATCCTGCTAGGTAGGTGCCTGTGATGAGATGTTTACGTGACCAGACAAAGATCTAGTCACTTTGAGAGCCCTGATATTCTTAAAACCCTTGTTCACATGACCCTGCAGAAAAATATCATCATTACTCTTTTAGAAGATTGTGTGAAAAGAGTGAGACTGTGCTATTTAGATTAAATATATTTGGAAATATAGGGTCAGTTTTAGTTACCATATTCATTCGAGTAATGTTCATGCCATAATCAGATCATTTAGATCCAGGATTTTAAAATCATATTTCTGAGGCTGAGTGCTAAGTTTTGCCATGATTAAATGCTATTAATTATATTAGCTATTTAATGATGAAAGATTTGGGTTTTTTTCTGTTCAGAAAATACTAGCTCAAAACCATAGGATAGAAATATTCAAGCTCTTGCAAGTGATAATAAGAACAGCAGATTAAATAAGTGTGAGCAAAAAAGTCAGATGAATGTTTGGAAGATAGAAGCATTAGAAAAATGTGGTGACGTATGAAGGAACTAGAATAAATGTTAGCTCATAATCTGGTCTTAAAAACATAAAAATTGCAACTTGCGTGTCTTGGTTACTAGAAAAGTGCTATCACCTCTATTTTCTGGTAAAACTCTGCAGAAAACCTCTTTCCTCTCCCACCTGTCCTAGCAAACATAGCTTGCCAAGGGGTCAGTGAGAAGCTACAGGTGTCAGTTTATGTAATTATAAGGGGATCAGATTTTTTTTCAGTTTTTACTCTGGATTCAAGATAACTCTGTGATCCTCTTAATATTTGCTATGGGTATTAGAAAAAGGGCAATATCTAGAAAATATATCTGTACTGGGCTTAAGGAAGGGAGAACACTTGAGCTCTGACAAACTGACAAACTGCTTAGGTTCAGGCATTGCTGCTGGCCTAGTTTCAGCATCAGCCCCCTCGGATTCCCCAGGATGTTGCCCAGGCATAATCTGAGAGACAGAACTTGAAGGGCACCACATTCAGGAGAAAATTATGGTTCAAACTCTGCTAGACCTAGCTCTTCACCTTGCATAGTTCTTAACACCATGTCAACAAGTATCTTTAAAGCCATCCTCCATGCTCCAACACAGGGCATGAAAAAACGGAGCATGAAATACATGCCCTTACTCACAATGAAAACGTTGCTCTGATTGGCTGCAATGCTTTAGTACAGATTGAACAAATCTGTAATAAACTTTGAACTTATCAAAATTCAAAATGTGCCTTAGGGCCACAGCAATAACACATGAGACTGTGAAGAGGATCAGGGACCATAGCTGTGCAGAGCAAGTATGACCACTCTGTGTCTCTCAGCCCCAGGGTTAGAGGCCCTGCTCTGCTTAGCACTACAGACGTATATGAAGTCAAAGAAATGTGGCTGTAGAGCATCTAAAGAGAATTTTTAGTCTACAGCTAGTGTGATACTCAGCATCTTATTTAATTTTTCAACAAGGTGTAGTGTGTTATAACAGTAGACTGGTGTCAACATACCCAACACAGGTGAGGCATATTAAGTACCAGGCTGTGAAAGACACTTCATAATAACCTTTCAATGATCTGCCTTTTTCTCCTACATGGATTTCTTAAACTTACTAAAGTGTGTAGTTTCTCATCTAGCATTTCTCATCTAGCATTAAGGGCTTCTGTACAGATACAAGGAAGAAAACCCAAATAGAACAGAAGGTCCTTTATATTCACAGCATTATACTGTGGCAAGTGGAAGATCTCTGTTCCCCTCTCCCTATCTGCAGCATGTCCAATCTTATCTTTTATTCACCAGTGCTCAGGTGATTCAGAGTAAAAACTTAGCTCCTAAGACTCAACAAAACCATTCAGCACTGTTGTAATTTATGGTTCAGCAACCACTGTTATGTCTCATTGACAGATGGTCTTTCTGGCATCTCTCATTTACTCCAGCTACTGGAGACAGAGTCAGATTTTTAAATGCACTTAAGCATTGAATTGCTACTGAAATCAATAGCATTTAGACACCAGAATGAATTTACAAATCCTAACTTCATTCTTTTATCTCTCCTTGTAGAGCTTCATTTTTGTGTCAATCCTTACCTCTTCGGAAGAAAGAGTTATTCAACTAGCACTTCATAAACTAAGGGGATCATGTTTTTTCAAAAGAAACATTTAGTAACAAAGACTAGATCTCAATTCTTGCAGTCATTGAAGCAAAAGTAGTTTTGTCAATAATATTGATAGCTTAAGGTCTTCAGGTTCTTATTTTCAGAAGGACCTGTAGATCCCATATTCAGAAGTGAATTAGACACTCGGGAATACCTAAATCACTACCTTTCAAGAGTGTGAATAACTTTTGCCAAGGAGATTCAACTAAATTTGATGAAAGGATCCTTAGTGACTGCCAAAAAGGTGGTACTTCACAAAATTAAAATCAAAGTCAAATCTTAGTAAGATAATACTCTATGATATTGCTTACTTTTGAACTTCAGCTTGGTTGTAAATCTATTTAAAATACAAAATTTTTTGATCATTTCTCCCATAGGTTTAAAAAAACATACGTTTTTGACTGCTATTAAATCATTAATACTTTCCCTTATTAAATTCAACTTGGAGATAGATTTTGTCACTATATTCCTACTAAAAATCTTATTCCAGCCTTAAAACATTTCCCGGTCAAATGATGAGGTAAAATTTTGGCTCATTTATTTACTTTCTAACTATCCATTCCTTCATTCATCTTTTGTTTCCTTTTAGTATTAGTCGTCTTGTTTACGGCTCTCAAGAGGCAGAGGAAGAAAGAGCCCTTGATCATCTCAAAGGATGATGTTCGGGACAATATTGTGACCTACAATGATGAAGGAGGTGGGGAAGAAGACACCCAGGCTTTTGACATTGGCACACTGAGAAATCCAGAAGCAAGGGAGGAAAGTAAGATGAGAAGAGATGTTATCCCGGAAACAATATTTCAGATAAGGCGGACTGCACCTCTTTGGGAAAACATCGATGTCCAAGATTTTATTCATAGAAGGTTAAAGGAAAATGATTTAGACCCAGCTGCCCCTCCTTATGATTCATTAGCAACATATGCCTATGAAGGAAATGATTCCATAGCAAATTCCCTCAGCTCCCTGGAATCACTTACCACAGAAGGCAACCAAGACTATGATTACCTCAGTGACTGGGGACCTCGGTTTAAAAAATTAGCAGATATGTATGGTGGAGAGGACAGTGATCGAGACTGAGAAAGTAATCTGTGACCTGGTCAGTGTTAGTGGAATTCATGTCTATGTTCCTAGATAAAGTGGCCTACTATCTTACTTGGGAATAAAAAATTTACAAAAAATAGGTGTTGTCTTAGTAAGGGTTTGCTTAATCAATAAGTCAACGTGAATGAATATGAACGATTGAGATTTAAAAAAAAAAACTATAACTCACCTTCTCTGCCTAGAAACCTCTGGTGAAAGGATTTTATTGGGAATGAAAAGAAAATAAAAGGCTTTTTGCGCCTTTAATAATTACATAGAAACTCCATATTTTTAAATTGCTTTGCTTTACCTTTCCTACTATCTTGGACAGTGTGCATCTGCATTGTAATTTAATCTCAAAAATATACTTTAAGAAGATTAATATTACTTCCATATTTATTGAGTTAAAGATTGTCTGTGTGTTGATTCATCCTGATATTTTTATATATGTATATTTATATTTTTGTATTTTTATTAAATAAATTAGAATTTATAAAAACAGTACTTACTCATGTACTTTGTTAATCATAAAGAACTGTCCAATCTTTCTGAACAAAGGAAACTGCATATTGTGCAATACTTCATTTTTTAATGCATCTTATATTGAATTAGTGGTTGCAATGTACTGTTCAAGGACGATATAGAGAGAGTGCTCTGTAATGTAAATGCAGTGTAGAAAACAGAAGAACTATTTTGAAAAGGTGATTATAAATAAACACACTCTGACTTGCAATGTGTATTGCTATATGGCATAATAATGCAGTTTTGTGGTGAAGCTTACTCACACATACCTTCTTATGTGAACAGATGACCACTGAGAGGACTTAACAGATGCCTGGGGGTCTAAGGAACTATTAAAGTTTATTCTGGTAGACATGAAATTAATTTTTAATATATCTTCAAAGAAATTGAATAATTAAGCTAACATCAATAGTGAAAGAAAAGTTATTATATATTAATCTTATTTTGGAGATTTGAGACAATCAGAAAAATCAGGCATATTACTAATAGTTTATTTTAAATAAAAGGGAGCCAAGCAATAAAAAAAAGTCTAACTAGTATTTTATTAAAGATGTTAATGTTCTAGTCCTTCAAAGACTCCAAAGCATATTTCCTAAAGCCTTAATGGCAGTCATCAAGTATATATTTTTGTTTAAAATATATTTCCCTGGATATGCTTTTATGCAATGCACAGGTTTTTTTACAACACAGAATAAAAGGAATATAAGTGGATAACGTGATCTGACAGAGTTGAAGGATTTATCCACACTTGTTTAAAAAATGAAAAATTTAAAACCTCAAATGTATGGAAAAGAAACAACGTCAACAATACAGGAAGTACATTATCCATAGCATTTCCATTTTTAATATTGACTTTAAGGAAAACGAACCCCTACAGATGTCCAAAATAATTATGTTTAAAGGTTTTCTCTATATTACTTAGCCATTTTTCAGGTCTTTTCAGAAAGAAACTAAAGATACATATTGACAATGTTATGTGGACTTTTTGAGGCATTAATCTCTTACCATAAAAATATTAAAGAGGCTGCAGCCAGAGACCCTTCAGCCAGACATAAGAACACATTTCTGCCTACTAATTTTCTTTCTACTATGTTGACTTTTAGATTATTTATCAAAAATATTCTTTATTATTCTTTATTTAGTCCTTCTACCATACTCTTCTGCCAACCTCAAGGATGTATCTTAAGTTTCCTCACACTGAACTCCTTCTTTTGGGGAGAGGAATGTCTGTGTTTGTGATTGTGGATCCAAACAAGCACCTGAACAGCTTCCTGTGAGATGCGCGTCAGGTCTGTGACACTACGCTGCAAACAAAAAAACTTTAGTGTCACAGAAATGTCAAAATAACCTGCAAATATGTGGCAGCTATTTACATGGGTGTGATGCAGTTACAGGGCATGAATGTATAACTTGACAGCATAAGAATGCATATTTCTGGTTTGTGTCTTTTTGAGGTGAAAACAGGAGAGTTATGGAGTGTATGTTCTCAACCTGTTGCTGGCAAAGTGAAAGTACACAGGAATCCATTAGCCTTTGAATTTAATCTCCATAACTCTAAGGCACTGCCTTAAGATGGGAAAGAAGAAAAAGTAAAGGGAAAATAAAAACCCATGTCCCTGAAGAGAAGTGACAGTGGAGAGGGGAGGAGTGAAATCCAAACAAAATCAAAATAGAAAGAAAATAGGATAAACTTCCCTGACTTAGTGAAATTGTACACCAAACTTCATCTTACACAGTAGAGGAGATCTTTCAGCAATGTTGTAAATTGTCGTCAGAAGTATCATCTGTCATCTGAATATCACAGAGTGAATTAAAATGACGGGGGAGAGGAAAATGAAAATCTGCCCTCAAGCAAGAACCAATACAGGCGAGGTATATGTCTATGCAGTTGACTAAGTTTTTAAGTCGACAAGACCTGGTGCAGGACATTTATAAGGGTACCAGTGTGACTTCAAAGAAGCTGCTAGTGAAGGCAAGATGACAGGAACAGGGTGTGAGAAATTCTTCTTCCTTGAAGACACAAAAATACTTTAAAAATTACGTTTTCCACATAGAAATAATTTTATTTCTGTATTTTTGGGGTTTGTTGTTTTTTTTTTTTCTTCAGTGACAGTAAACAGAAAGAATTAAAATAGAAGTCACCTCACAGAATGCTCTGGTAGAGACATGTGCTCACTATCATCATGTCACAGTACCACTGTGGTGGTTTGGGAAGAGCAGAAAGTCCAGAAAATCAACAAAAAAATGTACCTCCCTCCTTTTCTCTCACCCCAGGTTTTCTCATCCCCTGAGTCATAGCCACTAAAGAGAGGGGCATATAGGCTTAGTTTTCAGCAAGAGATTGAGATTTTCCCATGTTTTCCTGTTAGTTCACTACTGAGTCCAAGAGCCTTGTATTTCTTAAAGCAGTATATGTTTAAAAAAAGACCTACATTTTTTAACATAGGCCCCTAATGTAGGCCCCCTCTATGACCCTTTAGAGTTTGATGGCTATTGTTGGTTTTACAGGTCCACATTTGGAAAACCTGGATCCAGCATGGATACTCCTACCCTAGTGCAGTGGAAAGAGCTAACTGATGCAGAAAATGTCTTTGAATTGTCCCATAGAAAATAGTACTGATTAGGTTGTTAACTTCCTTTGGCATTTCAAGATGAGTGACATTGATGTGTACAATTTACAGAAGATCCGACAAAAAAGACCAAGAGAGACCAGGATTCAGCTGGATAGGCAAATAATATAGGTCCAATTAGGGGCGGAAGTGCTGATTGACAGTGGGATATGCCATACTGGTTAAGCATCAAAAAGCAAATAGAGAGATGAGAGGTCAGAATTCCTTCCAGTGATGCTTCTGCAGATTTTCCTCCCTCTGTGAGAGAGCTGAGGCACTGAAGTGCTGGGCATTTTATATTTATGCACATCTTCATCCTCAGTGAAGTCAACTGTGCTTGTTGACCTATGTTTTGGATCCATTGGACTAATATGTCAGACATCTCTCACTGGGGAGTTCAAGGCCTCGGGACCTTAGAAGAGGCTCAAGAGAAAGGAGAAAAGTAATTTTTATGGTGTTAATCTCACCAAGGATCTCTTTTCTGCCACTCAGAACCACTCTGTTGTGGTTCACTGCAAAGGAGAAGAAGCAGTTGGGAAAACTTAGAATTTACAAGACTAACTCAATCTCTAGCAGAAAACCTAGTTGTGACGGCTAAGGACCAAAATAAATTTAGTAACTCCCAAGGAAATACTGTTAGATTTAGTGATCATTCTGAACAGACTTAAATCGATTTTGAATGGGCTCTCTCCAGGGTTAAGAACAAATAAGCTGAGAAAAAGGAGTAAAAACGAACACAGAAAAATGTCAAGTGAATGTTCTAAGGAGAAAAAAAAAGACAAACATAAAACCATTCCAGCTTGATGGAGGTCTTGTTTTGTAATGTCTATGTATTTTCTATTTCTTTTTGCATAAACTGAATTCTGTACTATTCTCATAGATTTACCAGCTTAATCTGATAAGTAGTCTTAGTACAAAATAATGCTGGAGACAGCTTCCCACAGAAGATTACATTTTTCAGGGAAATGCCGAAAGAGGTTCCTCATTGTGCCAGATTAAGCAGCCTAAATGCAACCACCATCATACATAAAAATGCCTAAAATTTTTAGTCGTTTCATTAAATGTCTTTTTTCAGAACAGAATAGTCACACACAGAACCAAAACAAATAAATGAAACTTTCCCTTTGTATATTTCTTATGCATTGATGACTACAGACATGAACACCTTTTGTTCTACCAAAGGCATTTCAACTGCTAGTGGTCTAATTTATAATGGAAGTTGTATCCTAAAGTTACATTTACACTTCACTTCTCACTTGTGCTAAGCAGACAGACAGTGCACATAAGTGTTTGGATCATTGCATATTGGAGTACTGTTACATTTTGTGTTTTACAATTGAATTTGTAGACAAACGAGCAGTTTCAGGAAGAAAAAAAAACAAACAAAAAACGGAATATAAGATTTTTTGTATCTGCCATGGGAAGATGAATGGAAAAGAGAGGAATTCTGGAAGAATTTTTCAGGAACATGGCATGGATATTGTTTTAGAGGCACCTGGGTTTTTTTTGTTCTGTATACATGCATGAGTGTATATGTCTGCATACATTAAAAAAAAATCCCCACTTTATTATCTAAAATGGTTTGCCAACAGCAACTTTTAAGTACCACATCTCATCAAACAGACATGCCAATCTAAAAGGAAAAAATCCATGGCACAACAAAAGACACATTCAAATAAGTGCAAACTGGAGGACATAAAACAATTTGATTTCACAGATTGTTTTATGCTGTTCTAGCATCTTGTTGTTAGAAGGTATATTTTACACTTCAGTTTCAGTTCATGAATCATAATTCAAATAAAGACAGATCTGGCCTGAACTCTACTTAAAAATCACTTCCATATTTGGGATTTTTAATCTTCATTAAAATCTCTCAGAAACACAAATGCAGAAAAGAATGTTGTGAATATCAGAGTTCCTGTGTTCCAAAGAAATCATGTTGATGTTATTTCTACACGGGAAGTGAGTACCTTTGCTTGGAAGCAGCCCACTGGCTGTCACAGGGCACCCTGCAGCACAGGAAATTCAGGAACATGTACTTCTTTCCTTTTACTTCCAGCCCCCCATCATCCTCATTCAAAGCAAAGCACCTTTCTCCCACTCCAGGAAAATTCATTAGAATACTTTTTAGAAAAATTTCAGATCATCACTAAAAGCTGAAGAAGTGACAGTGACTTGTCACAACTTCAGTGTCTTTTTCTTGTGCACTATTTTAACAGGAAATACATTTTTATAGCAGTCCTGTAACTTAAAATATGAGCCCATTCCTGATTTGTTCATTTTGTCATGGAATTTGACACAGCTCCTGTCATAACACATATTAATATACCTTTATCAAGCTTGGAATGAACTCTGTAATTTTAAAAGCATTTGCTTTTAGAGTCAGCGTGGCAAGCATTTCTCCCATCACTTCTCACAGGGGAATGACAGGCTGTACAAAGTATGCCTGCGCAAACACAGATCTTGATTTTGGGTGGAGGTAAAATGATAACATTGTTCAGTGCTTTTAGTTCTGTCCTTCAATTTACTTTTTGAGTTAATAGTAGACATTTAGACCAGACTAGAAACAGTTTATGATCTGTTTGAGTAGTGCAAGAATATCTTTGGAGGAACAAAGGTCCCCAAAACCTGTCCAGGATCATTACAGCCTTCCCTTCTCTCCAGCAGCTGGAGGCAGAATGACCATCCCAGGTGCTAAATCATGTAAGCAGATTTTTGGCACATACTGGTGGAAGAAGGGGTGAAAGAGTTTCATGAGTGAAAAAGGTGAGAAGAAATTTAGGGTTGGGATTTTTGTCACTTGAGACTTGCTCTTTCAGCTGTCAGGATGCAGGCTGCTAGTTGCTAGGGGCAACAATAATAATACTTACTTCTTATATAATGCTTTTATCCCAGTTTTTAAAGCTTTTTTAGAAAGAAGGTCAGTGTCATTATCACTGTTTTACAGGTAGGAAAAGCACTTATTTGTGCACCAGTTCCCCCAAGGACACCCAGCAGGACAATACTGAAGACAGAAGCAAAAAACTGTTCTTCTCTCCACAGGACATACTGCCTTGAGGACAGCTAATGATTTAGGAGACATTAATTTATGTACCTTCACTGATAAAAATAAGCAGAATTTTTTCTTATAATTAGATTTCACTGCCCCACAAATTTCAAACATCTTAAAAGAAGAAAACCTTCCATGTGACTGTGACTCAAAGATTATTTCCAAACTGAGTTGTTCTTTGGACAAGTATATGTTTTTAAGACAGATTCAAGATAGTTTCAAGAGGACAAGTTCAGGTGCTTTCCTGGGCTTGCCTTGTGCAGGAAAGTGAATGAAAGAGGCTTTTAGTTCCAGGTACAAAGGAGAAAGGATAGACAAAGAAATATGCAGTAAACCCTAAAGACTGCAGGAATATGCTCAGATTTGAAAAAGAAGTATCCTTAATCTTCCACTTAAAGCAGGTTACAGTGGTACAGAAGGGGTGGACAGCAGCAGAATATCAGGTTGTAGTACCCAACACCAGCTGGTCTCCACTCCTGCAGAACTGATGGGGTTTTATTCCTAAGGACTCCTTCCATGCTTTTTCATTTGATTTCATGATGAGACATTATCTTTTGATTGCTGAAAAAAAATTAATTTTTCTCTAGCAATTCCAGATTTAATGACAAATCTTTAGGAACAAGCCTGAACAGCACTCGGCAGAGATGCAGAGAGAAAACAAGACACGAAGAGGCTTTTCAACCCCATCCACTGTGTAAATGAAGGGCTTTGTTTCAACTAACGCTCAAATTAGGATACAGAATGGGCACCAGGCAACATAGCAACGTCCAATGGGATCCAGAGTGAGAGCCAAAGAGAGTAAACAGCTTCCCCACCTGCTAACACATATGCTGCCATCTGCAACTTACTGACCAGGGGGGAAGTTTGATTTTTTCCAAAGCAATGCCAGTGTGTTTTCTTCTGTGCCATGGATGAGTGCCTTCAGCCATCCTGCACAATAGTGCCAGAATATTTGTTGTCACTGATGTTCAGCCAACCCTGTACCGTTTTACAGCCAGCTTTTGCACAGAAATAGCAGTAAGGGCCAGATTTCACCCACTGCATTTTTCTTCCCAAGTCTGCTGTACTTGCTGCTGTACTTACTAACACTAAACTCATTGGAAAATATTATGAACACTGTAATTTTTTAGAGGTAAAAAACCCTGCGTTTTAAAGGCCTTTCTCTTGATTTTATGAAAAGCCCTTAAAAATAAAACAAAAATGAGATTTACATTACATCATTGATAAAAATACGTTTGTACTAGTGATGCAATCAGATTTAATTTATACATTTCTACACTTGCAATAGAGTGAAAGCCTGAGGAAAGAGGTAGTATCTTTTATCTAACTATATTATCTGTTTTAATAAAGCCAGACATGCTTTTAGGCTTATGAATCCCTTCTCATAAAGGGCATATTCCTGCAGTCTTTAGGGCTTACTGCACATTTCTTTGTCCATCCTTTTCCTTTGTATCTGGAAATTATTTTTTTCTTCCATACAATAATCATGCTTGGAGAAGGAGCAGGACAAAGAAGGACTATTTATACACAAGTTTTTTAGTAATTGCTGTGGATCACAGATTTCAAGTTGCAATTTGGGAAACATCTGAATATATTGTAAAAGAGAGACATGTATATCAGAATGACAGCATGAAAAAGGATAGATGTGTAGGAAGATGAAAGATAATGAAAATTTGAGAACAAAAATAAAAATCAAACATTTTGAGCATATTTTAAAAACAAGAGTCACAGAATGGAAGCAGATTGATCAAGGGACCGAGAGTGGACTGTCAGAAATATGGTCAGTGACACAGAATATTTGTTGGCCATTGGCTAACCAGAATCTGCTTATGCATCTGCATTAGGCTCTTGGTTTCAGTAATAGGGAGAACCACAAAACTAGAAAAAGATAAATTTGTGAATTGGTATTGTTTATTATTGGATCAACAGTGATTGCTTTCAAACTTCTTTCAGCCACCAATCATAAAAGAAATATTACATTATTTGTATTCGAAAGATGAGTAATTCTGAAAACAGACTTAATTTTTTAAACTAGCTTGGAGTTTTCTTAAGGGTTTTGGGTAGTAACTTCAAAATAATTTCAAGTACAATTTCTCCTTTTAAGAGAGTATCTTATATTTTGTAGTCGCTAGCAGGCAATATAGATCTAGCTTAGAAAATAGTTCAACAAAAATGGGGATTCCAAATTTATTAACTGGCAGTGTATTCAAGATCATATTTGCTCAGTTTCCTAGCAGAAATATTGTTTTCATTCTTAGTCGTGCATCAAATGCAGCACAGAAGCAGAAAGTCAAGCTGTGTTCCTTTCTACCCACGTGTCACCCATAGTTCTGCCATTAAAACTTCTGGAGTGAAAAGTGAAGCAGAAGGAAGAAGAAGATTTTGTGGTATTAAAAAAAAAAAAAAAGTCAAAAGGAAAGGTTTCTTCTGATATTACATAGGTTAAGAAATAACAGCCTGTTTGTGAGCTATAGAATGCTTAAAATAATTTATACAAATGAAACAAGAAGTGTCCTTAACCCCACACAATTTTCCACGGTAGAATTGCCCCATTCATACTTGAGAAGAGCAGAGGAAAAAATGTCTAAATACCAGATGTGGTCTACAAGGTACTTCTCTTCAGAAACACAGGGTATTCAATTTAGAATTATGAATAGGGATATATAGATGGACTAAAAGGAAATTAAATATCAAAGCACTGATATTTCTTACACTATATAATTATCTCCCCAAGAAAAATGTAGATGCTCATTTCCTCCTGACAGTTTAAATTTACTGAGAAAAGAGCAAACAGTAATTCAGTAGAGAGGCATTGTGCTAGGACATAAGGAATGGAAAGAACATGGAGGAGTAAGAAAATATTACCCTTTTACAGAGTATCATCTGCAATATTAAATAATCGTACATAGATTCCTTTATCTTATTGCATAGTATTGAGATGCAGACCTGGTCCTGCAGAGCTTCTCCACTGACAAACTTTTCTATACATCCAAAATACTCCTAATAAATTGTCTTTACTGATCAGCATTCCTTTTTTTTTTTTTT